>JARHVA010008883.1:397500-405670 GCA_037957365.1 Torreya grandis | reverse complement strand
ATATTGACTTCTTTGCCACCTTTAATTTGGTAGCTTGATTTAGTAGCATATTAAAATATACAACTTGTTTTTCTCTTATTTTCTTTTCATCCTAACTGTACTTCTTTGTTGATAGAATAAATTGAGATATTTGCTAATGTATTTTTAGGTGATCAGGTAAATATAAATGAAAAATTCTTTACTAGTTTAAAGGATAATATGAAGAGATAGATTAGACATCTATTTTTTTAGTTAATTACACATGGTATGCTCCATTTCCTTTTCAAGAATTAAAGGAAAATTTTCTTGTGCCAATTATAGTCACTATACTTGACACGATAGAAATTTAACAAACTTTCTTATAAATCTTAATGATGCCCTCTTCTTTTTGTAGTCACATATTTCATGTCTATAAATATTATCATGGTTTTGGTTTACCATGCCCAACATCTCTAACATTATAGTAGCACAATTTTCTAAAAGTTTACATTTTGAAATTTTTGCTTGATTAATTTGTTTTTTAAATAATATTTAAATCTCACTGCATAATCTTTCTTGAAAAAATACAATTTCCATCATCTATCATGTAGCCTAAAGTTTTGAAATTAATAATTATTTTTAATTATTATTGCATGTGTTTATTGTGCATGATCCAGACATATTTTGGGATTCTATTCTATTATAACACTCAAATGAATGTAGTTTTTAGCCAAACAACACAATATTTATTCAAATATGATAAAGCTTAGTGTTGAATGATTTTGGATAGAATGTAGCATAAACTTGATATGTCTTAGATACCTTTTCTTGAATACATGTATTAATAATATACTTGTGTAATTTGAATTCTCAGTCAGATAAAAGATTATTTACTTCTTAACTGTAGCCAAGATAATTGACTTATAAATTTTGACTATGATATTTTCATTTAGCACTCAATAACATCAGGGTTCATTTTAGTGAGCCCTATAAAAAATATGTGGAGGTCTCAATTTGGATCATATTTGTAATGGTGGAAGATCAATTTAGAAGGCGTATAGATGCATAGATGAATCATGTGATGCCACATGGTGAATGATGTAAATGAACATCAGATGTATGCAGATGGATGCTTGGATAACATAGTCGAATATTAGCATGTAACATGGTATGGGTAGATGCCTATATCATCCAGGTGAATCCTAGATGGCATGGGTAGATGCTGGTAACATGCAGATGGATGCCAACTACATATTGATGGACATCAGAAGTGAAAGGAGTGATTATGCATGTTATATTGGTTACTCTATTTTATAAATTATGATCCCTAATTTAATGGATAATATAATGAGAAGTAATTATATATATATATATATATATATATATATATATAGATTTGTAATAATAATAATAATAAATAATTTATATAATTATAAATATAGTTATAGTTTAATTATATTTTTTACCACACACCATGCACTGGGGTTTTCTGCACATCTCAGACAAACATCCATATCATGTCGACAAATGTCAACATAATATAGGTGCATGTTTAGGATGTAAGGAAGAATGCCAACAATATGTTTTATTTCTCACAATGCACCCATGTGATTATTCCATGTTAAGGGTAATTTTTATAGTGTCTCTCCCTTGGGAGAGGTTGCCTAGCTATGCATATGGGATAATTATCTCTCATACATGGATGCCACTAATTTGATTCATGCAGGTATGCCTAGACACTACTATATGATGATGGATACTCAAAGGCCATAGGCATTTATTGATAGATTACAGATGTCCATCATTATGGATGTCCATTGATAACCTACATGTGATTGTTAAATGATCATGGGTTTCCATAAGTAGATCATAGGCATCCACCAATAGGTAATGGGCATTCTCTAGCAGCCCATAGGTGCCTATCAATAACTTAGGCCCTAAGGTCATCCATGATACACCTATTGGTGGATGCCCATAGTATGACATTGGATGATGGCACACTATGGGCATTTGCCTATATCCTACAAGGATATGAGCATCCATCAGTATTACACAAACATCCACCAATAAGTTGTGGACATCCACTAGTTGACATCCTTCAGGCATCTATCCAGAGTCTTTGAGCATATGCTCGCATCCTTCTGGGGTCCACTCCAAGGCTAATGGCACCATTTGATAGAGTTAAGTGCATTTTCTTGTATTCACATTATTTACATAGTGCATATAATCTATTTACTATGTAAACTACTAGTGTTCACTTGAATTTATATGTCGAATTCATCAGGATTAGATTTCAAGGTACCGGTGATCTATATTTATATGAGGAAATTTGTATTCAAATGTAGGTGAACATCTCTTTTAAATTAACTTTAACCCTACAAATTTATGCTACCCTGCATTCTCAGCCTCTCCACAAAAATTTCCAAATTCCAACTTTGAAAAATAGAATATTCAGAGATTAATGAAGATTCACCACTAAAAAAATCCTTGAATAACATATATTTATGTCCATTAAATAGAAAAAAATAAATTACAAGTTTTTTTTTTCTTGTAACTTGTATAAAAAATGAAAATTATGATTAAAAAAATTAATTTTAAAGCTGTATTTAATGGAAAGATAAATAATTATAAACTCTTCTTTGAAAAATATTAAAGATGATTTCTACCAAAAACATTTTGTGTAAATTGACCAAATCTTAAACTATAGCCACTTTAAAAACCACATTTTACAATTCATACCATGCACCAACTTCATCTCAACACTTATTCTCCCTCCTCCTATAGGGGCTTGGCGCTAGCACCCTTATTCATGTATTGGATTTTCATTTTTGAATTTAAAAATGATTTAGATTTTTATTTTTGTGTTTAAAAATGATGTGTGTAGGAGGAGATCTACTTAAGAGGTTGAGGGATCATTCAAGAATTTAATTTTGATTTTTATGTCAATAATGATATGAAGACAAACAAGGTCACTTGTAAATTTGATGGACTATTCATGAAATGGATTTTTTTTTCTATGTAACTAATGATATGGAGAAAGGGAATTTTTATTTAGAAATTAACATATTATTCATCATCTAAATTTTTATTTTTGTCCAAACTTATATGGAGAGAGGGATGTCTGCTTGAGAACTTGAGATAGATTATTTATGAAGTGGATTTAACTATATTTTTCCAGGATGATATGGAGAGAGGAAGGTTCACTTGTTAACATTGACATGATTATTTATCAAGTGCAGTTTAATTTTTATGTTGAGAATGAAATAGATAGAAGGAGATATGCTTGATAACTTGAGGGAATTGTTAAATACACGTACCCCTTATATTCATGGGATGTATTAAATAAGGGATGAAAGTTTTACTATAACATTGAGATATCCATAGTGCCTAAAGGTTTGAGATGAAAGTGAGAGGTTGTTTATGTCTTGCATATTCAGTTTATATTGATAATGGTATGGAGAGAGATAAAAATCTACATAAAAACTTGTGCAAAGTAATTCAATACTTAATGTCATTGATTAAATACAAGTTATTTGCATATTTAATCTTCATTTTATTTTGAAGACACCAAAATGGTTGGTGATGTTATCACTTACAACACCTAAAAATTTCCCTTGGGAAATTATTAGTCATAAAAGTGCATTGCTCTAGGTTATATGTGTGTTTTTCACTCATTGGTCCATATTAGACCTTACTAACACATTTTAATCATATTTTTTTTTATTAGTTTATTGTCATGTCACCTTTTGTTCTCTCCTCTTTCCTTCTTTCCATTATTATTGGTGTTCTTCCCATAAACATAAAGAGAGATTTTTAAAGTTGTGGTCACATTTTTTCATGTTATGGTTCCTTAAGGGTTTGTGGTCTCATTTTTATACTCTTTTACACAATGTATGATGAATTACATGCCAATAGGGTCTTAGTTTGAGTTTTAGGTGTATAAGTGCATGATCATAATTTGAGTTTTAAGTGTATAAGTACACAATCCTAATTTGAGTTTTAGGTATATAAATAAACAAGGGCATTAATCTATTGAATATATCAATGCATGATTGAGCATAAGCAATAAATGTAGGCATATGGAGAAACTAGTCAAGAGTCTAAGGAAATATATAGAGAATTTGTTGCTACATTGTGAAAGTAATCAAAAATGCTTTATAGAACTACATATCATAGTAGATAGGCATTGCCTAAAATTGCATTTTATGATTGAATTAGATTTTACTTGGCATGTGTTTATATATATTATATACTATGGATGGCCCTAATAATTAAGGAATCGATGCTTAAAAACCCTTTTGACCTTGAGCATAGGACCTAAAACAAATCTTGTTTTACTTAAATTATAACCTAGTAGGGTTTACATAATAAAATAAATTTTCTAAATATTGATATAAAAATAAGAAAGGTGAGAACAGTTTTTTTATCCTTAGATCTATAACATCCCCACTGGGATTAATTTAATAAAACATAATTTTTTATAACTTAACTAAGAATATTATCATTACTATTTTAGATTATAAAAAATAATAGAAACTCAAATAATATCATCCCATTGGTGATATTTAATGAATTACATGGCTTTCCTTCAGGAAATCATCAAGTAGAAGGTCAATGTCTCATAATTCATCCATATGCTCTGATACTTCATCTTGTTATAATAGGATTTAATTTACTTTTCTTCAGGATTTAAAAGAGCTTTGAAATGGGAAATTATAGTTATCATAAGAACCAATAAATATGAATTAGTATTGCATCCATCTCATTAATTTAGTGATTTGAGTCCTACTTTTTTGTTACGTTTTCTTCTCAGGATTTTACTCAATAGCTACCTACCCAGGAACTCATTACTAAAGATATTCATAATGAGTCAAAATAACAACATATCTTTTGGGATTAAGTATCAGAGCTATTTTTAATTAAAAAAGCATAATATATTATTTTATTGTTAAATTTAAACAATGCATTAATGACTATATATATTCTCTTTCACACAAATTAAGTCAACTTATTTTGAATAAAATAGTACAACACCAACTCTACGAGAATGCTTCAACTAGTTCTGAGAATGATGATTGCCCATTCAAGATCAAATTCACTACATCATCTAATAAAAACAAATGATAAAGTGGTAATTATCTTTCATTATAATATATTTAAAATAAACAATGACTATAAATACTTTGTATTTAGTTGAAATGCACTAGCTCCTTACACATATTCTTGAGGAGATTAATATACTATTTATCTTAACCTTTTTTTGTTCAAGAGATGACACCTATAAAATGACTTGTTTCTATGTTTCTTTAAATCAAATCTCACACACATACGTAGAAATACAATACATAATTCATTGGATAAATATTGAATTCTTTGCTAAATTTAACTTGGTAACCTAATTTAGTATCATATTAGAATATACAACTTATTTTTCTCTTGTTTTCTTTTCATCCTAACTACACTTCTTTGTTGATAGAACAGACTTAGATATTTGTTAATGTCTTTCTAGGTAATCAGGTAAATGTAAATGATAAATTCTTTATTACTTCAAAGGATAATATCAGCATATATATTAGACATCCACTTTTTGAGCTAATTACACATGGTATGCTCCATTTCCTTTTCAAGATTTTAATGAAAATTTTCTTGTGGTAGTTATAGTCACTTTACTTAGCATGACAAAAATTTAACAAACTTTATTATGATTCTTGATTATGCCCTCTACTTTTTTTAGGTCACATATCTCATGTCTAAAAATATTAGCATGGTTTTGGTTTACCATGTCCATAATCTCTAATATTATACAATTAGGTTTGCATTTTGTAATTTTTACCTAATTGATTTATTTTATAATAATATTTAATTCTCACTACCTAATCTTTATTGGAAAACTATAGTTTCCATCATCTATCCTTTAGTATAAAGTTTTGAAGCTAATAATTTTTTAAAATTATTGTTTCATGTGTTTATTTTGCATGATCTAGACATATTCCAGGATTCTATTCTATAATAACACTCAAATGAATGCATTTTTTAGCCAAACAACACAATATTTATTTAAATATGACAAAGCTCAGTGTTGAATGATTTTGGATAGAAAATGGCATATATTTGATATGTCTTAGATACCTTTTCTTGACTATATGTTTTAATAATATACTTGTTTAATTTGAATTCTCAATCAGATAATATATTAGTTACTTCTTGATTGTAGCCAATATAATTGAGTATAAATTCCAATTGTGATATTTTCATTTAGCACTCAATAACATGTACTTATGTCCATTAGCTGGAAAAACTAAATTACATGTTTTTTATTACTTGAAACTTGTACAAAGTGGAAAATTATGACTAAAAAAACTAATTTTGAATTCGCATGTATTTCAAATATAAATAATTATAAAGTCTTCTTTGAAAATTATTAAGGATAATGTCCACAAAAAATATGTTGTGCAAATCATCTAAAGATTAAACTAGAGAAACTTTAAAAATGACATTTTATAATTCATACCATGCACCAACTTCATCTAAAAACTTATTCTCCCTCCTCCTATAGGGACTTGGCACTAGCACTCTTGTTCATGTATTGGATTTTCATTTCTGAATTTAGGAATAATTTGGATTTTTATTTTTATGTTAAAAAATGATATGCATAGGAGGAGATATACTTAAGAGATTGAGGGATAATTTAAGAATTTAATTTTGATTTTTATGTCAACATTGATAAGGAGACATGAAGGGCCACTTGTAAATTTGATGGATTATTCATGAAATGGATTTTTTTATTTCTATGTAACTAATGATATGGAGAGAGGGAGGTTTTCTTTAGAAAGTAGAATATTATTCATCACCTAGATTTTTATTTTTGTCCAGGATTATATGGAGAGAGGGAGGTCTGCTTGAGAACTTGAGAGAGATTGTTCATGAAGTACATTTTAATGTTTTTTTAGGGATGATATGGAGAGAGGGAGGCTCATTTGTGAACATCTTTAGGATTATTTATGAAGTGGATTTAAATTTTTATATTCAGAATTTAATGAATTGAGAGAGATTTGATTGATAGCTTAAGGGAAAAATTAAATAAACATGCCCCTTAGATTCATGGGATGTATTAAATATGCTTTAGTATAAGATTGAGATATTCCTAGTACTCAAAGGTTTGAGATGAAAGTGTGAATTTATTGATGTTTTGAATATTAAATTTATATTGATAATGATATGGAGAGAGAGAGAGCAATCTACATAAGATCTTGTGCAAAGTAGTTTAATACTTAAGGTCATTGATTAAATATAAGCTATTTTTGTATTTAATATTCATTTTAGTTTGAAGACACCAAAATGGTTGGTGATGTTAGCACTTACAGACACCTAAAAATTTCCCTTGGGAATTTATTAGTCATAAAAGTGCATTTCTCTAGGCAACATGTGTGTTTTTTGCTTATTGGTCCATATTAGACCTTACTAACACATTTTAATCATGTTTTTTATTAGTTTATTGTCATGTCACCTTTTCTTCTCTCCTCTTCACTTCTTTCCCTGATTTTTTTCCTAGAAAAATAAAGTGTACTTTTAAAAGTTATGGTCCCCTAAGGGTTTATGGTCCCATTGTTTCTACTCTTTTGTGTGATGGATTACATGCAAATAAGGTCCTAATTTTAGTTTTAGGTGTATAAGTTCATGATCATAAATTGATTTTTAGGTGGATAAATGAACAAGTGCATTAATGTATTTAGTACATCAATGAATGATTGAGCATAAGCAATAAATGTAATCATATAGAGAAACTAGTCAAGAGTCTAATGAAATATGTAGAGAATGTATTGCTACATTGTGGAATTAATCAAACATTATTTGTAGCACTAAATATCATAGTAGATAGGCATTGCCTAACATTGGATTTTATGATTGAATTAGATTTTACTTGGCATGTTTTTATATATATTATATATTATGGATGTCCTTAATAATTAAGCAATCAATGCTTAAAACCCCTTTTGACCTTGAGCACCAGATGGAAAAAAAATATTTTCCTTAACTTATACAAGTTTAGTGGCCCTAGTATTATTTAAATAAGAAGATCAATTTTATAAATATTGTAATAAAAATAAGAAAGGTCGGTAAGGTTTTTATATCCCTAGATCTATAATGGCCCCACTAGGATTAATTTAATAAAATATACTTTTTATAACTTAAGTAAGAATATTTTAGTTAC
>JARHVA010008883.1:380000-392500 GCA_037957365.1 Torreya grandis | reverse complement strand
TTGATAGTCTGTCAAAAACTTGAGGTCATTCAAGGATCCCTATTTAATATGAATTTTTAGGAAACACATGTAGCCTATACACCTCTTTCACAAATATTCTAGTAATAATCAATACATTATCTATCAAATTGCCTGGTATGAAATGTGCTACCTTGGTGAGTTTATAAACCAGCACCAAGATCATGTCATGATGGTTTCTCATAAGAGGCAATCCTTAGAAAACATTCCATGCTAACAAACTACCACTTCCATTATGGTATGAAATGTGGGTACAATAATTTTTTTGGGTGTATGTGTTTAGCCTTGACTCACTCACACTCTAGGAATATAGATATATAATTAGTAAAATCTTTATTAATTATTTTACAAAAGTATAATGGTTTTAGCTTTGCTAAGAGCTTGGTCACACCTGGATGCCCTAAGTATGGAGCATTGTGCAACTCATTGAACACAATGTTTCTCAAGTTTTCCCTATTGGACACATAAATTATAGCTTTGTATCTCTAAAGACCATCATTCTTGAATTAAAAATCTTGATATCTATTATCTTGAGAATTTTTAGATAAGGCTTTATTTACCTTCTCACAAAGCTCATCTCTGGACAAGAATTTTACCACTTGATCTCTGAAGGTACTCCTTATGGTAGCTAAAGCTAAAATATACCTTAAATGACTAAGGGCATCTATAAACCTATTTTACTTTCCTTTTATATAGTTGATGTCAAAGTCATTATCTAACAAGAATTTTAATGACCACCTTTGATGATAATTAAGGTTAAGTTGGGTGAAAATATACTTGAGCCTTAGGTTATCTAATTTGAGATCAAAGGGTTTACCCAATAAATAGCGTCTCCAAACATGTAAGGTATGAACAATAGCCACCAACTCAAGGTCATGTGGGTCATTTTTTGCCTTGAAAGGATTTAACTTCCTTGATTTGAAATCTATAACTATACTATACTACATAAATACTCCTCCTAAACCATCTCCTAAAACATCAGTGATAACAAAAAAATGACCATTTGGGTTTGAAACACGTAAAACTAGTGTAGAGGTTAGTCTCTATTCCAAAATATTAAATGCTTTTTCACACTTCTATAGCCAAACAAACTGTTACTCCTTTTGTTGAAGTGAGGTAATTAAATTGGATATCTTGGAGAATTTTGGTAAAAACATCCTATAGTACCCTACTAAACCCCTGAAACTTTGTATTTTGTGCACATTATTTGGTGTCAACCATTCCATAATCGCTCTAATCTTTAGTGGATCCACTAAAATCAATTTGACAAAAATAATGTCCTAGATATTGTATTCCTTTATGAAAAAATCACACTTGGATAATATCCCATATATCTTACACTTCCACAAATGTTATAATACTAACCACAAATGTTCAATGTGTTTTTAAATTTTGAAATAGATGAGGATATCTTTAATAAATATTAACATAAATTGATCAAAGTAATCTCATAATATATCATTTATGATGTTATATAATTGTCATTTATGTCATAGTGATGTCATGGAGGTGTCCTAGTGAGTGGATGAAGTGATTTGATAGCCTAAGTGACAATGACAAAGTGTACAATGTGCTTATCCTAGTATGCTTGAAGAAGGATTGGTTGATATTTAGTTTTCACATGAATATAGATGTTTAAGGATGAGTATGAAGAATTGATAATTTACAAGGGGTCCTATAAAAGGTTTAATATGCTTTGAGTGCTTGTGTGCATGATTAGAATTCACCTAGTACATCATTGTTCTCATCTAGAAATTTTGGGTCCATTGGCAAAAAAATTGAGTAGGTAGTTTGATGATGTCATAATTTCCATGTGTGGATGAGTTAGGGGTATTTGGTCATATGGTTGTGATCACATTAGTCCCTAGTTTCTATGCGCTAAATTTCAAGTTAAAGATCAATACCAAATAAAGATCTAATAGTGTGCAAGATTTCATACATCTATATTTATGGTGTGCATAAAGTGAAAGAGGTCAAAGTGTTCAATGCTTAAACTAGGTAAATATCGATCTCCTTATAAAAGGATTGATGGAGCATGTTTATTCCAAGATGTCAGGATGCTATGAGATAGTGCGAAGTGTTCATTATTGAATATTGATTAGAGATAAAGATTGAGCTTATTTCAAGGATCAAGAGTGAGAAGGTGTTCATAATGATCAATATCAATGGTTTAAATTAAATCAAAGAGGTTAAATTAATAGTTGTTTATCACTTTTAAAGACTAAGATTCATACAAAATATTAATGTTGTACATTGAGTCAATGTTTCTAGATTTCACGAGATGAGGTCAACTGATTTGAGGTTTAATGTTTGGGAATTGGTGTATTATGTGTTAAAGGTCAAATAAGATAGATATTACATGATAAATATAAATATATGAGAGCACATGATGTGATCATATTATTCGATGTTTAACTGTGACCATCTGAATTCAAATATTTGAATTTAATAAAGGAAAAACTAGTGCTTGGTTTTTGTGCTATATCTTTTGATCTATGTAGAATTTGACCATGAAATAAAAAGATAATTTGCAAAGGAATCAATGGTGCACATATAAATATAAATTTTAAAATTTTAAAGTGTATAAAATTAAATATATTTAGGTTCAAATTTGATTGTGATTTCATGTGTACTTTTCAAGTAACCCAAGAAGGATGTTTGAGCTTATATTGATGTTGTTTCAATGTTTAATGATGAATTAACTATTAGATCATGTTGAAGACTTCATAAGGATTATATGTTTGCATTATGAAGGTTTTTAAATTCATATTTAGTATGGAAAAAGGTTTAAAATTTGAATATGTGTTCATTCATGGTGATTGTGTGCACAAAATGTTGCTTGCATGATTTGTGCTTAAGTAGAAGGGTAATATGATGGTTGTTATCACTTAAGGAGGACCTATAGATCATGTATCATGGTATCATATGTTAGAAATGTTATTGTGTTTCTTAGTTTTCTTAGATAAGTGTCAAAGACATGAATGGGTCTCCATAGGACCTAGAAGTGACTTAGGCCTATTAAGTGAGAGTTGTGCTTAAGTGTGACTGATGTTAGATGCCTTAAGGGTGAAGGTGTGTATTGTGGCTAAAAAGGAAAGATTATGAATTTGATAATCATTAAATCTCTATAAATGGTGAAACCAAATGTTTTGGTTTCTATTGATGTTAAGAGAGACTTGTGAGTAGGTACTCAAAGTGAAGGCTTATGCAAATGTGGAGCCAAGTGAAGGTGAGAACCTTTGAAGGAGAAGGTGAAGGTTAGTGAGGAATAGTAGAGAGAAAAGAGGATTGGGCATTCTTGTGTGAGAAACGTGATGAAGGTGATCATATAGGTTATGGGACCTGATAATCCTAGAAGAGGCAAAATGATGCTCTTACAAGGTTGTTATTTATGTATGAGTAGACAAGTGTGGAAGATTTGATATACTTGAGTAAGGCTTGTTGGCAAAGAGGATAGGTAGTATGCTTAATAAATGTGTTGAAGAGTATAAGAGTTTTTTGAATATGTGTATGACCTTTTTTGGTCATATTTTTGATGTCAAAATAGTGCTCTTATAAGTTGAGGATATGCAAAGAAGTCTGAGTGTGCATATGAGGATAGTTTGAGTTAAGAAGGAGATATATTATGGCAGGCCTATGTGAGAGGCCTATATGATATAGAAAGAGAGTTTATGTAGGTTTTAGATAAATCATAGATCCATTATCATGTTTTTAAGACATTAATTCTAAGGTAGAGGTGTTAAAAGAAGGGTCTAAAGTACTTGATCTTCCTTAGGGGTAGTTGTTCCTTGTGAAACAAGTGTTTCACTAATGGCCTTTAGTTAGAGGATATGATCAAGGTTTTATGGTTTAAAGGAGTTGACCATTCTATTTTTTGTAATTTATTTTAGGATAAGTAGTCCATGTGTTGTAGGCCTGATAGTGGGTTTTAGTCCCCATGAGGGTTTCCCATAGGAACTATGTGTTATATGTTCAATCTTATGTATGCATTGAATATATGATCTATCTTATTAATATTACTTGATAAAGTTGATACATATTATTTTTTTAATAGTTTTAAAGGATTGGAATTGTAATTCAAATATATGGGCTCACTGAATCATCCCACCCATTAGTGATTTTACCTCTAACAATTGGTATCAGAGCAAGTCCTTTGGAGGAAGCTTAACAACTTGAAGGAGATATTGAGTTGGTACAAAGATGGCTAAATTGTTGAAGAAAGAGAATCAATAGTGGAAGGTTGTGATCAAGGAACTTGAAGAGTAGATATGTACTTTGAAGAAAGATGCCAAATAGAATGAGAATGCTATCTATGATCTCAAGGTTCAACTAGTAAATATGAATACAAGTTTGTGTTCAAAAGAAAAGGACATCATGTTTGATTAAGAAGCTTTCCATAAGCAAGGAATAAGAAGTTGATTTAGAATTTGAGCTAATGAGTGCTCTTGGTGAAATAATGGATCATAAGAAGAGGAATCATAAAATGAGGAATATGATCAAAGATCTTGAATCACAAGTCTATTCTCTTGAGAGAAGTTTGTTTGGCATATCCAATAAATAAGAAAAGAAGTATCAATAAAGAATAAAGTTTATTGAAGTGCAAGAATATAGATTGAAAGACATGGAGAACAAAGCCAAAGAAGACGAAGAGAAGATTAGTATTCTTGAGGATTAGTTAAGGACTATGAATGCAAATATGATAGAAAGAGAAGATGAGTACACTCTACCCAAGATTGAGATGGAGTCATTAAAAAGTGAGCATGAGATTTTTATAGTCAAGTTGGATAAGATAAAAAAGAAGCATGAGAAGTCTAAGCATGTCAAGGAGAATCCAAGCTTTGAAAGCAATAAAATAAGGTCTGTTAGACAACCAAATGCTTTAAAGTATGATAGTTTATTTCTTGGTCATTGTTATACATGTAATGATTATGGTCATAAAGCTAAAAAATATAGAAGGAAGTTATTCAAGTATGGGAATTCATGGAGATATGATAGGATTTTTTGGTCAAATATTGATCATAGTCTAAATATTTCAAAAGGTATAAATGATGTTATTTATTTTAGTTATCATAAGAGTGGACATATTGCTAGATTGTATCCAAATGGTGTTAACTGCTCTTCAAGGTATGTCAAAGTTAATAGAAATCCTAGAAGTTCTAAGAAAGGACAAAATAAGATATGGAAACCAAAGGTAATCATTGCCAATTCTTCTAGTCACAAGGATGATAAGAAAGTTGCTCTAGAAGGCTATGTTGCAAATCAAGATAAGTTCAAGGATAAAGTAGATAAGACAGATGCAAAAGACAAGAAGATTCAAACTATGGTATGGAGACCTGAGGTAGTAATGACTAAGAATGCTAACCCTCTTGAGTCCAAGAGTTTTGAAGGATTGGTTGCTAAGGTGGAAAAAGGATCAGAAATGAAGGAAAGTCAAGATTTTATGTTGTCAACATTTATTGACAAATATGAAGCAAAGAATGAAGTTAGCATCCATTAAAAATAAATTGGATGATGAGGTAGGATTTCATGTCAAATAAAGACAGGTTAATATGGGAGTCTCCTAAGTTTTGGGACTTTTAGTCTCACTATGTAAAAGAGGTGTCTCTATCTAGACTGCAAAGAGACACTTGTTAGTTAGAGGAAGCATGGTGTCTGTCATATTTTCTTGATGAGATGGTATGAAAAAAAGCTATGTTTGTGCATTATATATATATATATATATATATATATATATATATATATATATATATATATATATATATATATATTATAGAAAAGAATCTTGTGAAGAATCTCAATGGTCCTATCTTGAGAAGGAGTTAACTTGTTGATCATGGTTTGGATGCTCTAGTATAAAGGTGAGTTTCAAATATCTATCTGTATTTTAGTTTGTGGTATATTATAGGTGAGATTATAAGTTGAAGGCCTTTATTATATAATTATGTTATAGATCTTTCCAAGATTATTAAAGGCTTGTTGAATAGTTGTGTATGCCATGGAAGTTCATAGTGTTTTGAAGAGGAGGTGTTTCTATATGAGTATTGAATTTGATTAAATAGTATTTGAAGACTTATTAAATATGTCATGTTATAGGTGAATCATGAAGTTAGGGGGATATTTGTGATTGGTCAAGTCCTAGGATCAGAGTATTAAGTAGTTGAATATGAAAAAGAAGGTATGGAGGTTTTTGTGTGCTCCTGAGTTTATCTATCTTATTATAGGTCAAAACCCATGGGATAGGATGTATGGGTTACCAAATATGTGAAAGCTTAAAACATGGTCTGAAAGTGTGCAATGGTTGTCTCCAGGTATAGAAGAAGTTTTAGAGGTGGACATTGACTAAAAGGAGGTTTGTTGACTCTCTTTGTTTTGAGATTCTAGGGTTTTGGGCTTTGGTAGAAAAGTGGTATGCCTTATGAGTTAAGGTATAAGGATTATTAATAATATTAATGGGTGGAATGGGTTTTCAATTTGTGCTTCATAGATATTTGAAGGTTTGTGGTTTTCAAGTCATTCAGGTTTTTGTCAAGATGAAGGCTTAATTGGTGAGTTAGTTTATGAAAGAAGTATCTTATAAAAGATGATATAGGTGATGCAAATTGGTTTGATTGAGGGGGCATATGAAAATTATCTATATATGAAGTTTCAAGTCTTGAAGGTGCATCTACTAAAATTTGTGGGCTTTACAAGTTCTAGGTAGGGCTGAAAGGAGACTAGATAGGCTTGGTGTGAAGAAGAGTGATTTTTTATCAGTTTGTCCAAAAGAATAAGGAATGATTTTTTCAAGGTGATTTATAATGTTAGTTTAGACCATGTTTCCTTTTTTATGAGTGGTATGAATTTTTGTTAGTGGTCCTTGAGGTGGTTTGAGAGAGAAGGCTAGTAAGCCTGTATGGTGGTTCCTCATGGTGTATGGAGAATACTAAATTAACTCATGAACATCCCCAACTACCTAAAACAAATTAGATTAGACAATAATGGATCTCAAGTGATGTAATGGTTAAAAAATATAATGGGGAGTCCCTCTTAGATGTTTATTGGTAAGTTCCATCAGTTTCTAGTTCTTTTGTGTGTTCTTTCTTCATTTAGCTACAATGCTTAGTTGAAGAGAGTGTATGCATGTGACAAGAGGAAGTTGTCAAGGAAAAAAAGTATGTTCAAGGTAAGGGGGAGTTTTTATAATCTTTATAATATGGTCATTTTGTATTTATAGTCTTTTCGAGTCTTTAAGATCAGTTGGTGCCCACTTTGTCATTGTGTCAAAGGGGGAGAAAGCTCCTATCATAAGAGTGCTTGAAGAGAGAGAAGGAAGGTGAGATGTATGATGTTTGTTTAAATAAATGAAAAAGGGGGAGATTGTTGGATAATTTTTAATGATATAATGGTGATGTCATGGAGGTTTATTAGTGAGTGGATGAAGTGATTTGATAGAATAAGTGATAATGACAAAGTGTGCAATGTTCTTGTCCTAGTATGCTTGAAGGAGGCTTAGTTGATCTTCAATTTTGACATGAATAGAGATGTTAAAATATGAGTATGGATAATTTATCATGTGAAAGGGTTATTATAAGAGGTTTTATCTAATTTTATTGCTTGTGTACATGAGTGGAACTCACCTAGTTCATCATTTTTCTCATCTAGATATTTTGGGTCCAATGGTAGAAAATCTAAATAGGTAGTTTGATGATGTCATAATTACCACATGTGGGTGAGTCAAGGGGAGTTGGTCATATGGTTGTGATAAAATTAATCCCTATTTTCTATGTGTAAATTATCAAGTATAGTGATGAATCATGATAAAAAACATGCAAGTACAAAGTTGGGCTCTCAAGCAGTTTGACAATGTTTTCCCATACTTAGCCAAATTTGCATAAGGCAAGAAAGAACCGAGTAAGTAGTTTGGTGATGGCATATCTCACACTTGTGGACATCTTAGGATAAGGTGATAATATGGGTTTATATAGTTTTGTGCCTAATTGATTTTCACTAAATTTAAAGTCAAGGTCTGAAGCACGAAAAAAGTTATGCATGTGTAAAGTTGGTCTTTCCAGACGGTTCTTGACATAGTTGGATCCATGAATAGATAAATTTGAGTGATAATTTTATTGTCATTATATCTCACACTTGTGAGGTTTATAATAGAATATTTTCACATGGTTGTATTATTATATGTGAGGAGATCATATGGTCCAAATTTTAGAACATGCACTTGAGTGAAGCAAAAGATATGGAGGTGCAAAGTTTGCCTTCCAGGCAAATAGCAATGGTCCCCATACTTAGTCTATTTTGCATGATGTTAAATATTAGGACCAAATGAAGATCTAAAGGTGCATGAGAGTTTTTACATCTAAATATATGATGTGGAATAGGTCATATATGTCAAATTTTTCAATGCTTACAATGGGTAAAGATTGATCTCTTTATAAAAGGATGAATAGAGAATGTTTTTTCCATGATGTCAGGATGCTAGGAGATGGTGCCAAGTGTTTGTTGTTTAAAATTGAGTAGAGATAAAGATCAAGAATATTCCAAGGATAAATGGTAATAAGGTTTTTAGACTGATTGAGATTAATGGTGTGCATTAAAGTTAAGATGTCAAAGTGATAGATCGACTGAGCTTTGTACAAAAGATCGACAGTATGCATTAAGTCAAAGTTTCCATATTACATTGGATGAGGTCAATTGATTTGAGTTTTAATGTTTGGGAATTGAAACATTATGCATTAAATGTAAAATAATATTAATGGTGCATAATCAATTTGAAGATGTGAGAGCATGTGATGTAAGCATATTTTTTGATGTTTAAATATGATAGTTTGAATTCAAATAGTTGAATTTAACAAGGAAAAAACCATTACTCAGTTTGTATGCTATATATCTTGACTATACAAAATTTTACCATGTAGTAAAAATAAAATTTGTAGAGGACTCCATGGTGAATTTTAAAATATAAATGTAAAGTTATGAAAGTGTGTATAATCGACTATATTGAGGTTCAAATTAGACTGTATGATCGGGCATATTCAATACATAACCCAAAAAGGATGTTTGAGCTTATATTGATGTTGTTCCAATGTTTAATGAAGAACTATCTATTGAATCATGTTGTATACTCCATAAGGATGATATGTGTACATTATTAAGGTTTGAACAATCATATGATGTATGAAAAAAGGCTTAAAATCTGACTATGTGTTTGTTCATGGTGACGGTGTGCACATAATGTTGTTCAAGCTATTTGTGCTTAAGAAAAAGGGTACTGTGATGGTTTTTGTCACTTAAAAAGGACCTATAGATCATGTGTCATTGGTTTATATATTGGAAAGTGTTCTTATGTTTTTTAGTTTGCTCAGAGATGTGTCAAAGAGCTAAATGGGTCTCCATTGGACCCAAAAATGACTCAGGCCTATTGAGTGAGAGTTGTGCTTAAGTATGACCCATGTTAGATGCCTTAAGGGTGAAGTCATGTATCATGGATAAAAATTAAATTTTGTGATCTTGATAATAATTATATCTCTAAAAATATTGAAACCAAATGTGTTGGTTTCTAGTGATGTTAAGAGAGATTTGTGAGTAGGTGCTCAAAGTGAAGGCTTTTGCGAATGTGGAGCCAAGTGAAAGAGAGAACCATTGAAAGAGAAGGTGTAGGTCAGTGAGGACCAATAGAGAGTGTAGAGGATCATACATGCTTGCTTGATCAAGGTTATTAAGGTGATCATATAGGTCATTGGACCTAATAATCCTAGAAGAGGTAGAATGATGCTCTTACAGGTCTATTTTTGTGTATGAGCAGATAAGTGTGAAAGATTTGATAGAATTAAACAAGGATTGTTGGTGAAGAGCATAGGTAGTGTACCTATTAGATGAAATTATGAGGATAAGATTTTTTTGACTATGTGTATGACCTTTTTGGTCCTATTTTTGATTTCATACTAGTGCTTTTAAAAGTTTTGGATATACGAAGAAGTTTGAGTGCGCATATAAGGACAATTTAAGTGAAGAAGGAGAGATATTGTGTCATTCCTATGTGAGAGTCCTATATGTGTGTGTGTGTGTGTGTGTGTGTGTGTGTGTGTGTGTGTGTGTGTGTGTGTGTGTGTGTGTGTGTGTGTGTGTGTGTGTGAGAGAGAGAGAGAGAGAGAGAGAGAGAAAGACTTTGTGTAGGGGTTAGATAAAATAGAGATCCATCATCAAGTGTTAAAGACATCAGTTCTAATGTAGAGGTGTTCAAAGGAGGGTCTAAAGGAATTGATCTTCCTTAAGGGCAGTTGCTCCTTGTGAAACAAGTATTTCACTAAAGGCCTTTGGTTAGGAGGATATGATTAAGGTTTGTTGGTCTAAAAGAGTTGACCAGTATCTTGTTTGTCATTATTTTAAGACAATTGGTCCATGTGTTGCAGGCTTTGAGTGTGTTTTATTCCACATGAGGGTTTCCCTTAGGAGCTATGTGTTATATGCTAGATCTTGTGTATGCATTTAATGAATGAGCTCTCTAGTTAATATTTCTTAATCAAGTTTATATATGTTTTTTGTTTAATAGTTTGAAAGTATTAGAATTGTAAGACAAATATATGGGATCAATGATTCACACTCCCCCTCTTAGTGATTGTACCTCTAACATATGAGATTCATGAATACTATCGAAGCATTTGTTAGACCAAAAGAAAGCATTGTAAATTTGTAGTGTTCATATCTGGGCCTAAAAATCATTTTCAAAATGTCTTCTTCAGGAATTTGCAACTGATGATACCTATCCCAAAGGTAAATCTTAGGAAACATGTAGCACCATGTATTTGATCGAAAAGATCATCTATGTGAAGTAGAGGATACTTGTTCGTAATAGTTTTTTTGTTTAACATTATGTAATAAATACATAAGTGAAGATTTTTATTCTTCTTTACAACCACTATAGTTGCTACCCATAGATAAATGCTTAGCTTAATCATACCTTTGGCGAACATTTATTTGAGTTGGGATTTTAGCACAACTAATTTACTGGTTGTCATTCTATAAGGACCATTTGATTTTGTTTATAACCTTATGATTATATCAATTGAGAATTTAAACTCCATTTTAGGGGGAATCTTGGAAATTCTTGAATAAAAACATCCTGAAATGCTTTTAGGAAGGGATAATCTTCCAAGGTTGGATCTTTAGTTTCATTAAGGTCATCAATATTGACCATGAAAAATTGACAACCCTTCCTCTAAGCTTTATTCAATTAAATAGTTGATATTTTCCACAACCTCAATTCCCACTTTCCCCCTTGGTTTTGATTTGGATTTCAAATCATCTAAGCATTCAAATTTAAGATGAAAGCATTCCATATCTAACTGGTGTTGTGAGACACCCCTAAGATCACATCATAATATCCTAGTGGAGCAACATAAAATTCCACCACCATAGTGAAATTTGAAAAATTAACCTTAACTTCTACTAAAAACCTATCAACCTTGATTATGGTTCATTCCCGTACTGATTTAACCATAAATTTTCCATAAAACCATATTTTATAGATAACTTTCAACCATTTTAGGAGAAATAAAACATTTTATAACTCCCCTATCTATCAAAATGGAAATGTGATGTACAGCAAAATACCTGACTATTTAATAGGGGATGCTTTAAATTTAGCGTGATAATTATCAATAGTTGCATGAATTCTCTTTTGTGGTGTTCTCTACTATGATGTAGAGGTAGAGAAGTTCTTATTCTTATTATTTTTATTCCCATAAGTGAATTCCCTAGCATAATGATATCCTTCATAAATAAAACATCTATTAGGTAGTCCCATCCTCTCAGATTGATTGGTTCCCTTGAAACCTTCCTTAAAACCGTTTCTTGATTTCCTGCTTTTTGAAGCATTGATTAACATTGAATTCTAATTATTGAATCTACTTTTGTAGCTTCCATTATTTTTATAGTTATTTTCCTTGAACATTATTTTGGGCCTTCAAATGGCCTCCAAACTTCTTATTAAACTTTTCCCTAAACTTAACAATAAATTTCAGCTTCTATTCTTAGTTGAATGCTTTTTCAAAATCTTGAAACATGATAGTTGTCTCATGAACATCAACCTCACATCCAATTTGGGGTTTCAAACCCATAATGAAATTTCTAATTTAAAAATTTTCATCTTTATTATACTATGGCATGTACTTTAAGAGATTTATGAACTGCTCCCTATCCTTAATCACTATTAAATATCCCTATTTCAGATTTTAAAAACATGTAAACTTCTAATCAAATTACAACTAAGGCAACCAACAACCTCTAAAATTTGTTACAAATTGATCCCATGTTGTGGTAGTGGGGCTGAGGCTTAATGTCTATTTCTTGTTAGCCCATCAAATTACAAATTCTCCTTCAAGTTAAAATACTCCCTAGATTTCCTTAGTGGTCTAAAAATAATTTTGAACCTCAAAGTACTTTTCCATTTCAATGAGGCAATCCTCAAAACCATCACCAAGAATTGTTCCATT
>JARHVA010008883.1:362500-375000 GCA_037957365.1 Torreya grandis | reverse complement strand
ATTAATTCTAAGTTTGGTTTATCTTTCAATAGAAAATTATTTTTGTATGTCAAATCTATCAATGAGTTGTGCATGAATAAAATACTCTACATATTATTTTATAAAAATAATATAGAATTATTGTTCTTTTTTTATACTCAATGATTATTCTCTTTGATGTTATTATGTGTTTTAATATTTTTGTGCACCTGGCCCAATCATAATTTTCATCAATGATTAGGTCAGGAATGTGAAACTATAATTTTTACCTAGTTTGTTATTTTTTGTTTCCCAAAATATATTTTTTGTTATTACATTTTAGTTTATTTAATAAAATGTATATGTTACATCAAAAACCAACTGACATTTTGAATTATATTAGGAAGTAATATATAATTACAATTCATAATTAATATTTGAATAGTATAATATGGTTTTGAGGGCATTTTATTGGCTAATTTTGATCTCTATATAAATTTTGTGAAATAAATTATTTTATTGAACAATTGTCGAAATAATTCTTGCTCTTAAAATCATGAAATCTAGACAAAGAGGAGTTTTAAGAGTTTTGAAGCTAGGAAATGTCCAAAATTTTACAATTGTAATGTTCAAATTATTCTAGTGGATCAATTGATATCTAGTTAGCATGAAAAAGTCTTATCATGTTAGTAAAGTACTAAAGTTTTTTTAGTGCAAAAATTGTCCATAACATATCAATTAACCATATAATTTTGATTTCAATTAAAAAACACACTTAACTTATAAAATATTTATGGAGTGTGTTGCAAGAATATAAATAATATTATGGAAGATTTAATCACATTAAATAAACATGGGATATGTATATAAGGGAAAGTAAAGTTGATCTATAAATCAATCCTAGCTCGTAGAAGATAAATCACACTAAACCTTTTGCTTAATGGTACATTTAGAGAATTGGTATCATGACCAATATGGATTTGATGGACCTAACTAAGAGGCCTATTACCACACTAATATCACCAGAGAGGGATCCAAAGCCTCTAGTCAAACAACACCATGTAATAATCTTAGATAGGTCTTATACTTTTATTATTCACAAGTAACTGACAAAGTAATGTAAAATCTAACTTAGTACTCACCACATCATGTGGTACAAAATGGGGGTGATAAATATGAAAGTAAACATGCATAGAAGATCTCTACTCAAGTCAATGTAGAGGAAAACCTAATGCATGGAAAGAGAAACATATAAGCTAACAAATGCAAATCTATCTACTTTAATAAATAAGAGTGAGAGTTAGGAATACTTACCTTTGAAGGTGAATTCATCAAACCTCAATCTTTCCCTTGGTCAAGTTGTTTTACAAGAGATTGTTTTAGTTTGTAAGGATAACAAAGATAGGTTAGCTCTAAGCTACATGATTTCTCCTATTTATCTAAATAATTATCCCACAAGTTAAGATTTGTATCTCTAAGTGTAGTATTGAAACCTTAAGTAATGATATTCAAGTAGAATGGTAGATAAGTAAATGTACAAATAATGATTTACTCCTTGTCTCTCTTTGAAATGGAAAAATGATATTTTTATATAGTTTGATCTAACCGTAAACTCTTTTAAAGTTTTCACTGATAGAGTTAGCCCAATTAAACTTATATTGTTAAATGAATAAAGTAGTTAGGCTTTGAATTGGCTCAGGTGAGGTCGACCTGATCCCATAATGTGCTCATATATTTAAATTATATGGTTAACCTAGGCCAAATTTATTTTGTAAAATTCAAGAAGATGTTTTGGCATAGGTAGGGGTTGTTTGAGGTAGTGAATTACTTGGAAGAGTGTGTAAGGTAGGTGTTAAAACCTATGAAAGTGTATAGGAGAGTTTTGTGTTATTTTATAGTGGTGGTATGGGGGACAACAATCCTATGAATCACCAATGATCTGCCCAACCCTTTTCTAGTGCATACCTTAAGGTGTGAACTCAAAGAGATTGAGACTCGATGTGTTCCTACAATAGAGAAAAGATAAATAATTGATAAAGCTTAAAAATATTATGTGTATGCATATGCCCCACTCGAATCTCATCACATGTCAAATATTTGTAACTGGGATGGTGATTTGGAAAATGAACATAACAATAAATTTTAGTAAGAAGTGAATAATATAAATGAAAGGACATAATTGAAAAATACATACCTTTAATTACCTCAGTGTTGTATAAGAGGAAGTGAGGGAAATGTGAAGGTGTCTAATGTAGGGAACATTAGGAGAACCTATAAAATTAGTGAAAAATTGAAATTTTTACAAAATATACATGTAATATATGGAAAGAGTCTCTACGATGCCAAAAGTCTAGAACATCTTTCAGTTCCAAAAAAGAGATAGTAAAAATAAATATATGGGTAAAAATATAATTTTATTGTAAATAATTGATAGGTAAATAATTTTGAGTAGAAAATATAAATAGTGTGAAAATTAATTTATTTGTTATTTTTAGTATTTTAAGAAAATATTGCTCTGAGAGACCTAGTTTGAGTGTAGAGATTGACCATGGTGAGGATATGTTAACTTTGATGGGGATGATGCCTAGCAGTCACGGTGAGTACAATTCAAGTAAGTGAGCATTAATTTCAATTTTTTGAGTTATTTTAATTTAAATTAAGCTAAATTTATAAAACTATATGTTATAAATAATTTAGATACCAAAAATGACCCTAAGAAATTCTAAGTAGACTAGGGGTAGAATGGGGTACAACATAAGAAAAGATCAAATCAATAAATGCCTAATACATTTATAGTAAATGGTTAAAAAGTCATCATAAATTGAGAATAGATTCATCCCTATCAACTCAATTTGTAAGGTGAGAGAAATAAAAGTAGTCAACTTCATAGTAATAGGCCAATTTAATATTGTTATGGGTGGCAGACTACATAGTAGAGGGTTGGTCCAATTAGAAATGAAGAAATGGATGACATAATACCTTATACCTAATGTTGTATGAAATATGTGGCTAATATAGTCCATTAAATGAGGCTAAATATGAGGTAGAGAGATGATATATTATGATAGATATAATAAGGGGTTGATTTAATATCAAACAGGCTGATTATGTCTATAGGAATGCGCTGATTGTATAATAGAGGGTTGATGTAGTATGGAAAAAAGGTGACCAGGTTGATTTAGTACTAAATAGGCTAATTATATAGGAAAAGGGGGAAAATAAGATAAGAAGGATAATGAAGTAGTTAATTTGTAATTTTTTAAGAATGTATTTTATTATTATGATATCGAGATCTAATACTTTCTCTATTGTTTGATATTTCATAGAGGAAATGGAGATTTGGTACTTGGTGAATGTATCCTGACTACCAAATTTGCTTGAGAATTTATTAAAAATTGATTGAGCTCAATTGATGGCTTTTGGATTTAGTAGCATCATGGAGATTGAAAAGATCCAACTAAATGTTGATCTCATTATCATGTTCCTAGGATCATGGGAGTAACTGACCAACACTTTATGATGGAAGGTGGATAGACACATGATAGAGGTGGGAATAACCTTGGAGGATTTCCATGCCTTGCTTAGACTTACTATCATCAAAACTATGGTTACATAAAATATGCCAGAGGTGGAATATGAGACATGATCCTTAGCCCAGTGGTCAATAGGCTTAGATAGGATATACCCTAGTTTATATGTGAGTTTGTTTGATTTTATATCTTGGTCATTTCAAATGTCTATAAGACCTTGATAAGACTTGTGATATTAGGAGTGTTATGTCACAAGTTAGATGGGAACCTACCATTATATGCAATATCCTTGTCTTAATCTATCCTAGAGTAGGGTGTCATATATGATCTTATTTATCATTTGGGTATAGCTTATGCATAATATGTATGGAATGCTGACCCAAAGGTTGAATATGATGGGCCCCATTGTTTTTCTCATTACATCGATCTACTAGATATTTCCTATGTATCTAATAGATGGGTTACCCTATGTTGTCGATGATATGTTACCTTAGGTTATACAATGGAGAGATGACTATGTAGTATGTGTCATGCCCCATATTCTAGCTTTGTAAACTATTACACAAAGGTAGATAATATGGCATCATTATATTTACATTACTAACATATGGTTTTCTTAGGTGATTATAATGATTGGTTTGATATGCATTCAGATCATGGGCCATTATACATCAAGGGTAGAGCAACATCTAGTATCATGTGTACTTGGGAAGCTAGGCCTACCAAAGCCAATAGCCCATGTACTAGTTCTTATGTATTAGGCACAACATGTTAGAGAGATGAGAGGGAGAGGAGGCACATGGGTGCCCACTAAAATACTTATGATTAGGCCTTATCAGGTGTGACCATGGATATGGAAGGTTTGATAGTAGGAGGTGGCAAAGCTAGGCACTGTGGATGTTATAGATCTAGATTATAAAGGTGAGGATGCCAGATCAGAGCCATATAAGAGGTGATAATGACCACCTCAATCTCATTAAATATTGACTCAACATCGATGAGAGGAGACACAAGTGTGTGCATTCATATAGGGTGATCCTATAATAATGACATGACATAGTTGGTCAATATAGAGGCCATTAAGGAGGGGATCATAATGAGTGTAGATGGTGACTTCTAGTTTTGCACATTTATGAAGGCATATGATAAAAGAGGTGCTTGATGGATAATTTAATGGAAATACCATGGTTTTTGATACTGGCACTAGTGAGAAATGTTTTCATTTTTTACATTTTTGACATAGATCACTAGTTACATTATCATCTATGTATTTAGTTTTATATATATATATATATATATATTTCTGTTTGTGTCTCTATTTGTGTGTGTGTGTGTACACACACACACATGGGATCTAATGTATATTTGGTTTATATTTTATAGGTATTCCATTAGAAGAGATCAAATGGGGAGTCATGATTGTGGCTACACACCATGATATCTTGGATGGGGTGATATCACATTATGAGTCATCCACCATGGGTGATCCTATGGTACCATCTGCCATAGCTTATGCTAGTTGGTTCACACTAGAGGGGGAGGTTGCTTGATAGATGCAAGCACTAAGATATGGTTCATAGCCACCTGGATTGGTAGGAGAGGGAGAGGCTTGAGACTGGTAGGTGTTGGCATAGGAATGAGCTATGCATATGGTGACCATTATATCACTTAGACATGTAAAGGTGTAGGTAAATAATCTATAGGGTTAGATCGATGGCTTGAGATCTTTGATTGCCTCATTATAGTGCATCATGTAGAGGGGTCAATCATCAATGGGTAGTGTGGCTTGGCCACAAGACAGGGATGATGGAACATAATATTATATCTATATCTATTGTATTTTGTACTTGTATTATATAAAATTCATGGTATATATATATTGATATGGATATTTCTATAGTCTATGATTCGTACTTATATGTGGATGGATGTATAGATATGTTTCTTTGATAGAAAATGTATTTTACTTTTTTTATTTATGATGTTAAAAAAAAAGTGATGTATATTTTATTTTCTATCATTATGTGATACACATGCATGGATAAAAATAAAAGCGTAAAATGATTTGGAAAAGTATAAATAATCATAAATGAAATATACACTATATCACAATGGGAAATATGTTAAATTATTTTTAATAAATATAAGAGCCCAAAATGGTAAATTAAAGGGTAATAAATGTTTTAAAACCATGTAAAATAATTACAGTTAATTGAAACAAATAAAAATCATACTATATCAAGTTGGGAAGTATGAAAATTTGTAATAAAATGGAAAACATGTAAAAACAAATGGTATAAAAACAAACAAATAAAGTTATTAGTCATACTAAATCAAGATGGAAAGTATGAAAATTAAAACAAAATATACGTACAAATCAAAATAATCATAGTAAATGAATATGGGAAGTATGAGAAATTTAATAAAATGGTTTTAGACATACACTCAATCAAAAAATAAGAAGATAAAAGTGAAGTGATTATGGATTAAGCATAAAACATATTAAATAAAGATGGGAAGTATGTCAATGATGTGTAAATCATAATGTAACATAAATTATCTCAAATTTGAAGCATGTAATTTTATTATAACTTGATTATAATATGAATTAGCTATTGGAATATTCTATAAAGAAGGCATGGTCCTACTTAAGGAGTTACAATGCAAATAGTAAAGGGAACACCAATGAGGTGGAAATAATTATGGGAATAAATTTGATGTGTTTTAATGTGGCAATTTGTGAGGAGAGTCTAGTCCTATCCATGGTCTTAAACTGCATCTCACAAAGTGAAACCCTAGGGGGAATGATTAGTTAACAAAATAATATTCCACAAGGGGAAATATTAGGATTGTTATAATTAAATAAAATGTAAAAATCATGAAATAGGCATCTATGATAAAACATTATTAAAAATTAAGCATACTAGGAAAGAAAGAAAGATGTTAAGAGTCTAGTGACTATGAAAATATGAACAATACATGCTCACAATAAGCACAAATTTGTATAGGAAAATAGGTGAGATACTAAGATCAACTCATTAATGTTATATAAATAAG
Organism: Torreya grandis; assembly: GCA_037957365.1. Taxonomy (NCBI): domain Eukaryota; kingdom Viridiplantae; phylum Streptophyta; class Pinopsida; order Cupressales; family Taxaceae; genus Torreya; species Torreya grandis. Next base: position 368,455 of record JARHVA010008883.1, on the reverse strand, counting down.
AAAAATAAAATGGACATACCTTCCAAAAACATGTTACCCATTCCTCAAGACCTCTTACAAATCCATCAGTCTACTATGAAGATTGGTTAGTTGCAAGAGAAAGTAGGTAGTAATTATAGATGTTTTTATTCTTCTATCCCAATCTACTAGCCTACCACACCTCAATAGACCTCAAATATATTATGAGGCTAGTTGTAGAGTTTTAGCTTTGATTATAAATAGATATGTGCTATGAAACATATGTTTTAGTGTAATTATACTTCTAAATTACATGTTTCCTTTTGAAGCATTATCTTTTGTTTAGATTATTTAGATTTTAACTTTTTTTGGATTTTTTTATTCTTCCTCCATACATATTTGAAATAACCAACATGAGCAATAAAAGTGATAAAAATTAATGAGATTAATACTTTGGTTTAATAAGGCTATGTAAACAAAGATATGACTAACTAAAAACTTAGGTTTACCCATGAATTAATATATAATCTCAAGTTTCAACTATATGTACGCTTAGCATGTGAAAGGGGAATACAGGAAGAAAGGAGATCTAAAAAGATTGATGTATAGTATTAGTACCATGATAATTATTGTATTCTAACTAATCATATTGTAGAGATATAATACTAAGGGAATCAAGGTTATACAACCAAGTCATAAAAATAACTATTTGATTTTTGAGTGTGATAAGATAACAAAATATCATTATAGAGAAAGTAAAATAATCCATGAAAGAAGTGAGATCATAAATATAAGTTTTAATTCATGGAAATAATGATAATAAACCATAATAAAAGTTAAATAAAATGAAACCATGTAAAACACATAAAGCATAATATGATGGTCCATGTAAAATATATAAGTGAAATCAAATTTGACACATATTCCAGTGTGTAAGAGATATAAAAATGGATCATAAATCCAATATAAAGAATAGAGTAGAATAATTTGTAATAACATCATGTTGTGTTCATAAATACTAATATATTTGACCATTAATATTATTCATAACATCTGAAACATCTCTATGTAGCTGAATTTTGATGCTAACCAGAGTCTCATCAATCTTCGTAAAAAGTTATGTAAAAACTTCCTTGCATATCATCTCAACTAAAAAGTTAGGTATAGATGATGAAGAGTAATTCTCATGGGGTATCTCCTATGTGGGATACTCAAGGAGAGGAATGGATGTCTCAATGGAACTAGTATCTATGGAGCTAGAATGAGGTGTAACCGATGGAGGAGGAACTTTCTTGTGTGGGTGATCTATTGGAGGAGAAATAACTAGTGTTGGTGTCGACTATGGGAAATTATGAAGGTAATACTAGATCACTCAAAATCAATTGATGCAATGTGTACCACATTGGTACCAAAGATAGTATACTTCCCTATATTTACGGATATACTCTGGTAATAGCTTAGTAAGTGGTATGGCCTTATCTTTGGGCTAAGTAGTGGTTGGTTACAATATGTCTATATATTGGCTAAGTTTTAAATATCAGATATAAGATTGGTTATTTGTCTCATGAAATAAACAAATATGTCTATTAATCGACTATGGGGTTTTAATAGCTAAAGGGGTGGAAAGAGAAGCCTAGATTTACTGATATAAATCCTAATCTTTGGTCTAATGACTAGTACCTTTATGAATATCACATTAAGGTTGATCTACCCATTACATAAGCAAGGGATAAAGTTTTGGTAAGGGAAGGACATCACCAAGGAAGGTTAGAGATAAAGAAAAAATAGGACTAGGCTCATCTATAGGTAAAATTGGTTGTGTAGTGGGTTTAAGAACAATGGCTAACATCTCTAAAAGAATTAGGATATAAGGGTCATGGTATCTATAAAAATGATAAGGTCTTGTCATGACATGATCCATGAGCATAATCCTAAGGGACTCTATTATGACTAAATGTGTATCATGTGAGTGATCCATATCTACCCTTTAACAATAGTGGAAATACTAGTATTGGGTGCCATAAAATAAGGAGTGTTATAAGAATATTGAGAAGACTGAAATAAATAAGAGCGATATCAAAGAACTTTAACATTTCTAACTTAGACAAATATAGATAATAATGGGTCTTCTAAAGCATAACCGTAATCACAATTAGGTGTATACAAGTGCGTGATACATGTAGAAATGATTAAGTCATTAGAGTAAGTAGGATGAATGGAGTATCAAGTTTTGATTAATACAATGGGTATGTCATTAGAAGGTAGCTAACGGGATAGAGGTTAAAGAAAAGGAAGAATTTGGGTAATGATGTGAGGGGAAAGATTAGAGGTTTTGATATTTAGGATTATCTCATCTATCTCATCATCATTGGAGTCTAAAAGGTTATGTGGAATGTTCCCAATTAATTCAAGGTGACCATTATAACCTAGAGTGGATTTGATTGGATAGTTGAAGGGTTGAAATTCCCAAAATGGGACACTAGGTAAGGGATCAAGGGTAGGTATTTTAAAGATAGCATGTTCTTAGAATTGTTTTAAATTTTAATGGTTTGTGTTACATTGAATCTTGTAGATAGATCTATTGTGAGATAATTTGACACATTAGCATGTGGATGAGCTGATTTCTCTCATAAGAAGAGTCCAAGGTTGACCAAGTAATATATTGTAAGAAAGTGTAAATTTAAATATAATAAATTTCACACATATGATAATAGGATGAAAAATAATGGGAAGCCAAACGCAACCTATAGGAGGCATTTGCCTTCTGTCATAGCCTTCGCATGTATTATGTGTAGATTTGAAGTTGCATTAAAAATATCCAAGTGTTTTAATGAAACAAAGAGAGGTAACAAAGGCACCTAAACCTTTGTCAATTAAACCACATTTAACTTGGATGTCACTGATTTAGATGCTAATGAGTAGAGGATAATCCACATGAAGTAGTACCTCATCAAGAATTATGGAAGCAATAGGAAACTTACGTGACAGAGAAGTGTCCACTATTTCATCAACATGGATGGACATCTCTTAGCATTATTGAAGTAAACAATTTATAGATCCAGATAAGGTAGCTTGACATCTTATAGGAAGAGGATGATGGATTTTCATTTCGAACAAAAATTTCATTAGGCAGTTTTGATGATGGGGAGAAGTTACCATTAGTTTTAAGAAAGGTATTTGAGATGGGAAATGGTAAAGTTATGAAAGATGACCCCATTAATCATAACCCATGAGATGATTATTAGATATAGGTGCATAGTGTTTTAAGATCTCCTGGGAAAGAGGGTAGGAAGTATAATTGATTTTTTTTTGATAGGGTATGGTTGGTTTAGGTTGGGTGAAAGTGGGTTGAGTTGTTTTAGGTGATGTGGTGTTTGGTTGAGGTATTTCTTGTGTTTGGGTAGAAGAAATACTATTGGAATTTTGGGGTATGTTATTTTTTGGTGTGGAAGTTAGGGGAAGATTAAAAATTATGTAACATGTATAATCAAGTTGTGTTGTTAAGAGTGGTGATTGTATGGATATTGGTTTTTCTTGCCCCATTTCCATGAGGTGGGATGTGAAAGTATATTTAATGATGAAATTACGAGGTGTGATGTGTAGGCATTATATTTGAGTCAATAAAAATAACTACTCTTCTCATATTAGTCATATTAACCACATTTTGTCACTAGTGGTAAGGTCTATGAGAATTTCAGTGTTACTAGTAGTAGGAGTAGGTTATTTGATGTTATCTTGGTGGTTAGGAAGGGGATCCTTGTAGATATCTAAATGAGCATGATCTTTATTTAAAGCTTGGTTTTTATTTTGCATTTCAATAGATTTAAAAACTGTCATAAGCTTATTGACATTTTTGAATGAGAGATTCATGATCAAAGTTAGGACCAAGAAGAAAATCCATAGTAATATTTCATAGTTTCCTACAAGTCTCATGAGAATGGTCTAAATTTTCATGAAACCCAAAAAAATTATTTGGATCATACCATGATTTCATAGGGAAAGTGGGGTCAAGATCTCATGGTAGTGGTCTTGGGAGAATTTGAAGTTATGATATAGATAATGGTTTGTGCACATTAGAGTTATTGTGTTTATAAATTGTGGGAGTAGGAGTATTGTTAGGAGTAGTGTTGTGTTTATAAATTTAATGGAATGTATAGTTTCATAAGTGTCAGTAACACCATCATTGGTTCAAGATGGATTTTATTTTTGATGAGGATGTAATTGCCTATTATAGGTGTAGGTGGCTCAAATTGACGCATGAGGAAGTATTATCATTTAACTTGGTCAAGATCTTCTTCCAAAGTTTTTGGAGAGAGGCTACTAACCAATATTATAATTTATGATGTAGAGCATTGGTAAATAAGTGAAAGATGTTTCCATCTACCATATTATGCTCACATTTTGTAGACATGTTTTTCCATCATTTGATGCAGGCTTGCAACATTTTAGTTTTGAGATGTTTGTAATTTATAAAATGGGATAAGTTATTTTGGATAATATCACTAATTTGGAATTCTTGAAATAGTGAGATGACCAAGTCTTCTAGGATAGTGATAGTCTGGGTTTTTAATTGATTGTACCAATCTATAATATCTCTTAAGAGCATTTTATCTAATAGTTTGTTAGTGGTGAAGGTATTGATCTTAACCTAATATTTATAAAGGTTACAAAATGTTCTTAAATGAAAGGTGGGATCATTAGATCCATTATAGGTGAGGTGGAAATGATACATCCTATGATAATGTTTTCAATTTGAGTTACTATAGGTTCATTTTGTAAATGTTTTATGGTTGTATTGATGAGTGGTGGTTATGGTATAAGGTTACCATGGGAATCCCTAAGGGGGGTGGGGGGCATTAGGATTTTTTTCCTCAAGAAACCTAGTGAGGTTGGTTTTAGACATGTAAAATATGATTTTGAATTTTCACCCTTTGATTTATATTATTAGTCTGGAAAGTATGCATTTGGTTAAGCATTTTTAAGATAAGTTAATTGGTTTGAGCAACATTTTCACTAGTGGATGTAGCATTTGACATATTAGTATTAAGGGAGGTATTAGGAGCTTGTGATGCACCATGAGTGTTTGATGATGTATTATCATGCACCATACTAGTATCATGAGAAGCATTGATATAAAAAGAAGCATTGGTAGCATGGTTAAGGATGTGGATGTTTAGAAGAGTCCCACTAAAAGTTGAACCTAACATGTTGGTAGAAATATTTGTCATGGAGGTTGAAGAAGACATGGAAGATGATGTTATGGTGTGGGAAGTAGAAATTATATAGGGTAAAGGTTGGGATTCAAATAAAGGGGTTCCCCCAGATCGGTGGGAAAGGGTAGGGGAGGGTGAATGGGGTTATCTTATATGATGTACCATCATGAGATTATAGATGGTTGTAGGATATTTTACTCTATGTTGAGGGTTTTCATTAAAGTAGAAAAGAATTTATGTGGTGTATTTAAGATCACACTCATATTTTAAATAGAATAAAATTTAAGTTTTGAGGATGAATGGGGAGGAGTCCCATAGTTGGTGGTGCAGGTGGCAACATGGACATTATTTTGATATATGGTGGGTGGCATTAGATGTGTCCTAGAGAACCCATTGGGGTTGGTAAAACTCATCATGTTTGATTGCTTCAATTATGTATAATCCTCAAGTAATAAATTAATTATAAAAGAGAGAGACTAAAAACTTCAGAAAAATAAAGGTTCACCTATAGGATACATGGTCAAACTAGTTGGTACTATCTTGAAGGATAGTAAATAGAACAAGATATAAAAGATAGTCAAGATGGTCGACTATTTTTTATAGATGATAAATTTAGAGAGTCTAAAAGACACATGGTCAGATAGGTTAACTTTATATTGAATGGAAACATAAACAATAGTCTATAAGAGATTGCATTATGTGGAAAAATAAAGATTTTAGAAGACAATCAAGTAGATCAATTGTGTTTTGAAGGAAAATAGAGACAAGTTTTGACAATTATGAC
>JARHVA010008883.1:292500-355000 GCA_037957365.1 Torreya grandis | reverse complement strand
TAAAAATAAAGAACATATTCAAATGTTACAAAATTCAAACAATAGAAATAAATAAAAGTACACTCTATTAAGTGACAATGTGAATAAATTAAGTAGAAGCAATCATCATATCCTACTACAACATATATGTGTTAGCAAAAAATGGCATGTAACATAGCATATCAAGTATATTGTGAAAGATATGGGCATGGATATAAACATGTGTAAGTATTAATATATATGATCAAAGATGATAATGTATAAATGATAATAATGGTTATATAAAATGTATCAATCATGATTAATGAAGCAGTTTCCCACAACATACTATATGACATGGGTAGAGGAGAAGTCCAACATATGTAGGTGCATATATAATGTATCAGTGCTATGCATGTATCATAATAAAATATTTGTTAAACATGTATTTATATATATAAATGAAATGATATTATATATAATAATATAAAGCAACACACATAAGTTCTAAAGAGATAATAAACATTGGAATGATGAACATGAATTTATTTTAAAATTATTTGAATGTTTTTTCTTAAATATTTGATTTTTTTTCTTTGAATTTTTATAAAGCAAGAGCTAGCATATTATTCCATCTAAGTGATGTTCATAATATGTTCCATACTCAAAATATGGTGAGTCATGTTGGTGATAAGACCAAGGAGTATTCATAGGTGTCATATCAAGATTTGGAGTGTCAACAATGCACTACATATGCCTTATTGGAGTATGTGGTCATGAATCATTAGTATCATAAGTAGTGACTCATGAAACCCATTTTTAGTTATTGTTGGTTTTTTTGAAGTAGAAATAAAGGTAATATATTTAGTTTCTCTATGTAACTAGGTATGATATGTATGAATAGATGAGGATTTCATCAAATCCATTGTATATCTCTGGTGAAAATGTTTGTTAAGTATAACACACCTAATAAAAGGGATTGCATGTTGTTTACCCTTTCGTGGATGATTAACCTTAGTATGTCTGATAAGTAGTTGTTTAATAATACTATTATATTATTCAAGTAGATGTTCATCTAAAATTTTGTAAACTTTGAATACATTATTGGTATGAATGTGTTTAATAGACCCATGCATCATGGAAGGTACTTGGATTTTATGTATATAGGATCATCCCAATAACATATCACAGATTGTATATGGTATAACTGAAATGGTAGTAGTCACACGAGTCCAAACATGCACATATTTGGAGGAATTGGTAGAATTTATATAGTTTACATGATTCATATATACACTTGGGACATAATATTATGCATTTGGCACTTATTTTCATAGAGTTGGGACATATCTTCTCAAATTCGTGATAGGCATTATATATAGTTTACGTAGTAGATGTTACATTTTTACTTTAGATTAAGACACATTATAGGTACATATTCCATGCAAATGCTCCAAATCAAAGATACATATTCAGAATATACGTCATTTACAATGGATTTGTTGAGGGGGCATGAACATGGTTAATTCCTTCCTCACTACACATTGATGTATTAACTTTTACAAGATGAATCTATTGAACCTTTATTTGTCTACTATAGCTAACTCGATTGAGTATTTTTGTTGAGATTAAGTGCCCTAGATAGCCTTGGCACTATGACCATTTTTATTTTGATATGGTTACACCATTTGACCTTGTCTAGTTTAGCTAAGTTATGTTTACATTTGAGTTTGTGTGATTGAGATTCAGTGTTGTCAATGTCCTTATCACAACTCAACCTTATACCAAATTAGGCACATGATAATTATTTTATTTTATCTTCACATTTCCAAGGTTTAATTTTGAACCCTTCTCTCTAATGCTTCATGAAGAAGCATCATCAACAAATCAAAGTACCAAGGGGCAAAATGATTACATCGACACATGTGTATTCCTTCTTTACTTTATTTACTTTGAAGCATTTACATTATTCATCTTCAAATTATATACACCAATAAAAATGTAACATGACCTTGGTTTTAGGTAATGCAAAAACAATAAATTCAAATAGGGCTCAATGAAAGGCAAGATGTGTTGTACACACCATAGTACGTATTTTTCCATTTATCCTTGTAATTTCATACTTAATCATTACTATATTAAAGGGGGGAATGTAAATAGTAAAATATTATTTTATATGATATGTTAATCTTGTACACTTGACAAATATCAATTATGGATCAACCCTTCAATTCATGACATTTTTGGTACTAAAAGGCTCACATTTGGCATCTCACTATGCCTAATTGCTTATCATATAGTCTGACCCTAACATTATGATGACATAGAGATCATATTTAGCCTATTGTTTGCATAAAACCTTATTTATATCCTATAGAGAGTTATATATTCTTAGTAACTATTTACTATATACAAAATTGTATCACCCATATTAGGTATCTCAAATTTGACCCTAGTGTCTTTGCCTTCAAAACGACCAAAGTTTAAATTTTTTGATAGGTATGGATTTACCTATTTTATTTCCTTAACCCTTTCATGATATTTTATTAAAATATGTGGTATAAATACAAATTAAAATTCATTTGTTATCTATCTAGAAAATACCAATAAAACATTTCTAAATCTCATGCTACACTATTGAAAATCACTTGCACAATTCAGTTATATTGACCTATTTTTCCCTATTACAAAATAAGTCATAGGGTGAGACTTATAATAGGTTTAAAGTATTCAAGGATCAATGCATGAGCAATATTTGTTAGGTTACAAGATATTTCACTACATGCATTCGCATATAGCATATTACATAATTGTTCACAATTAAGCCCACATAAGGGAGATAAAAACATCGATATAAGGCCCTCTTCAAAATATATGGCCATGTAGGTAGTGATCATTAATAGAAGGTTATTTGAGGTCATGTAAACATCACTTGATCGCATTAACCCCTATTTTTAATAGTGACATGCCAATTTCAAAGACCTAAGGTTTTGAGCAAAAGATTGATTCTAAGAACCTATGCAAATGATATGAATTGGTAACCTGCAAGGTGACAATGGAACCTAATAGGTGAAAATGGTTATTCCAAATAAATATTGTATCTTGAACCAGATAAAAGTGTCAAAACTAAGACAAAACCATTGAGGTAGTGTTTAGATGTCAATTGTAGTGTCTAGGATGATAAATAACAAATTTCTAAAATCTGATGAATCAAGGCATAAAATTATTTTACCTTATTCTACACATGTACCTATCAGATCTACATACACATCACTGAATAATCTAATTTTTATTTCTCCTTCATATTTGAACTTTCAAAATATCATTTGACATTTCATATTCTTAATATTCAACACATTCTCACATTCAACATATTTACCAAAATATTATAAATCTAAATTCAATTAATTTATCTAATTTTAGAATAGCTTATTCTAATTTTACTAGACTATTCCCCTTAACCCACATCTAAAAAAGGGTTAAACAAATATTCCTAAATACAAAGCCTATATTTATGTGTAGAAACATAAAAAGTCCATGGTGTTCATTAAAATTTTCAATAGTTTGAATTCTATGGTAGAAAGACAATATGCTTCTATTCCAATTTTCTGTGTGAAAACAAAGGGACCTATCTAATCTGGTTTTAATTTCTCTTTATGTTCTTTTTTTGTATTTGTGTTCTTTTGATTTTCTTGTATCACTAAATCACCATTGTCAAACCCTCTAAATTTAATATTTTAATATAAAAATTATTCAAGAGATATTGATATAATCGTAAATACTCAAGAGATCAATGTAGATCACATTAATCAATTCTAATTAATGTAACTATTTTTGTCAATATTTTTTAATCATTAATAATTTATTTATATATCACAAGCTAAAGTAGTAGAGTTATATTTACACCATACATAATAGCATAATGATTTGTCTCTATAAATTTTCAAACACTCGTATAATAATTCCATATAACATATACAATTTAATTATACCCATATCACCATATTCAGTAAAACATTACTTAAACATTGACAATTACTATTCAAGTGCTAACCAAACTATAACCAAAAAAAAATTTAAAATTATTTATCCATAACTAAACTTGTCTCTTAACCAAATTTGTACTTTTTAAACAAAAAGATAATTTATTGATATACTTTACAATCTCATTTCAGGATATATTATTTTATATTGAAAAAAATATATAGTTAATGATATTTCAATAAATTACGTTTTTATTCAATATTTTCATAATTGATATTGTCTCCACTTTAAGTGTTTTTTCAAGTTTTTCATAATTTTAATTAAATAAACCATGCATGTTTACTTGGTAGTGTGTATGCTAAATAATCTTGACGACCTTTTGAATAAGCCCATTTTGTATAATTATATTTTTATTCAATATTTTAATAATTGATATTGTCTCCACGTAAAGTGTATTTTCAAGTTCTTCATTATTTTTATATAAATAAAGTGTGCATGTTTACTTGCAAATGCATATGCTTAATAGTCTTTATGGCCTTTTGAATAAGCCCATTTTGTATATATGATACACTGATTTAGTCAACAAATTTAACTTAAGAACAACATTTATTTGGCATTCGAGGCATTTATTTGGCTTTAGTATGTTTACAATTTTTACATAAATTTCTATGCTACATTTTTTACATTTTAAAATTATCTTATGAACATGGTTTATAATTATTCACATTACTCAAATAAATAAATAGTTAGTTAATTAATAATAATAATAATGGTTATGGTGTGCCAATGAGATGTAGAAAGATTGGTGAAGTGGTTTGGTTGTGCCCATCCCCACCCAAGTTCAAATCTTAGAAGGCATTTATAGGCTGGATGTGTTCATTTACTCAATGGTTTTAAATATGATCAAGTGTTAGCCATTTATAATGGTTCAATAGTTCTCTTAGGAACTAGGCCCTTGATTTGTGGCCTAGAACCAGTTGTAGCTCCAATCAAAAGCTAGTACCGAGCATAAAAAAATAATGGTAGTGGTGAAAATAATGTTTTATAATTTCACATATTATTCAAATAAATAATAATAATAATAATAATAATAATAATAATAATAATAATAATGGAATGAAAATAATGATCTAAGAAATATTTTGTATGAAAGATACAAACTATTCTTTAGACTAGTATATTCTTAAGAGATAAAATTATGAGTTCCCTCTAGAAAAAAAATTACATTGTGGTAGAAGCATTTTGTTAAATAAGTAATGTATTGTCAATTCATTGATGCATTTTATCTTTAATAAAAATAGTATCCATATTTAATTCATGTTACATCTTTTAATAGTCTCTAAAACATATTCAACAAGCCCTCAATATTTATTAAGAACACCATTTAATATAAATTTTAAAGTTATCTTTTACCAAAAAATGTCTAATAATTTAATTGAATTCTCAATAATTTTGGAATATAATTTTTTAAATTATTTTATATTAAAAATTTTTAATTAATTTGGTCTCGCATCTTAAGGAGCCCCTCTCCTTACTTCTACCAACACTCCCTATCCTATGGCAACATTGATTGGTCTAAAAAAAATGGTCATGTAGGGGGTTCCCCACCTTTTACAGGGCAATGTTTTTTAGTTAGCTCTTGCCATTTCACTTATCAGATAATATTAATCTGAAAATAAGTAACAAAATGATGGTTGGGTTCTCTTACAGGTTGATGAGGATCCTCCTGCTCAAGGGGAATGGGGAGGAAATTCACAAGATCCTCTACTTCCTCCTTCTTAGCATGTTATCATGTTTGTTATTGATGCTTAATGAGATCCTTATTGTTTGTGATTTTGTTTACCATTTTTTAAGTTGATGTGCACTTGAGTTAGTTTCACTTTAGTTCATGTGGCGTTGGGTTAGTCCTTTTGTAATTTTGTACTCTCAAGACTTGTTTAATTCAGTGTGGCTTTATTTTTATGGTGTGACCTTCCCTCCCATCTTTACTATATGACTAGCATTGTATTATATTAATTATTTTATTAAAAAAAGTGCACTTTTCAATAAATAAAAAACCAATTAATTAATATGATTTTGTATAAATATTCATATTATCACTTATGTGATTTTAATCACATAATTTATAATCTCTAATGTTCCGGTTACATTTCTATCATCTTTAGCCCATGAGAAATGTTTTGTGTTATTGATATACCTTATCATTTAGTCTATAATTTTTACTTTTCTTTATAAAGTTTTATTTTAAATCACATAAGTTAATTTAGTATTTTGATATTCTAATTTTGATGAATTGTTTGAGAGTTAATTTTACCTACAAATTATTATAAAAATCTTAGAACTATAAATTCAAGTATATTAATTTATTGTTAATCTAAAACTTTGAAATGTTAAATGCAATCATTTTTATCATCTTCACCACATGAAAAATGTTTTATGTTATTGATATACCTTATCATTTAGTCTATAATTTTTACTTTACTTTTAAAAAATTTGTTTTGGAGCACATAAGTTAATTTAGTATTTTGATATTCTAATTTTGATGAATTCTTTGAGAGTTAATTTTCCCTACAAAATAATATAAAAATATTAGAACTATAAATTCAAGGATATTAATTTATTGTTAATCTAAAACCTTGAAATGTTAAATGCTTTGTTGCGATTGATCTTAAATATAATTTGTAACTTTAACTTAAATATTATTTGAGTTAACAATTTGATATAGTTGTAACTTATATTTTTTAATAATAAATATATTATCTTTAAAATATTATATCACCTATAATATCATTATTCTTTATAATAATTTTTAAAAATTTAAACTAATATTATAAATTATCATGCCAAGAATTTTATTCAACACAAAAATGATAGATAATAATAGTTATTATCTTAAACATTTTTCATTGATATTGTACATGACCATTACATAACACTTATAAATTAAATTTGTGCATTCAAAGAAACTAGCTTGTACATAAATATAATTTTAATATTTATTTATTCAATTTAACTATAATACTTCTTATGGTTTATAATTAAAGATTAATTATAAACATGATGGGGCATGCATGGTGTGGGTATTGCAACCAAGTGCTCCGCCTTTTGGAGTGTGATTCCAATTTTTTCACTCATATCTAATGTGTTTGGATTCTGTTTATTTGGAAGACACCAATCGAAGCATTGAATGAGAGAGGCCACCCCTATGTGAACCATTTGATGAGCCAAAGGTAACCGTGGGCATATTCTCCTCCCTGATCCAAATGGAATCAAATTAAAATTTTGCCCATTATATTCCACCTTTGACTCCAAAAATCTCTCTGGCAAAAACATTTCAGGGTCCTTCCATACGAGCGGATCCCTTCCAATTGCCCAAACATTCACATAAACTTGGGCGTCCTTAGGTATAAAATACCCATCTATTTCACAAGAGTTTTTAGCTCTGTGGGGGATTAGAAGGGGCGCGGGAGGGTGGAGACGGAGGGTTTCTTTGACCACTGCATGAAGATAAAGAAGTTTTCCGATGTCACTTTCTTGCACTATTCTTTCTTGTCCCATTACGTCATCTAATTCTTGCTTTACCTTTGTCATTATCTTCGGGTTATGTATGAGTTCAGTCATTGCCCATTCAATTGTGGTACTAGTTGTCTCACTCCCTGCAACGAACAAGTCCTACAAGAATAACAAGCATAAAGATCACCTCTTCCAGAACACTTTCGAATAATGAAGTACAAAAATGAATGAATTTTTTTTTAAAAACAAATTATATAACATGAAAAAAATATTTTCTTAGAATCTATATTTTTATTACAGTTGTGAGTCTTCTACATTAAAATAAATAATTATAAGCAAAAAATTACAAAATAATTAAGGTGAATCATAATTGTTAAACTTAGATTATGTAAATATTTTTTTAAATAAATCCTAGATATTTAGGAATATAGGAAATTGATTAACAAACATATTTATTGTCTAATTGCCTAATTTAGTCTATAGCTTAGCCATGATTTAAACTTAAAAGTATATAGAGTAAATATCAAATCAAATCTTATCAATATTTTCTAGAGGAAAAAGTTTATAAGATGTACACAAAAGCCTTTTAACTTTACTTCCATTATATTAATTTCTCTTTAAAGATGCCAAAAAAAAAAAAAATAGGCCAGATAAAATAACTAAAATAAAAAATGAGTTTTAATACAAGATGGTTTATAATAAAAGGGCGCTCAGTTGGTATTTCATCTAAAAAAAAACATATTGAGAAACATGGCTAAAAAGGTGATGACTTAAAATAACTATTCGACAAAACACGTAATGTGTAAAACAATATTATAGATTCTATGTAGTCAAATTTTATAAGGTTTTCATCTAATACTATTAAATATATGAAAAGTACGATTCTTACTAGATCTTAGTTTAGGTAGTCAATTTTACATGGCTTTAAAACTTTTCAACTAATTTTAAATATAAAAAGTTCTTGATTCATAACTTCAATAAAACATATAGAAGTTACTATTCTACAAGGCTCATTTTTTATAAACACACTACATTCAAAATGTTTAAATAAATACCTAAAAAATTGAATAAAAATAATCAATTAAATAATTCATTTTAGAATGGATGAAAAATGAAACTATTTTAAACTGGATGAAAAATAATAAAATATTATAATTGTTATACTATTTACTGAAATATATATAAAACTTATCAATAAAAATAAAAATAAATTATAAATATATAAAATGTTTATTTTTAAATATTTTTTTATTTTTTATAAAATTGGGGAAGAAAATACTTACATAAAAAAATCGTGTTAACTCAAATTTAGTAAACTGAATCTCTGTATTATTCTGCAACAAAATGTCAAGAAAATCTTTTTCTTTCCTCTCATTCGTCCCAATCTGGAGCCTTTCCTCTATATACTCGTCAAAAAACCCAAATATAACCTTAAGATACCTTGCTACCTCACGTCTCACGTTCTGCGGGTCCAAAAGCCTTAGAAAAGGTAAAAAGTCGGCCAAATTAGGCGTCCCACCGGCCACCAATATTTTAGTGAGTGCATCCTTAAATTTCTGTGATTTTTCCGAGACCCCTTCGAACAAATTCTTGGAAAAGATCACGTTGCCTAATAAATTAAGACTCATCAAAAATGCCATGTGGCCGATGTCCACCTCAGACTCCTGCAATGAATATTTGTAGATTGTCTTTATCATGGTGTTGACCTGGGCCGTTCGGAGATGCTGGAGGGCATCGAGTCGCTTTGGAGAGAAGAGCTCTGTGGCACAGATGCGCCTGAGTGTACGCCAGCGTGGCACGCAGTCCTGGTAGACCAGCGAGTAGTCCTCGTACGAGAAACACTTGGCAGCTTCGGGGACTGAGCGTGCTGACAAGGCAGAGTCCTGCGTTTTCAAGACCTGTTTTGCCATCTCAGAGGAGGAGGCGACAATGGTTGTTTTGAAGCCGAGGCGGAGAGTCATTAAGGGACCGTGGCGCTTTGCCAGATGGAAGAGGGACTCATGAGGGCTTTTGCCAAGCAGGAGGATGTTTCCAATCAGTGGCCAGGGTCGGGGCCCCGGCGGCAAACGTTTCGATGCCCTGGTAGAAAGCTTTAAGAATATCAGAGTGATCCCTGCCAGCAAGGAATAAAAAACCAGACTCCATGAATTTGTGTCCATGTTTTTATTTTCTCCTCTTTGCTATATGTTGGAGGAGTTATATAGGGAAAAGTTTGGGTTTAGGAAAGAGGCGTGTAGCTTCATCTTTTCAAACAACTTGTAATTTGTCCACTTTCATATTGTCATAATGTTTGTTGAAATGTCACAAAGCAAATATTTGTTTGTTTCCCACTCACTGAATCTCACGACCGAGAAAATTGCTGTGAATAGTGTGAATGCTGTGTATTTGTATTTGATAAGAAAAAGACTGCAGTGCTCCGTAGAGCAAATGTTGTAAGAAAAAGAGGGTTTTAAATGTGTGAATGCGGTGCATTCCTATTTGAGAAGAAAAGGACAGGGAAGCAGAAATTTCAAAGAAGATACCGTGTCCGATCGGCAACCATACACGTCGCTATGCTGCGGTCCTCCGTATTTAGTGCGGCAAATACGAGCGCAGTCATCCCTCTCGAAACTAGAAACAGTCGCAGAATCTCTCACGATCACCTCAAGTAAGACGGCCATTTTTCCAAAGAAAGTTTGCGTTGGACAGATATACTCAAAGACTTGTAATGATATTGTGTCGTGTCTTTGAAATGATTTAACCGTGAAAATCACAGGGAAGAGCTCTACTAAGAATTGCCTTGATTAAATTTTTAAATAATGATATTGAAATGGATGTGACAGAATTGCAGACAAAGCTAGTGGCCTGTACGGACGAATGAAAAGTGGAATCGGGAAATGCCATGTTCGGTGGCCAACCATACACGTCGCTAAGTGCCTTTTAATTTTCGTACACAAATCTTTCTTCATGGAGTGGAAAAATGGCGTATTTCAAATCATCCATCTTGTCAAATAAAAATTCATCTACGGTGAAAAGAGCTAGCTTTGTGAAACGTTCTCTTTTGGGGTTTTTTTAATGCTTGTTATTGAGTCGGTCTTTGTTTTTCTTCCTTTCCAATTTTGTGTCATATTGTGGCTTTAGTTCCCTGCGGGACTTGCATTTATTGTCAGTTTAGGGTTTTTCGCCTTCTAGAGATGCCATCGTTTATAATGACTTTTCCTCCTCCTATCACGACTATTTTAGCCACAGTGGAGAATGGTGGAGCGTCAAGCAATTGCCCCCTGCAAGCATCTGAGAAAGTTTGTCCCGAAGGTATACCGCAAGGTAATGCTTCAGAACCTAATGTTATATTACCTATTCTTGAATTTAATTTTGTATGTCAATGGTTAGAGAAATTTTGTTTAATAGGCTTTTTGTAGGGAGAATCCCCTTTGAAAGTATGCTTCGGTCTTGGGTTCAAACTCACTGGGTAGCGCACAACATTAAGCTAGAAAGCATCTAGAATATGACTAAAGGGTTTTTTCTTTTTTGCGTCTCCGACTCTTCCCATGCAGAAGGAATCCTCTATAGGTCAGCTACTTGGTATGTTAGGAACTCTCTTATGGTTATTTCCCCCTGGACATGAGACTTTGTGATCTCGGAGCACACCGCTCTTAAAGTCCCAATCTAGGTTGAATTCCCTGGTCTCTCGCTCCCTTGCTGACACTTTATTCACCAGATATCATCCTCTATAGGTCGGGTGGTTCTCATGAACAAAATCAGTTCTACTCAGCTAGACTGCAAAAAAGGGTCTGTGTAGAAGTTGACCTTTCCTAAGACCTCAAGGAGTTTGTGGAAATCCAAGTCAAAGATGTAAGGCACTCTTAAAGAATCTTGTACATCAATTTGCCTAACACTTGCTTTTGCTGCCAAACCACAGAGCATAAGATATTGGATTGTCCCCTTTAGTTGGATTGCAATAATGCGTCCAACCACTCATCCTCCCTCCAAGCCCTCTCCTAAAGTTAATAGGAAGACAACTAAAGACAGATGGACCATGGTAGGGAAAAAGAACACTCACCTTAAAGTCGCAACCATAGTTGCTCCTCTCAATGGAGGCAAGCCATCTTTGAGCAATGGCTCGCAAGAGTAGGCTCATGTTGTAAAAGAGCCGTCACCCGCTGAAGTCTCAATATTGGTAGAGAATCTCAAGGTGTTCAACACCCCTCTAGTTGCTAACCTTTTGTCCCAAGGTTTTGAGGCCTTTGTGCCCAGTTCTTTCAAATTTTTAGACTCAAAGCCAATAACTCTTCCACTTCCTGCTCAGCGAAAAATGCCCAAGTGCTCTCACAACCCTCCTAGGAGGAGTGATGAGGCAGAGGAAGGAGAGTATCAGGGTGACCCTACTATGTGGAATCAATTTGATGTTTTATTGAGTGCTCACAGTGGGCACTTTCTGTAGAACTGGTATGACACCCTGGAGGGGCTAGATTCGGAGGACATGTCCCTTGACGTTAGTCATCTATGAATAATTTTTCATGGAATGTTCGGGGTCTCATGAACCTAAAACACAAGTTTATTGTACGTGATTTTGGAACAATTTTTTTCGAGATGGACATTCTCTATCTACAAAAAGTCAAGGTTGTAGATTTCTTATTAATGGCTATCAGTAATTTCATTTGGCACAATAGTATCATTCTTCATAGTAATCATGCCGCAAGACGTGGAGGGGTGATCACTTTCATCTCTCCAAGGTGGAGGCCACACTTATTACAATCTAGCATGGACCTCACCAACTAGTTAGTATGGGATCTCTTTAGCATTGAAAGCCATTCTTTTGAATTTATTAATATGTATGCCTTGAATGACATTTTGGAGCATACCCATTTATGGCAATGGATTGCGGATGATCTCCCCGATGCCCATTGGGTATTATGTGATGACTTTAATATGGTGGCATCTCTCAAGGACAAGTTGGGCCACTTGCCTATGAGGTGGGTAGCTAGAGAAAGGGAGGTATGGTTATACATGTACACTAAATGGAGCCTTTATGACCCCAACATAACCGGTTGGCCTATAAATGGAGTTTGGTACACATAGAGTAATTTCAGGGAAGGTCCCGCTCGAATTCTGAAGTGTCTAGATAGGGAAATGATGTCCTCCCAACCATACTTATCTTTTTATAATGGCTTTTTTACTCCAGGGCAGGAGCTGTCAGACTTTGGGATTTTTGATCACTTTCCGATTAGGTTTTGAGTGACATGGCAGTTCATAAAACCCAAAGTCCACAAAACATAATTTTTCTTTAACACCTCCTTGCTCAAGCATGGGCCCACGGTGGCACACATTAGGAGATTTTAGAATTTATATCCATGCCTCTCCCAAGAATCTGATTGGATTCTTTGGTTGGATGATGCCATCAGATGAACCTCTCACTTTATATGAATCTATGGCCACCAACTTGCCAAAATTTGGAGACACTCCTAATCTACTACTTCCTTTGAGCTAAGTCATGTGGATCTAGCCTTGGAAAAAGATATTTTAAATGAGATCCTATAGGTAAGATTTGATTCCTTGTGGCACCACATTTAAATTATAGACAACTACAATGCCCAAGGAGCCCAAATCAAAGCCAGTCTTCATTGGCTCAAGACTTGGGACAAAGCTTCTAAGGATTTCTTCCAAATGCTATGAGCCAAAAAATCAAAAGAACAGATTCAAGTCATTTTTAGGCCAACAATAGGCTCACAGAGACTCTACTAATAGTGCAAGCTTTTATCCACCATTATCAACAAGTGTTTAAAGCTCGAACATCTTCAACTGAGTGTGAATCTGCCCTTCAATAATGCCTTTTAGTGGTGCCTTGAAAACTCACTCCTGCCCAACTAGTGGTTTACAATAGACCCCTATCTTTTGATGACTTGAAAGAAGTACTATCTCACATGGCTCATGACAAAGCCTTTGACATTGATGGCTTTCCCTAAGAACTATATAAAAGACTTTGGGACATTGTGGGTAGTGACTTGCATTAGGTTTATCAAGAAGCGTTCTGTAAGCATTCTCTGGGTATAAATACAAATAAAGGAAATATCAAATTAATACTTAAGTATGGAGATCCTCAGTTGATATGCAACTGGGGACCCATCATTCTCTTGAATGTTTCACATTGAATGGGCATTCATTTTTGCCTTGCTTCGGGTATTGGGCTTTAGGCCCATATTCATCCAAATCATTTAGATGCTTTTCTCAGATGTCTCGGTTGTCCTCTCCATAAATGGAGTCACCTATCAACAATTTGGCTTATTTCATTCTATTCATCAAGGGTTCCCTTTGTTTCCTACCCTTTATGTGCTTGTTGTTGAGGGTTTTAGATATATTCTTAGCAATGCCCAAGCTATGGGCCTTGGTAAGGGAATTTATTTCCCTTCTAATGTTGTGAACCCACATGAAGATATGCAACTACTCAATGGTTACTTTGAGGATGACTCCTTTCTTACTCTCATTGAGGATGAAACCAATGTGGGAAAAGCCTTGCAGTGTTTCAACACCTTCTGCCTAGCCTCTAGCTCTAGCATCCAATAATAGAAAACTCAATGCTATAAACAATCTTACTTCCCTCCACCGACATGAGATGATAAGTTTGGTTTGAAGTGGATCCAATATGACTAAATATTTAAATTTCTTGGCATCCTATTTGCTTTTGATGCCTCACCAACTTTATTGTGGCAATTTGTTGTTGACAAAGTTTTTAAGAAGTTAAAATTCTGGGTGACCAAGTCTCTTTCATTAGAAAAGAAATTTTAAATTTGTTAAAAAATTCTTCCATCCACCCATGCTTACTACTCGTCATGTAGGTTGCCTTCCAAAAAATCTTACCAAAAGTTGGAGAACTTTCTCAAAGATTTCCTTTGGGAAAATTCCCTGTAGGGTAAAGGATTCCACAGGGTGGCCTGGGAATATTGTTGCCTCACGCATGATGCTAGAGGGATGGGGATCATCAATATAGCATAGAAAGGAACTACCTTATATGCCAAATGGATTCTGTGGGCCATTAAGGGCCAATAAGCTTGGAAGGTGTTATTTAGACACTATATATTCAGGGTTACCCAAGGGCAAGAAACCCTAAAAAGGGCTCAAATTCCACAATTTACTCATCATTCAATCTCCTATCCAAATCACAGGGTCCTTTGTGGCCAAAATCATATGGAAAGCTTGAGAAAACATTAAATCATGGCTTATCTGGAATGGATCCATTTTTTGGATTGGGCTCTCTGCTAACTCCCATTATCTTTGGTGGTTGCCCATTTTCTCTCATAATGAGATGCCCCTGGTAGAGGTCCCTTGGGTCAACGATCTCAAGCTCTACTATAGAGGAATTCATACTGTCTAGGATATCTTATGTAGGTGCTCTCACTCTTGGCTATCCTGGGAGGAGGTGAAAGATAAATTCAGGCTAGCTAATGCAGACTAAGAATCCTATCAAGAGATGCTTAATGCTATCTCAACTTCCATGTTCTACAAAATCTCGATCCATCCCTGAAAAGGGCTCAAATTCCACAATTTACTCATCATTCAATCTCCTATCCAAATCACAAGGTCCTTTGTGGTCAAAATCATATGGAAAGCTTGAGAAAACATTAAATCATGGCTTATCTGGAATGGCTCCATTTTTTGGATTAGGCTCTCTGCTAACTCCCATTATCTTTGGTGGTTGCCCATTTTCTCTCATAATGAGATGCCCCTGGTAGAGTTCCCTTAGGTCAACGATCTCAAGCTCTACTATAGAGGAATTCATAATGTCTAGGATATCTTATGGAGGTGCTCTCACTCCCAATTTGACCATGGTTGACAAGCTTAATGCCTGCTGGGGCCTGTAATAATATGTTAAAACATGGATCTTTGGTTTCAACATTGTTTGGGGGGCTTGTGTGGAACACACGATTACTCATTTTGCTTGTTGTATACTTCACCAAGGATTCCCTATTGGTAGAATACTTATCTAGCTTGGAGTCCACCTGCTTACTTGCCCCTTCTATGGCCACCTCGAGATGCTTCATTATCTCTTCTGGTCCTATTCCAAAGCTCAAAAGGTCTAGACTTGGATCCATGATCTTTTCAGGCCTATTCAGCCTGAATTATTCAATTGGAAACATGTCCTCCTTGGAGACAAACCCATGATGCTTTTTAAATACATGCAAGTCTAGAATACTTTTAGAGTGGAGATTCTCTTTTGGATTTGGAAATAAAGAAATAATTGTTTGTTTAATCATATTTCTATTGACCATAATGTTTCTGCTTTACCTAAATCTTCTATTATCTCTAATGTTCTCTTGTAGATTCAAGTCCAAGATAATAAAGTGGCTATGGAGCTTGGGTATCTTTAGGATATCCTCTCCCACTGGGGAGATGCTTCATGTACTATGGCTTGGGTTCTATCTTATCCACCCAGGGATCATAGATTGGATGATAGAGTCCTCAGCTCCCTCATGGTGGGCATCATCATAACCAATATAGGAACCACTCTCATAGTGGCACCCTATACCAATGTGTTTCCCCTCCTAGGCAGTAGCAAGGGTGGCAGCCAGTACCTCCCTCCCCTGTTGGGTAGGTTGGTTGGGACACTCCTCTTCCTTTATTTCTAGATGCTTGGGGGTGCCAATTAGAGGTTGAATGAATGGGTTGGATAAGTTTCCTAAGTTTTCTTTGGATATCTCCCCTATTCAGACACAAATAGAAGATGATGACATGAACACTACCCAAGCTACTTGTTGGAAGCCTATTCTAGATGGCAATGACTTACCAAGCTGAGGCTAGGGTCCTAATGTTATGGATCCTCCACCTTATAGCCTTACTCTTGCTATTTAAAAGTTCTCTTTTTTAATGACTTTGTCACTTGTTTCTAGGCTCTACCTAGTTTATGATACTTGTGATTTTGCTCCTAGGCCCTGCCTAGTGTGACGTGGTGTGCTTTCATACTACTTATATTTTTTTGTGAATTAATTATATATTTTGATTAGTTAATATATAGATGTATTTCACACAAAAAAATCTATGGTTACTCAATAATCTTACGTTTTATAAAAAAAATGTAAAATTTGATATTATGGTTGTGATTATAGCAATTAGTTTTCCAATTAATTGATTTTTGTTTTGGGAATGAAAAAATTGATTTCAATCAATATAATTATTGGCCTAAGATCTTTAAATTTATTCTCTTTTTAGATCAATACAATTATTAGTCATTTTAATGGCTTTTGGCTATAATATGAAGAACTTTTCAAATGGATTCACTTTCATTAGACCAAAGAATGCATTCTTTTACTTTGTTTGAAAGGTTTTTTATTAATTGAAAATTTTAAACTCTCATAGAATCATGGATCTTGGAATAGGGTTCATGGTTCTAGGGAAATGCATGGGTTTTTTATAAAAACTTGGTTTCTTGATTTTGACACTATCTCCACGATTATTTCTAAGATGTCAGTTTGGTTCATTTACCAAATTTACCTTTCCACCTCTTGTACCTGAAATTTATCACATGCATTAGGAATGTGTTGCGTAGGTTTACTAAAATTGGCAATACTTGAATTTGTTAGGGTCTTCTCAGATTTTATCATATTTGTGTAGAGGTTAATTTAAGTAAAGGCTTGCCAAATAGCATAATCCTCAAACATGATAACTAGACTTGGACCCAATCTCTAGATTATAAAAACATAGCATTTAGGTGCTACCTTTGTTACCAAATAGGGCACTTGCATCAAATTTGACCTTAAGCTAAATATTTTCTAAAAGGTAATAAAATTGGTGTTTTCAAATCAAATAACTTGTAGCCCTATGCACCAATAGGAGGAGTTAACACAAACAACATTGAAGAGCATCTTGTAAAGGGAATGAAAGAAATTGACAAATAAATAAAGCAAAGTAGATTTGAGGAAAGTTAAATATCAAGGAAATCAAAAGAAACAATAAAGGTGGCTAACACAACTAGACAAAGGGCTGTAAATACTAAAACTCCAACATGAGGGATCAAGAGAGTGCATGAGCTAGATAATTATAGATTTGATAAAGAATCACACAATGATAGTGAAGATATCCAACCCTTTAATCTACAATTAGTAATTAGAGGCACTCCATCAGGAGTTCGGATAGGTGAAAAAGAAGAAAGGGAAGAAAGGATGAATGGAGGATGTTACACTCTAATGTATGTTTGGAACTAGTTTCAAAATTGTTATTTGGATTGTGTTGATTTGTGACACTCTGGGTTTATTCTAGAGTTGGCTCCAATGTTTGCTTTTTATTAGTTCAAGGTTTAGGTTTATGATTGTTGATAATTAGTTATTTCATTGGGTTTGATCCTTTTGGTTAGGATCCCTAGGTGATGTTTTAGATTTATCTTTATCTCTCTCATGTTTCTACATTGTTCTAGGCTTGCTTCACCTTATGGTTATAGACTCATGTTTTGTTTGACTCTTTTGGTTTTAATAAAAGGAGTGAGACCCATATTACCTCAATATTTATCAAAAAAATAATGTTTAGTATATAATTTAACATAAAATATTAGAATAATATTTATATATTATCTAATCATATTCTTTTATATTTAATATAATTATAAATATTTGTCACTCAACTTGATTATGAGTAGCAACGATGACTTAGCATTCATAAATTCGTAAGAAGAAAATTATAAATTTGTCATTTATTTTGTCTACTAGCCAAAAGTAGTTAATGAATGCACAGAGTAATGAACATTTCTGGTGAAAACATTAAAAAATACCTTGTTCATTTGTAATTTTACAATACGATCATCGAATATGAAACAACCACCCTAGCTACTCATTTAATTTGTACGTGTAAAGAAACAAAGATAATTTAATGAGTTGCAAAACAATATTTTAATGATAGGTTTTTTTACATTTATTTGGTCATTCTACAGAACATAATTAGAGTACTACTTTGTGATGTTATAACATCTACATCACAATACCTTAATTCATTATCCAGAATCATGGTGTACTACTACTAAGATCTTTCCCTATAGTAAACTTGCATTTTCTATTGAGACACATATAAGAAATCACAATTAATATATCCATTTTACAACTTCATCGTTTCCAATAATTTATAATTTTTCCACTTTCATATTGTCATAATGTTTATTCAAATGTCATTATATGAATAAATAGAAAGAAAATATTTTTTTATTTTCCAATTACTGAATATCACACAATAAAGAAAATTTCTTTGAATAGTGTGAATGTTATGTATTTGTATTGGATAAGAAAAAGATTAAAGGAAATAAAATTTTTAGAGGAAATATTATGTTTGATCATCAACCATACATGTTACTCCATCTTTTCTTTGTCAACATATTATAAAATTTTTAAAGGAAATATTATGTTTGATCATCAACCATACATGTCACTCCATAATTATTGCTCAATTTACATAAGTAGGAAAAAAGATGAGTAAAGTCATCCTTGTAGACATCACGAACAATCTCAAAGATTTTTAATATTTATAATGATTTTATTTTGATCTTTGTTGCGTCATTGTAATGATAAAAAAAGAGGAAACACATCTTTACTAAATACTGTAGAATTGGATTATGAAATAAGTTAGCTCATATATTAGTCAATAAATCTCCAAATAAGCATAAAGAACTAATGTGTTAAGCCTACTCCCTCAAAGGAGTGGTGCTAATGAATTCAAATAACTACTTATGAAATCAAGATGATGTTATACCTTCCAATTAGTTATTCTCCCTCAAAAGTGGTCAATAAATGTGCTTTCCCTAGATTTGGTACTCTGAGCCTTTGTCAATGAGGTGTAGCATGAGCCTCCATCATCTCTTCTTTGACCAATGGCTTAGGTTATTCAATTTGGTCTAATTGGGTGAATAAATGAAGCTTCTCTATAACAATTTTTGCATAATAAATTTGCACAACTAAAGCTTGAAGAAAAGATTGAGGACCCTTGTATTTATAAATTTTCCAAGATGAGGGAATTGATTTTTGGCCATCGATATTGAGATCAATATGTGTGGCCATAAATCCATTAAATTTTGGAGGCTTAAAGAACTAAATGCTACTATTAACAAGCATGGCTTGCAAATCTAGATATTTGTGTGATATTTACAATTTGAGTGTTTGATAACTTTTAGGGTAATGTCATGCATGATGTCACCATTTTAGATATTTGTTGTGATGTCATGATGATGTCAATAATCTAAAATTTATGAATTTATAAAAATATAATTCACTAATTAGCCATGGACATTTTTACTCTGCATTTAAATGGGTATAACTAATTAAACACCTTTGATAAGTTTAATTGCCATTTCTAGAATTGGACAAGTTAGACCTCACACATGGTCAAAAATGTTAGTTGACAAGTCACAACTTGACTAGAAAATAAGTACAGGAAGGTGATGATTTTATATAGGATAATGTCCTATTTAGGAACATATTAATGTGCATAAGGAGTTAAACATGATGTGTACAAATGAATCGAAGTGTTTCAGTTGTTTACATGCTTAATTCACATTATTTTCAATAAGTCCTTCATACAAGCTTTTAGGTAATAAAGTGGTAAAAATGGTGTGTCTACATTTTCCCCATATTTAAGAAGGCATTATGAGACACTAGATGAAGTAATGACTTTTCAAAGAATTAAAAATTCATTAAGAAGAAGTTGGAAGGTAACAATTGAATAAATAATTAGTGACCCATGATGTTGCCTTAAGAGGGCATGAAAGGATGAAAGAGAGGGATGGAATCTTAAAAAAGAGAGAAAGAGTTAAATAATCCCATGGATGAGATTAAATCTATATGGGCTAATGTTTGCATGTATTGATTCCCAATGATCAAAATATAATAAAATATAATGGGCCCTAATGCAAGGGGAGTGGGAAGAATGCATCCCAAAATTAAAGTGGCACACTTTGACATACCCAAAAGAGGGTGAATGTTGCATTCTTAGGGAATGATTACTACTAAAATAAGTTGCATACTTTGAATTTCCAAAACAAGGACAAAAGATGCAAAGCTTAGAATTAGAAGAAATACAAAATGAGTGCATTGATCTAGAGAAAGGAGGTGAATGAATTAATAATTTCCCTAGTAGATTGGATATGATTAGTTGATATATTGATTTTTCCCTAGGAGGGTTTATTTGACCACTGATAATTGATTTTGCTGCAATAGGGATGATTTGATCAGTGATTGGTCTAAATATTATGCCTTAGTAGGGAAAATTAGAAAGCATAGCTCAAGGATATAACCTATTGCATAGATTAAATATGATCAAGCATAAACATAGACATGATGGTCTAATTATTGAAGAAGCTACAAAAGATCACGCATATGAAGATGCAAAAAGTGATGAAAGAGATGACTGGAAGAATAATGGTGGCCTAGATGACTTGATATATTTCATGTATCCAAGTGCTACCTACATATTTTAGATGGACCTCAGGCCAATGTAATTCTCCCAAAATATGGACCAAGTAAATTGTGTTTATGATATTCCATTCAATTGTTTTTTTTGTCAAGTGTCACATTGAATTTTGGACTTTGGAGCACTTGGTGTTTGATTTATTAAAGTGAAATTATGCATCATAATTATGAATAAATTATAATAGCATTATATTTAATTTTCACATTGATCCTTTCAAATGTGAATATATTTATAACTAATGATAATTATTAAAAAAAAAAACTAAAGTTACAAGCATTGACGTTTGAATAAAAAAAAAAGCAAAGAAAAAGAAAAGGAGGTTTCAAATATAAAATGTAACCAACTCAAAATCAAGATACGAATCATCAAGGCTTAAGTACGAACATGAATGTACCAAAAAATCAATAAGAAATAAAACAATTCAAATACAAACATAAATAATTCAAGCCCAAGGTAAGGCTAGACTCAAAAGGTTTACAAGTATTCAAACAAAACACTCAAAACAAGGTAAAAATCTAATAAACAAAACACATTAAAAAAACAAAATAGTAAGATAAAAAATCAATCAAACATATTGCATGATTATGAAGCTAAACAAACAACAATATTAAAATAAAGGTTAATTACAATGTTAGTGCAAACATAAAACATATTTATTCATATACATGTAATAAAGGTGTTACACATGTAAATAGGGCGATACCTAAGCTAGACAACATAACACCAGTACAACAGCACAAGGACAATGGGTACAAGGTTTTACCAATACTATAGGGAAAAAAAACCATAAATAAGATAATAAACAATGCACCTAGGCTATAGGAGACAATGAAACAAATAAACAAGATGGGATGAAATAGAATAAAAGGAAGGGGTAGCCAAGTTGACTTTAGATTCATGAGGCAAGTGGACATTGTCTACATAGTTCCATGGATGAAAGGTCCAACATGAACTTTATGATAAATGTAGTTCTCTCAGGATATGGGATAATAAAAAAGTGATGATAAAAAAATATGATTGTGGTGCAGAAGAATATGGAAATGGTCTCGCAAGATGGCAAGAGTGTAAGAAAATCCAAAGGTACAGTAATGCATCTATTTTAAATGAATAATGTAGACAATGGTGACTCAAAAAATGGTGAGAATGTAAGGCTTATGTTTCTCACAAAATGATAAGATCATGGCTTATATTTCTCATAAAATGGTGAGGAAATGGCAAAGGGGTGACTAAATTGACCTTAATAACAATTGAACACTACCTATATAGTCCCAAAGGACCTCAAGTCAATGTAGTTCAAACTATGCATAAGGTATGAAAGTATGGTAAGGTGAGGTAAGTCAAGGCACATGGAAAGGCAAGGTAAATGGTTATTTTGTTCATATTGATGTGGAGATTTATGTCCTAATCAATGTATGACATATCTGGAGTGGTCAAATGTTGAAGTTGCTAGTCCACACCTCTTCTAAATAGCTACTTTATCAATAACCTATTGCTGCTTTAGATTCCAATAATGCTATTCTGATCTTCATTAGTTCTTGATTCTATTTCCTTTGACCTTCAAGACAAAAAGTATTTGTAGCCTCTGTAAATAAACGTGTGGTCAATAATGATAGGCATAGTATAAATGGTCTGAGTTGGTAATGGAATTTTGGCTCATAATGGAATGTATAATGATTAGGTAACAAATGACAATCGAGACTTTCAGTCACACATAATGTTATTGATTCCAAATTCAACATAATTTTGGTTGTGGTAGGGCTAAATTCTTTTGCACTTGATCTTGATAGGACCATAATATTATTTTTTGTTTAGACCTGAGAGATGTTGTAATCTAATTATGATGTACATTATCAGTCAATGAAGAACTATAGTGCTCATCAGTTGGCACCTCAAAGAGGTTTTCACCAATAAAGTTGTCTTGATTATCCCATAGCACCTCCAAGAAGGTTTCACTAAGGAATTTTGACTTTTGACTTTAATTATTTTCTAGTACCTCTAATGAGGTTTCATTAGAAGATGCTAAGTGTAGACTTTGATTGTCTCCTAACACCTATGAAAAGGTTTCACTAGGAGATTGTTATTCTTCTGTATGACTGTGGTGTTGGTCCCCCTAATATTTTTCACCTAATATGTCACCATGGCTGTAGTTCAATAAAGTGCGATTTTTTTGGTCCCAATCAACACTTGTGGGAGGTGGAATACCAATATAATGACTATGTTGGTTGGTGGTTTTGGAATGATGAAAGGCAACACAATCCTCCTATAAAATAATAGGAGAACTTGTCTCAATGCTAAAGTAATCATCCTAAAAAACTATAGAAGGATCATAAATTTATTCAAATTGATTTGCAAGGCAAGTTTAACCAATGTTGTAACAACCATGATTATATTCTAGATCTAAGTTGATTCCAACTCAAAGGACTCTAAATCCAATGTTGAGACTAACATTTATTCTGGTTCTATTATTGAATCTAATATTAGTTCAATAATATAACCTGACTCTAATTTTGATTCTTCTTTAATTATGGATTTTGCTACATGTCTTGTCAAATGTGTGGTATTGGATAAGTAATGACTTGTGCTAGCACAATGTTCTCTTTGAAAATATATTCATCTAAGAAGGGTTCAACATAGACTGACTTGTCTAGGTGAAGCCCCTCAAAGAAATGAAATAGCTCAAGGGGTGACTTCACAGAGACTAGCTTGTCAAAATGAGAAACCTGAATGAGGGAAAATAGGTCTGGAGATAACTCTACATGGATTAGTTTGTCAAAGTGAGGTATTTCAAAAAAAAAAGACAAGGGTTATAATAGATAATTCCACCAAGACTGGGTTATCAAAGAAAGGTTCCTCAATAATAGGGAGATGATCAAAAAGTGATTCATCATAGGTTGATTCATCATTAATGAGTATTTCAATAATAACATCAAGAGTTGATTAATTTTTTATACTTTAGTACACACTTATTTGTGAATTCTTGGATTTAAAAACACTTGGCTCTTTAATAGATAATGACTCTTGGATGACTACTGATTGAATTTTTGGTGTGAAGACCTTTGGCTGGAATTTTATAAAGTGGGGAATAGTTGACATTACATGAATAATGGCTTTTGGTTTATCACTAGGTTTTTTGGAAATTAGATTAATGAATAAGGGATCAACAAAGACTAGCTTGTTAAATTGAAGTTCTTGAATGATGGGTTCAACAAATACTAGTGGTGAGCCTAGGATAATAACATTAAAACATCTAGTCATGATCATTCATCTTTTCTTAGTTAATGAGCTACCATAATTGGAAGGAAAGGGAAGAGGGCCTAGAATGATAAACCTTGGGCACTACAGAGCTTTGTTGCTAATGCTATCCAAAGGAGGAGGGCCTACTATGGTAACCACCTTTGAGCACTGGAAAGCTTAGTTGCTAATGTAGGCTAAAAGAGGAGAACCTAAAATGGTAACCTCTGAGCACTATGGAACTTGTTTTGTAGTGAAATAAAAAGGAGGAGAACCTATAATGGCAACCTTTGAACACTATGGAGCTTGGTCACTAGCACAGACCAAAGGAGTAGAACCTAGAATGGTAACCTTTGAGCACTATAGAGCTTGGTTGATAACATAGGCTAAAGGTGGAGGATGGAGTTGGCATATGAAAATTGGCATGGATTGGTTTGGTAATAAAAAATTAGCTGCAAAGAGGGTGATATGAGTCAAAAAAAATCCCCATAAAGGATGGTATTGGTCTAAAAAAGATGCCTCTAGAAATAGTGGTATTGGTATAATGAAATGGAATGCGGTACATGGGTTCAAAAGTGAACTCTGATAAAAAAAATTGAAAGCTATGGAACATGATTAAAAATGAACATGATCAAATCCTATCATCAATGGGATATATCCAAAAATGATAGAGTGTTCTTCTCCATCATAATAATGTTCTTCCTCATAACTAGGGCCATTAGAGACCCCACTACGAGTTTACCTTTGTGTCATGCTTGAAGATGGTTTTATACGTTTGCTAAGGTGTGTAATGTTGTTAATAAATGTTTAAATGGTGTTCTAAAATCTTCAATTAAACAAACACAAAGTAACATGAGACTATAATAAGAAGGAAATGGCATGATGTGACACAATTAGAATAAAGAGGCTATGAAATTACTCAACGTTAGTTGGTTAAAATCATCAAATTAGAAGAGGGTAAAAAATTATTGGAACTTAGGGTATAGTCTAACACACAAAAATATAAGTTCAAATTATGTCAATACCATAAAATTATAAGCACAATTATGGTGAGTAGTGGCTAGGGAATATAAAAGAATACCTTTCAGATCAAGAAGAAGAAAAAAATGTGAACTAAGAAACCCAATATGTCAACTAATACAAGAAATAATAATCATAAATACAAAAAAAATGGGAAAAACAAGAACACCACATGGAAAATAAGGTATAATGGTCTAGGAACATAGAGAATGAGTAAATGCAAGATGATCTATGTTTAAAATAAGAATAGAATATGCAAGTGTCTAGACAAATGGCCTTCAAACCAAATGGAAAATTTCACTAAAATTACTCAAACCAAGCATGAAAGGAAAACCAAAAGCACATTGGATTATAACCTAGAAAGGTTAAATTTCAAATTTTGATTGAAAGGTCTTTAAAATTTTTAAGTGGTAAAGATTTTAGACTCAAATGAATAGTGTAATGATGTTGTTTTAGGAACACAAACATGGATGATTTGATTTGAAATTTTTAACAAGGTTAAAAGTGTTTTGGATTTGACCAATATAATTCCTCTTTGTTCAATAAAAATAGTGTATAAAAGGTATTTGATTTTTGATGTGTTTTGGTTCACACAAACAATGTATATCCTATCCTAAAAATTTGACAAGGTGGCTTCATACTATTGGATTCTGTTTATATACTCCTTGCTAGGAAGTAATTTGTAAACCTAATAAATTTATATGCACATGAAAAATAGGAATTTTATGCCACCTCTTCTCTCAAGAGATTGCATGTCAACATAGAACATCAAGTTGCTCGCCATGAACCAATAGTACTCTACAATATGTGGGGTTTATCTAAAAAATATCAAGTATCACATGATATAAATGGTCCCATATGTGTGATTAATACTAGGGCACAACACATAATTTTGATATGAGTTAACTAGCTTGTTGTGAAAAGGTATTATCATTTTTAAAACCACTACATCTATTAATTGCCCATTGTAGTGTGATGTTTAAGTTAAACACTCATTTTGAGATAATCTCTTAATGATGTCACTTGTTTAACTACTCAAACAAGCATCCCATCAAGTCAACCTCAATTTGTATATCCCATCATAGATTGGGGTTGAAATGATGATAGGAGATGAATTCTTAGGTCAACGCTTCCCTAGAGAACTCATGGGGAGGCTATGAAATCCCACCCACAAGACAAGATGAAAGAAAGAAAAATTGTAGAAAAACTTTAAGATCATTTTGGGATCACCAAAAATCACTTAAATTTTAGGGAGCACCTTAGTGACTTTCCTTCCATGCTTAGATAAAGTGATAAGAGTCATAAGTGAAGAATTTTTAGATCACCCAAGTTCCATAAAGGGGATAGGGGGAGAGCATATATGGTTTTTGAAACAAAAACATAATACAAAATATTCAAAAAAGAAAAAAAAAATCTTAAGATCACTTATCTAAATTTTGAGCTCATTTTAGAACATGAAATGAAATATGATGTTCAATTTGCCTTTGCTTATTGTAAAATATAAACTAAGTGTCTTAAAGCCTACAAAATGGACTGTTAAAAGTCAAAATAGGGGTGTAAGATGTTCAAATGAACATGAAATTTGGTATTTTAACTCTCTATTTTTTGATACAGGTTGATCCCACTGTTATGTAGATAATTTTCACCATTTAACATAATGATTCTATTGGTCCTTAGGATGATTCTACTAACACATAGAGACATAAAAGACATTGTCTGGCAATCTTGTTGATAAATAGAGGAAAGACACATAAATGATAAAAATGAAAACTAGGTAGTTACCTACAAGTTGTTAGTCCAGGATGATCTTGTTGATATTTTCTCAAACCCACAAGTGGAACTTACGAATATTTAGTTTAATTTTGCAATTTTTGTAAAAACACATGATAAATATAGGAAAACATAAAAGTCAATTTAATAATTTATGTGGGTGATCTCATTATTGCTTAGGTTAGTCCAACTATTCCACAAGGCATTCTTGTTGATGTTCAAGATGAATTCACTATCTTACAAGTTGATTCCACCATTTGTTCCAAAAGTCATAAACATAGAAATTAGAGAAAAATAGGGGCAAAGTAGCCACAAAATAGGGTATGAGTGCTAAATTAAAAGGGATAAAAATATGTGTGAGATGTATAGTCCCATTGATCATGCTAAAATGTAGAATATGATTATGAAATAAGTTATCTCATGCATCAGTCAAAAAATCTCCAAATATGCATAAATAACTAATGTGTTAAGCCTACTCCCTCAAAGGGGAAACACTAATGAATTAAAAAAACCACTTATGAAAATAAGATGATGTTATGCCTTCTAAGTAACTATTATCCCTCAAAAGCAGTCAATAAGCATGATTTTCCCCATATTTGATGTTCTAAGTCTTTGTTAATGAGGTGTAGCATGAGCCTCCATCATCTCTTAGTTCACCAATGGATTAGGCTCTTCAATTTAGTCTAATTAGGTGAATAAATGAAGATTATCTACATCAATTTTTACATAGTAAGTTTCAACAACTAAATCTTAAAGGAATGAGTGAGGACCCTTGTATTTATAGATTTTCCAAGAATGAGGGAATCAATTTGTGACCATCCATGTTGAGATTGATATGTGTGGCCACAAATCCAATCAATTTTGGAGGCTCAAGGCACTAAATACTGTAGTTAATAATCATGGATTGTAAATCAATATATTTGTGTGATATTTTCAATTTGAATGCTTGACAACTTTCAGGATGATGTCATACATGATGTCACCATTTCATATATTTGCTATGATGTCATGATGATGTCATCAATTTGAATTTTATAAATTTATAAGATAGAAATTCACTAATTATCCATGGATATTTTTACTATGCATTTAAATGGTTTTAACCAATTAAGCACTATGATCAGGGTAATTGCCATTTCTAGAATTGGACAAATTGTCCCTCACAAATGGTCAAAAATGTTACTTTCTATGTTGTAAATTGACTGGATAAGAATTGGAAGAATTTGATGATTACATACATGATAATGACCTATTTAGGAACATATTGACATAAATCAAAAATTTCACATGATGTGTGTTGATGAATTACAATGTTTCAATGGTTTCTATGCTTAATTTGCATTGTTTACAATAAGTCCTTCTAACGACCATTTAGACACAAAAGTGGTAAAAATTGAGTGTCTACAAACACTATCTTGATTAAAAATATAAATAATGTTACTTAAACTCATTAAAAAAGGAAAAAAATCATCAAAACAAAAGGGAAAAAGCATTACTTAAACTTCTTTATGAAACATCGTTTTAATTATTATTTTTGCCTTGATTAAATTTTTAGTTTCTTCCTAGGATAGGGGTAGGGTATTATAGGAATCATTTAAAGCATTAATTTTTTTTAGTTAAGTAATAAAAATAATTTTTTTTTTGATTCAATTTATTAATTTAATGTTTATATATTATTCAAAAAAATTGTAACACAATATATATATATATATATATATATATATATATATATATATATATATATATATATATATATATATATATATATATCTTCTTATTGGTCAAGTGATTTGATTATTTAAGAGTGTTCTCATGTTTTTTTTCTTTTTGTAGTAAAAATTATAAAAAAACAAGTGCAACAATTAATAAATATATAAATAACATGAAACAAAAGTGTAGATCTCATTTGAATTCTAGTGAAAAAGTACATTTGAAATTTACGCAACATTCTATCATGTAATTGTAAAATGAAATGAGTAAGAGGTTAATGATTTTTCTAGAACCACTGTGCAAATTAAATTGTAGTAAATGCTTAGATACAACATTCAAATATATAAATTACTATTATAAATTGCAAATTTGTTCTATGAAATTATTATATTCCCTTGCTTCTGGGGATGGCAAGTATGTGTGAGATAAAAGGAAACCTTTTCAAATCAGAGAGCATAAGTTTTATATTCCTACACTTAATTAGTTTGTATCCCTCAAAGATATTATAGAGGGGAATGACATGAACCTCGATGTTATCTTATGTTAGTATACTCATGGAATGTTTGAGGTCTTTCTGATCTAACATATAAGTATATGGTTAGGAACATTTGTAAAAAAATTTCTCACATGAAAACTCTTTACATGTAATAATTCAATATTTATGAATTCCTTCTCCAATCTACTACTTTCAATATCTTTCAAGGTGACCTCTATCAGACCTCTTATCATTTGTCTAGCTATGGAGGTGTTGTCACCCTTTTATCACTTGATCTTTCTTAAAATATTGTTTTTTGGGGCTTAGAGCACTCTCATTGGGATATCTAGACCCTTTTTCATTTTGATAACCACATCATTGGGCTAGTTAATCTATGTGTCTAATGATGCTATGGAATGAACTTTTTTATGGAAATAATTTTTAAATTCTCTTTTGGATTCCCATTGGGTCATACATGGATAATTCAATATGGTTGAATCCCCTCAAGACAATGCATTGGTCTATTGGGGAGTAGGAAGCATGGTTTTACATGCATAATAAACTCAGGGTGTTTGATCCTAATCACCACCAAAGAAAGGATTCAAATTCTCCTTGGTTCACTTGATCAAATTTCTTAAAGGAAAAGATAGAGTACTTGAATGGATTAATCATGCTCTTCTTTTAGAATAATTTTTTTTTGGTTTACTCATATTCATGATCATCTAGTTATAGTGCTTCCTAATATTTTTTTTCATTTGATCATCATCCTATATGATTTTGTTTTGAATGGACTACTCCTCATGTTAAACCTTTTAAAACATAGTTCTATATCAACACTACTCATTTCAAGCATGAAATAACTATTGGTAATATTATTCAAATTTGGAATTTATCCCCAAAACCATATAGGGATACTAGTTGGGTTTAATGATGGGCTAATTAAATTTATTGCAACACCATTTTTATTCAAATGTATGGAAAGTAAGATACTATTTTATGTAAATTCCTTCAACATGATACAAAACAAAAACTCCTTAGGGTTTCATAGGAACATTAGGATTCAACTTTTAAGTTTTAACTTCAGATTCAAGCAACCTTTTGGAGACAAAATTCAAATTGAAGAGGCATATAAATCTCAAGGAGCACAACTTTGAGTTTGTAAACATTGGCTAAAAGTTGGAGATAAAGTAATCAAGGAGTTACTTCACCTTAATTCAATAAGGGCCACATATAGAACCAAATCCATTAATGATGCTTCAATTAGAGTTAATAAACTACCGAATATTCTATAAACCTTTACACCAATATCACAGTGTATTTTCAGCTCAGCCTTACTCCTAAATAAGAAGATGCTCTCTCTCAATGTCTTGATGTTTGAAATTTCTTTGAAGTACATAAAGTGGTTTATGATATACCACTAAGATTGAATGATCTCAAGGGAGTTATTATGTAAATGGCCACTGATAAAGACCTAGGTTTGGATGTTTTTCATTATGAGTTATATCAAACCTTATGGATACTATGGGCCTTAATCGTCATAGTCTCTAATAAAAAGATATTTTCACCAAATATCATGCCCCCCTCATCAACCAAGGTACTATAAAATTTATTCCAAAATATGGTGATCTTGAAGTCATCACTACTTAGAGGCCTATCACCCTTATCAATTTTTATTACAAAATTATAGCTAAGCATCTATCCCACAAAATTAAGCATCTTCCTCCTTTAATTTCTATAAGTTAATAAATAAGGTTCATTAAACATAAATAAATTCTTGATGATGTAATTTGTATCTTGGAAGGTTTAAAATGGGTGAGGGACTCCAATTAGAAGTCCCTATATTTGAAGATTGATTTTAGTAAGGATTATGATCGAATGGAGTGGTCTTTCATTATATAAATTCTTCAAGGTATTGGGTTTATCCCTAGGTTTGTGTAAGTTGTCAACATGAGTTTTTAAGGTGCTGGTGCATGCATTAATATAAATGGGACCTAATCTCATCATTTTGATCTTCATAGATATATGAGATGGGATTTCCCTTTAACTTCTTCTCTTTATGTTTTGGTTGCTAAAGGCTTCAACTATATTTTGGCTAACTATGCTTCTATGGGTTTGGTGAAAGGTGTTTTTCTCACTAATTTAGATCATCGGTTGATCAATGGGCACTTCATTGATGACTTCTTCCTTACCCTTTAGAAGGACAAAGATGTTTTTAAAAATTACTATGGAATGCCTTGATGTTTTTTTTTTTCTTTTGGGTCCTTCATACAATTAAATAAACCCTAGTGATTTTGTCAATATCTCTCCCAAACATCCTTAGCTATAAGGATTTCAAGGGTAGCAGATTTTTCATAGAGTGAAGTTCAAATTTTGTGGCATTCCCTTTATTTTTTAGCCTCACCTACTATTTTATGGTCTTGTTTAGTTTAAAGGGTTGAGAAAAAATATCTTTCTGTATTAGAAAACCCTTATCAGTAGTAGGAAAATTTTAGATATGTTCTAAGGCTCTATCTATTACTCATATTTACTAGTCCTCTTAATAGGATTTTTCTAATGTTACCTATGCTAAGTTGGTAAAAAACCTACAATATTTTATCTAGACAATTCTGAAGGTCATAATGGACTCCACAGAGTTTCTTGGGACATTTACTACCAACTAAAATAATGAGGACTTGGGATCATTGACATTAAACTCTAAGACTTGAATCTCAGTGTCAAGTAGATTATTAGAGGTTTGGAAGGTGATGAATCCTAGAAAAAAATGTTTAGGCATGGCATTTCTCAAGGATGCCTTTTAGGTATAATATCCTAATAAGGTGTTGGTATGAAAAACCTTCTCATTACCCATGATATTTTTAATATTAGAGGTACCTTTTTTATGCACACCATTTAAAAGGCTTGGGAAAAACACCAACATAAACTCACACTCCCTATGGTGGTACCTAATACTCAATTTCCACAATGTTCCCTTCAAAATGGTACCCTCGATCAATAGCTCAATATTGTTTAAAAATGGTACTAAAACTATTGGGGATAGTTTTTTCAAAATGAGGTAGGACTAGCTCCCTTTGCATCTTATGAAAGAAAAATTTAGTCTTATAATTAATATGTAGAATCCATTTATAAGATTTAGATTTTCATACCTAAGGAGTATTTACACAAGATTAGTGTTGCATCACTTATGCCTTGGTGTAAGGATTGGTATTGGCCTACATTTATACACTTTTATCATTAATCCCCTTGATCGGGGTATAATCTACCAGCTCCTCAGTAAATTGACATTGAAATTCTCAATCATCGATGGAATCTTTGATCCCTTCATTCTATTTGTTATAAAAGGTTTGCTACCATTTTGGATTCTCTTATAGAGCCTAAAAAATCCCATTTTCATTTGTGTATTCTAGACTAGGGTTTACTTATAGGTGATTGTCTCAATCACATGTGGCTTTAAAATCCCATTTGTCTAGTTTGTCACTAAATAGAAACATGTAAAAACCTTTTTTAGTTTTGTTATCATGCCCATTCTACTTTTAGATGGATTCATACCATATTTTATCCCTTTGGAATTGAATTCTTCACTTGAGAAATATTTCTCCTAGGGGACTTTGCCTTACTTCTTACAAGATATAATATTTTTTGGTAGATTTCCCATGTTGATATTCTTTTTTAGATTTGGAAAACTAGAAATAATGCTTGTTTTAATCATGAATAAATAGAAATGATAATTTATATAGCTCATATAGTAGTTTTAATTTTTATTGTTACCCTGTAGATCTAAGTCTAAACAATAAAGTTTATCATGATCTTCACCATCTATAGATCCTCTTAGATCATCAAGGAAATGCTCCTTTTGTTATGAAATGTAAACCTCTAGATGTTCCCTATCATTTATCTCTTCCTCATGGACATGAACATGGTTATCAAAATCAAAATTATCTAATTCAAAGGATCCCCCTCTTCTCTCTCTCACTAATTATTCCCATGCCATGAGAAGTCTGATATAGCTAACAAAGGTGGTGGTAGAGGGGGGTTAAGCCCCCTCCATAGAATAAGTTTTTATTATTAACCCTTATTGTTTCACCCTCCCAAAAGGAAGAAGATGAAAAAATTAGAAATATTTTGGATGGGATCCATTATCTATTGATGAAGACCTTCCTACTCAAGGGGGCTAAGGTAAAAATTCCCTTTCTCCTCCTCCATGACCTCTTCCTATGTGAAACAACCCTAATTTTTTTGATATTATCTCTTAGAGTAAACAATGGAAAATTAAAAGGCCCCACTATATAAAATTAATGCAATGTAGTTCATCTCAACATACTCTATAGGAAGTACTAAAAACCCACAACTAACATCCCAATTATCCCAAATGGATAAGGCTATAATCAACCAGAATGGAATTGAGCACAACCAAGAATGTCTAGTTATCCAATTTCTAGATAAGCAAGTAAGATATGATAGAAGTAAAATAATTAAGCATGGGGTCAAATTGACCAAACATAAGGGTCCATCTCACTAACTTGCTTAGGGAAGTCTTATCACATCATAAGATCAATAGGTGGATATCTCTAATCCACTACTAAAACCAACATGACAAAGACAATGAGTTACCATAGATTTATAGGATCTACCCAAGCAAAGGATCAATCCATATGCTACCCCCATTGGATCACCATACCATGATTTGAATTCTTTAGGGAACATTGTACCTTCATTCCTTACTTGATGAAGGTCACCTACATGATATAACTCCATGATGAAGGATGGTTCTCTTTAATTTAGATGAGACACCATACACTTAGCTGAGGGTGGATGAAATCACACATGTGGGCATCCTAATGAATAAACATACAATTGGAATTGGGAAATAAATTACTCCTCATGATACATGAATACCATCCCTTTAGCTAGCCATAGGGGTCTACACCTAAATGTTCCTTACTTATCCTTTAGTTATCATACATTGTTATTGTATAAACATAGACATTCACGTCATCTAATTAGCATGCATATTACCATGTAAGATTTCCTTACTTAAATATCTTTAGGCATTATCTTATGTGTTAATTAATTAATATTATGATTTAGTAACTCATTGCCAAGGTGAACTATTTAATCATATAGCCAAGTGTAATAATTAATGTTTACACAACTTATTAAATCATTATCCCAATTATGGGATTATTTATTATTTTAATGAACACATATAAGGTATACATATAATTCAATTACAAGGATAATATTTTAATTTTGAGCACACACATCCATTAAAAACCAATAGTTAGTTATCTCATGAAAGAATTAATGATAATGTAGACAACTTTCCATTAATCAATAGTTGTAATATAAACAACTGAAATAATAGACTTTTTGAAAACATATCATATATCTCAATCACTAAAACACCATGAGTGGTATAATCCATAATCCATAATAGGGGTCCATATAAGAAGATCATTAATTTGACTTACGTCATTGCTAAGAAATAGAAGTAAGTTCACTTAAAATGATATTACAGCCAATAAACATTCATTGTAATAATATAATAATAATAGAAAAAATTGCTTTGAATCACCAATGGACTATTTACATAATCTATTTTCAACAACTTATTTTCAGCCAAGGTTATACACATAAAATCATGCACTCATAAACACCATAATGAAAATATCCTCAAGGAGTATCCATTTAATCATAGATTAGGCTATATCATTATCTATGGTTACTGATTTAAGCCCAAGTCTAACACATTATTTAACATGTTCCAAAATAATAATATCTCTCTTTAAAATTATTTATCATCATGCTATTGTCATAAACATGAGATAGGTTCATATGCTAAATAAGCATTCCATGCAATGAGAATGTCACCAAGTAATATTCATCACAAAATCTATACATAACTCCCATAATGAAATCAAAAACCTATAAATTTTTCCATCATACTGTAAGGCAACACTGTCTTACTTCCATATAAATTTAAGGTTAAAGACACTATAGTTATAACTATTCCAATAATAACCCTTTTACAATTTCATACCTACTTAAGATCAACAACTATATCACTAGTTCATGTACATACAATAACATATAAAGATTAAGTATAACATAATGCATACTAAATACACTACTACTCATATGGAAAATAAAGTCCAATATGAATGCATACCAAAGAAATAAATGCAGTTGATTAAATATAAAAAAACCAAGAAACTATCATCAAGAATGCCTCTAATATCAACATCATTTCCAATAATGTCCTTTTCCCAACATAATAATGTTAGAAAGCTACATAAGGTAATAACATGGAACCACTACATAACATGTATAATCAACTACAATCCAACACACTAACATCATACATCAACAAGCATAGGCAAGGCATTGGCCACCATATGAAATCTAGGTGCATCAATAGAAAAGGATGAACACTACAAGGAGGACACCCCTCAAAACCAACCCAATGAACCCAACCATCGGTGGTCTTTACCACCCCAACCATTAGCTTGGTGGAGGGTTTAAAGAACCAAGTACTTAGGTGAGGTAAGAGGTACACATGTAATATCGATCCATAATTAAAGACTTATAAAAAGTCAACAAAGGATGAGAGAAACAATGAAGTCAACACAACAATCAACCAAGCTAGATGGCTTGAGAAATGCCCAATGCAAAAATTAAATCTTTATAGAAGATGATTTACAACATAAACTAGGGTCTGTTATATCCAATTCATAAGATTGGAAGGTATTTCCAGGGTCCAATGCTCAACCCAAGATACTTATATGAGTGTAATAAAATTAAACTCAAAGGAATCAACCCACAATAGTCACATTAACTTAATCAAGTCAAAAAAGGGAAACTGTAACATTCATTAATGGAAAATAAACTTGGTTTATATTTTAAAATGGCCATTTATGGCCAACAGTTAAATTTTACTAAAATAATTTCAACAATCTGAAACCAAAATAATAATGCAACTTTGTTCCATCAAAACAAAGTGAAAACAACTATAGTCCAAGATTATTAATACAATCCAACTAATTTTGGAGAAAAATAACCCACTCCAACAACTAGAGTAAAATAGGGGTTTATAATCTACAAGGATTAATTAATTTCATAATAAAATAAAACTTAAATTTTGGAAAAGAGGCATGTATATCAAAGAGTATGTCATAAAATGATAGCCAAGGATTCTAGAAGTTTGAGTGGAATCATAAATTAGATATTCATCATTTTTTTTGAATATATGTATATATTATCAATTACATAAGGTTTTTAACAAATCAAGATTAAATTGAATCACCTATAAAGAAGGTGTCAAGCTTTTAAAAAATCTTGCCTTATTTACATATCATATCTAACAAAACATTATTAATGAAAATGGACCAACATTTGATCTTGCATTCAAAAGGAAATATTATCTACTTCATACATTACTACTTGTTTCAAACTCGAGTATACAAAACATTCTAACATTGTTGTGGATTGATAATGAATACAGTGTTTCCTTCTATTTTCTTATTATTTTGCATAGGTAGCCAAATAACACATTCTTACCACGCCGAGTAAAAAAACATGCACATGCA
This sequence comes from Torreya grandis, assembly GCA_037957365.1. Taxonomy (NCBI): domain Eukaryota; kingdom Viridiplantae; phylum Streptophyta; class Pinopsida; order Cupressales; family Taxaceae; genus Torreya; species Torreya grandis. The sequence continues at coordinate 318,343 of JARHVA010008883.1, read as the reverse complement.
TAATAATGTGTGGTGACTTGATTAAAAAACATATAAAAAATTATTAAAACCCAATTATGGGAATTGCAAATTATGTATCATATTTTGATACCAGAAAGGGAGAAGAACAATCCCAGGTAGTTCTTTAATAACTAAGAAAAATCTATACAAATATCCCAGACATAAGAACAATGTATGGAGGTCAAATGGACAACATAATTTAGGGTTAACTAGCCTTAAACAAGGCACAATAGGTAATGCATATAAATATATTATTAAAGTAAAGGGAAATTATCCTTAAATTGTTGTATGCTTGCTTTAATCAACATCATTATGATTCATCCTAGATAAAATAACATTCTCACTTTCCTAGAATATTATAGGTTTAAAATAATAGGTTGGAAGAAGAAACATTGCCCAGACCATGGGATTGGGATTTCACGTGCAATTTCCTCTTTTCCAATTTGGTTTTCCCTAGTCACCATTTCCCAACCATACTACATAGGGTATCAGGGATCCAAATAAAACACAAATCCCATATGATAATCCAAGGCTAAATTATATCAAAATTGATACCCATTAAATCTTTTTATTTTTGAGGGAAGACCATTTCTTTTCTCACATTATCAATGCCCAACTCCCAAAACCAAAATGCCACACTGCCCCTAGTATCCTTCCTCTACTGCCTAGCCATGGCTAAAATGCCACGAATCCAACCATTACTAGTCATCAGATCCCTATCCATTTTCTAAACTAAAAGAAACTATCTCCCCCTCAGGTCAATTCCAATCCTTTATTCCTTGACATGCTAAGGGGGATAATATGAAACAAAAGAAAATAAAATAGTGTTCAGCTAAATCCCTCCAATATGCAATAAAATTAGAAATAATATCCATAAAAAAAAACAATCCTCCCCTCTGGTCGAACCATCAACAAATATTGTTAAGCTTATAAGAATAACAATAATAATTAAATCTATAATTCAATTATAATTAATAGTAATAATCAAGTCATTAAATGATAAAAATAGTAAAATCATTAAGATAGTAACAATAATAAGTGAAAATCATTACATAATTATAAATAATAAAAATTGTTAAAATAATAATGATTAACAAGAATCATTAATTGACATGAAGATTATGGTAAATTAATAGTCCACGAAGGGAAGAGTTGTTAAGATAATTAATAAGGCTGAGAGACCCAGTATGGTCTATTCATACCCAACCCCAACTAGGCTAAAAGACAAGAAACAACATCAATACCGTCATTGGGAAAAATATCAACACATGAAACCAAGCATGAGAAAAACTCCATGCAAGGACCGTAACCACACACACCATGTGGTGAGATCAATAAGAGATGGAGAACGATAATGATAGAAATAAAACACAATGGTGGATCAATATCATATAGTATATGATATACCTATTGAGTGAAATTTTAATTGGTCAATCACCCGTAAGTATACCCAATATGTCCAAACCCACCACCGAGCGTAGCTCACAACTTGTGCCTGCATTTACCAAATAAGACATCAACATTACCTAAATGATGCCAATATAATTATAATAATAATAATAATAATAATAATAATAATAATAATAATAATAATAATAATAATAATAATAATAATAATAATAATAATAATAATATATAATGAATCATTAGACATGAAATGATAAATCAAGTATAATCATCTATAGCAATAAAGGGATCAGAGTCAATACTGATGATCGTGGCCCCAAGCATACTTTGTGAACATAATGAATAACTACAAGAGAAATCAATGTCAATCCACATCCAATAAACATGATATATCAATAACATATAGTAATGTAACTAACTAAAGTAACATTTACGTATAATAGGATAAAATGAATCTAGTGTAGGCAATATGCATATTAGTATATAATGAGTCTAATGTAAGTATTAATCATGACATAACATATCACATAGCTATGCTAGGTTTCTTGCATTTCAATCAACTAAAAATAGAACCAACATCAATATTCGTTAGTCTAAGTGCTATCAAAACATGTTAAAATAGGCTATAGTCTAGTATTCATAAGGGGCCATAAGGTCGGTTCATAACACTGTGATGGCCGTCATGTTTAGTACTACTACTTAGTTTGGTTCTTGTTATTTTTTGTCTTATTATCTTTTTTTTGTTGATGTGCACTTATGTTAGCATAACTCAATATTTAAATGGCCTTGGTTTGGCCCTTTAGATAATTTTCTCTTCTCCCAAGACTTTTTTAAGCTTGGTGTGATCTTACTTGTGGAATGTGACTTTTCCACCTATATTTATTTTAATGATTAAAATTATACTATATTTATTACATTAATAAAAGTGCACTTTTAAATTAAAAAAATATATATATTTCACTAAATTATTTTTTCAAAAAATTTAACTCTTGAAAGGTTCATAAGCATAAGAATTCATTTTATATGCTTCCATATTACATTTGTTAATTTAGAACATGGCACAATAGATTTTGGTACTAGTTATATATGTATTTTGAAACGTTCTATCAATGGTTTCAACTCACATTAACCATAGTATCATGAACTATTCTTTTTTAATTGAAGATCGCCTATATATTAATAAAACAAGATATGGTACAATTTTAATCATATAAAAAAATGGGTTGAAAAGTCACACCCCATGAGCATAATCACATTAAGGGAAAAAACATCTTGAGACAAGTCGAAAAAGTGGTAAAAATAAACACTCCCACAAAAAACTACATCGCATCAACAGTCTAACAACAAAGCAAAGAGAGCAAGGTACAAATAAAATATAAATAATAATTAAGCATCAACAAAAAACATGGATATTAAGGGAGGTGAAGGAGATGGTGAGTCTAGAGTCTTACCACACCTCCTCCTAGGGCATGAGGATATTCATCTATAGGTAAGGGCTCCTAACCAGTGTTTTGTTTAACATATAATATGTCATCCTACTTTCTTTCAAGGGAAATTACTAGAGCTACGCATGGGAACATGCCTTGGTGAGGAAGACCCCAACCTCTATTGTCACCATCCTAGGATAAAGGAGGAGATCCCTAGCCCCTACCATCACCTCTAGATCTATATGAGCCACTTGGGCCAAACAATGAGGATAAGATCAACAAGGTGGTAACCATAATAGAGAATGACTCCTACATCTAGTTCTACACCACTAAAGATGTGGCCGATGCCCTTGTCCTCGAGGAGTTAAAGGATGTTGTGGAGGCTTAAGAGGTTCATGGCTGACTATGCATAGAGCATTTCCCCAATGATCAAGCAAATGGTAGAGGTGGTTGAGTTCCAAATGGACCTTGTCTATTTAGTTTTGAATATGAAAAGTAACATTAGATAGAATAGTGATTTTTTAATTAATAGAAAAACTATGTTCTAATTCTTCATGATTAAAGCAAACATAGTTTCTAGATTTGTAAATTTGAAAAAAAATGTCATCTCAAAATATCTACCAAAAATGATTGTATTTTGTAGGAAAAAAAGTTGAGTTCCCCAAGAGAACCATATTCCACATGAAGAATTTAGGCTGGAAGGGTTGGAAAAGGGAATGTATCCAATGCCATGTAGATTGTGCATGAGGGAAAAAACAAAAAATATGCTTAACAAAATCTAGTTGCTGGCAAGTCAGGTAGATGGGGTTTAGTATGCCCAAATTCTTGATCCAATCTCCCATATGTAGGCCCTGATAGAGAAGACACCATAATAAATGAGCTTTTTTGGGCTCAATAGAATTAGACCACATAGTGCTAAAGTGTCAAGCCCAAACCCCATGTTTGGAATGGAGATTCCATCTAAGATTGAACATATCATTTGGAATATGATGTAGATCAAGAAAATGATACCCCAATTGAGGTGAGTATTGGGTGAAGAGGGTGGCCTTAGTCTAGTTCCTATCCTTCCACCAAGGAAAAATGGAAATGACTTCGATTTTATGCAAATACTTGTCAACTATAGATCCTTAAATTTATGTCATTGACTATGCATCTGATATAATTAAAATAAATATATTCTAAAGTTGTTGCCAAGTGAGCTAGACCCTATTTTCCTTATCAAAAGGATCACTGAAAACCTTAACACCTATTATAAAGAGCATTAACCCTTTAATCTAGGGGACTAAGGCATAGGGAACATTATGAAAATTTAATCAAGGTGACTGCCAAAGGGACTGGGAGTCAATCGAGAGACCATCCTAAAAACCCTCACTTACCCAATTAATGTGAGGCTTAATCTTCTCCCAATATTTCCATAGACTTTGAATCACAAAAGAACCCTTAGTTTGAATAGGCACTAGATTTATGATCAGGGAATGAATTCCCAGGCCTTACCAAGCCTTTATACCAGATGGGATTCCCTAAGAGATATAATGGCATAGAATAATCTTCTAGGATTCATCCCTCGTAAGACCTATGATGATCCATTTAACACCAAGAGCAAGGCTATAAATTTTAATATCTAGGAGACCTAATCCCCAAAATTCCTTGGGTGAGCAAAAAATGTTTCAAGTGACTCTATGGAATCCCTTATGACCCTAAAAAGTAGCCCATTAAAAACATCTTAGAAGTTTTTCTAATTTTCTATAAGTGTCATTAGAAGGGGTCCAACAGGAGGAATAATACACATGAGTACCCACCAAAACATTAGAGAAATTTTGAAATTTACCAGTAAGAGAAAGATGCTTGGTGATCTAAAACAAGATCTTATTTCAACTCTCTACACCACATAGGACCATAAATCAGAGGGAGAATCCCAAAAGGTAAAATGAATGCCTAAGAGCTTAAATTTCACCCTTGGTATATTCCACTACCATTGAAATTCCTCCATTTAAGGAGGATTGGGGCCCAGAGATTGTTAGTAGCATTGAGTCTTCCTCCATTAGATAGAGGGGCCTAAAGCATGGCAAAAATTGTTAAGTTATGGAGCTAAAAGCTTCACCAATGAGTGAATGCAGAAGTTGCTAGAGTCCATAGTCACCATCGACAGTCAAGGGTCGACTGAAGAATGCCAACATCGGTAGTTTATCGGCTGACATCGGTCACAGGCAGATTGGCAGGGACCAACGTCAGTCACCTATGCATCTAGAATGCTATTTTCGTGCGCAAAACAGAATGTTTGCATGATGAGATTAAGTGTTAGTTGTAAGTACGCATTTCTATTTTAAGTAGGACTGATTTGAGCCATTGATAAGGAGGTGCATCTAATGGTTGTAATTATATGCTCATGAATCCCTAAAGTTATATAATAGGGATAGATCTTCATAGCTTAAGAGACAAGATTGTAGAGAAGAACTGTATTGTACAGTAGAAGACAATTCAAGGATTAAATTGGTTGTAATTGAGAGAGAGAGAGAAATCTTAAGGGAAAGAGATCTAGAAAGAGATTTGTACATCAGAGAGAGGTGTGGAAGAAAAGAAGTTTCTTCAATTGTAATTCCTTCTGGAAGAGTTTAATACAAGTTTTCAGGGTGGTTTCTTGTATCTCTTATTTTTTGCTATTTCTGATTCTAGTTACTTATCATTCTGATTTAATTTCGTGTTTAGTTGATTTTATATAGTAATCAACTTTGTTGGTTGATCACCAACAAGTGGTATCAGAGCCAGGTTCACTATTAGGTGGTTCAGATTTGTTTAGAGTGTGTGTTGATTACAGGTCACTCACAGGGGTTTCTGTTTGAGTGGGAGTAAAGCAATGGGAGAAGAAAGTAAGCTAAGAATGGATAAGTTCAATGGCAATAATTATCAATTATGGAAGATGCAGATAGAAGATTATCTGTATTAGAAATATCTATACTTACCATTAGGTGGAGTTTCAAAGAAACCCACAAACATGGAAGATGAAGAATGGGAAGTTCTTGATAGAAAGGCTCTTGGATCTATAAGATTGAGTCTAGCATCTACTGTGATATCTAATTTATCACAGGCAAAGTCTATGGTAGAGTTAATGACTACTTTAGCAAATTTATATGAAAAACCCTCAGCTTCAAATAAGGTATATCTTATGAAGCAGTTATTTAATTTGTAAATGCAGGAAGGTGGATCTGTATCTAATCATCTAAATGATTTCCATGGAATTGTAAATCAATTAAATTCAGTCAAAATAGTTTTTGATGATGAAATTAAAGCTCTATTAATCTTATGTTCTTTACCTAAAAGCTAGCATAGCTTAGTAATGGCAGTTAGTAATACTGCATCTGCTTCAAATATTTTAAAAGTAGATGATGTTGTTAGTGTAATCTTGAATGAAGAAATTTGCAAGAAAAGCATAGAGGAAACATTAGGGAATGCTTTAATTTTTTAGAGCAAGGGAAGGAAAAAAGAAAAGAGAAAGAAAGGGAGATCAAGATCTAAGTCAAAGATGAGAGGTAGATCCAAATCCAGAAATGGCAGGAAGATAACCTACTGGAATTGTGGAAAGATAGGGCATGCAAGGAAAGATTGCTGGTCAAAACCTAAAGAAGAAAATCAGCAAGAAGGTAAAGAAGAAGAAAAAGTTACAGGTATTGTCTCACAAGATGCTCTTATATTCTCTTTGCATAATAATATAGAATCTTGGGTTTTAGATTTTGGTGCCTCTTTCCATGCAACCCTAAATAGAGAATATTTCAGTGACTATGTCCATGGAGATTTTGGAATAGTTTATTTAGGGGATGATGAGCCTTGTAAAATTGTTGGCAAAGGAAAAGTGTAGTTGAAAATGCAGAATGGCAACACATGGGTGTTGAGAGATGTCATGCATGTTCCCAGCCTAAAGAGAAATTTGATTTTTGCAGGAAAGTTAGGGGATGAGGGTTGTACAGTAACTCTCACAGCTGAATCTTGGAAGGTTACCAAGGGAGCACTTGTATTGGCTAGAGGTAAGAGAGTAGGTACTCTCTATTTATGTAATTGTATTACTGATAATTCTCCTTCTGTATTATCTACTTCAGATGTAGATGCTAAGTTGTGGCACCAGAGGCTTGGCCAGATGAGTGAGAAAGGAATGACAATTCTTAAGTCAAAAGGTAAGATTTCAGATTTGAAAAGCATAGATCTAGATTTTTGTGAGCACTGTATTTTTGGGAAACAGAAGAGAGTGAGTTTTCTCAAGACTGGGTCAATTAAGAAGAAGCACAAGTTGGAGCTTGTTCACACAGACGTGTGGGGACCAGCTTAGGTTGCTTCTATTGGAGGATCATAGTATTATGTTTCCTTCATTGATGATGCTACAAGAAAGGTATGGGTCTATTGTATAAAGAACAAATCTGATATTTTTGACACTTTTAAGATTTGAAAAGCTATGGTTGAGAATGAAATAGGTAGGAGATTAAAGTGCCTTAGATCTGACAATGGTGGTGAGTTCTATAGCTACAAATTCAATTGGTATTGTTATATGCATGGAATACACAGGCAAAGAATAGTTCTAAGGACACCTCAACAAAATGGAGTTGCTAAAAGGATGAATAGAACAATAATGGAGCGTGCATGGTGTATGAGATTACATGCTAGTTTGCCCTTATAATTTTGGACAAAAGCTGTAGATAATGTAGTTTACCTGATTAATAAAGGACCCTCTACAGCTCTGGATGGTGGAATTCCAAAAGAGGCATGGATAGGTAAAAAGGTAGATCTCTCATTTCTCAGTGTTTTTGGTTTTGAAGCTTTTGTGTACGTTGATAAGGAAAATAGAAAGAAGCTAGATGTTAAGTCTATGAGGTGCACATTTATTGGTTATGGCTCTGGAGATTTTGGATTCAGGTTTTGGAATCTAGGAACTAACAAAATAATTAGGAGCCATGATGTTGTTTTCAATGAAAAATTGATGTACAGTGATTAGCTCAAGAAGCTGAATCAATCTGAGCAGAGCAATGGAGAATTGGATGAGGTGACGATCCAAAATGAGCTCACGAGAAAGAATGATCACAAATAGGAAAACACAGAGACTGACATTGATCAGACAAGAACCAATGTCAGTAATATAGAAATTGATGTCGGTCAGATAGTGACCGATGTCGGTCAGGAAGGAACTGACATCGGTCATGTGAAACTGAGGGTGGTCAGTTACAAGCCTAGAAGTGACCGAGGTCGGTCACTGTTAGAGAATTTGGGTGGACAACGTGTTGTGAATGAGTCTCAAACACCCATTAGGAGGTTAGAAAGGGTAAGTAAACCTCTAATTCGATATTCCCCTTCATTATTCTATTTATTGCTCACTGATGGTGGAGAACCAGAGAGTTTTGATGAAGCAATATAGGTGGAATCCAAGAATCAGTGGGAGCTAGGCATGAATGAGAAAATTGATTCCTTAGAAGAGAACCAAATGTGGGATTTAGTTGAGTTGCCAGTGGGAAAGAAGACACTGAAAAATAGATAGATCTACAGATTGAACGAAGGTGAGAATGGATATATGAGATATAAGGCCAGGTTGGTAGTGAAAGAATTTGCACATAAACTAGGTATTGATTTTGGTGAGATTTTTTCTCCTGTAGTTAAAATGACTTCTATACAGACTGTATTGTCTTTAGTTGCTATTGAGGATTTGCATCTTGAGCAGCTTGATGTTAAGATAGCATTTCTTCATGTAGATTTGGATGAAGAAATATATATGGATCAGCCAGAAGGATTTGAGGTCAAAGGTAAGGTGAAACTTGTGTGCAGATTGAAGAAAAGCTTGTATGGTCTCAAGCAAGCTCCTAGAAAATGGTATTTGAGATTTGACAGGTTTATGACTGAGCATGGCTATAGTAGATGTCAATCTAACCATTATGTATATTTTAAGAGATTAGATAATGGTAGATATATTATTCTATTTTTGTATGTAGATAATATGCTGGTTGCAAGATCACACATGCAGGATATCTCTGAGCTTAAGGTGAAATTAGCTCACACATTTGCCATGAAGGATTTGAGAGCAGCAAAGAAAATCCTTGGCATGAGTATTAACAGAGATAGGAAAAATCATAGGTTGATTTTGTCTCAAGAGGATTATGTGAACAAGGTGTTGAAATGGTTCAATATGTAGGATGCAAAACCAGTAAGCACACCTATGGCTGGACACTTCAAGTTGAGTAAAGAACAGTGTCCTAATTCACATGATGAGGTAGAGTACATGAGTAGAGTTCCATATGCTTTCACAGTTGGGAGTTTAATGTATGTAATGGTATGTACTAGACTGGATATTGCCCAAGTAGTGGGAGTTGTCAGCAAGTATATGGCCAATCTAGGGAAGGAACATTGGAACGCATTTCAGTGGATTCTCAGATATCTGAGAGGGACCAGTAATAGGCATTTATGCTATGGAGGGTCAAACACTTCTCTACATGGATATGTAGATTCGGATATGGTAGGTGAATTGGATGGCAGGAGAAGCACCACAGGATATGTTTTCACTGTTGGTGGAATGGCGGTTAGCTGGATTTCAAAGTTGCAAAAGGTTGTTGCCTTGTTTACTATAGAGGTAGAATACATTGTAGTCACAGAGGCTAGCAAAGAGATGATATGGATGACACGGTTCATGGAAGAGCTAGGAAAGGAGAAAGAGAGTTGTAGACTATATAGTGATAGTGAGAGCGTAATTCATTTGGCTAAGAATTGAGCCTTTCATTCAAGAACCAAACATATAAAACTTAGGTACCACTTCATTAGACAGGTATTGGAGGATGGTGAGTTAAAGCTGGAAAAGATCCATATAGATAAGAACTCTACTGATATGTTAACCAAGCCGGTAACAAAGGAGAAGTTGAATCTTCATTCAACTTTTGTTGGTCTTCAAGATTGAGTTTGAAGATGGAAAAGCTAGAAGATGTTGTACAGGTACTAGTGCAGCTGTTTATCTCCAAGTGGGAGATTGTTAAGTTATGGAGCTAAAAGTTTCACCAATGAGTGAATGCAGAAGTTGCTGGAGTCCACAGTCACCATAGACAGTCAGGGGTTGATTGAAGAATGTCGACGTCGGTAGTTTATTGATCGATGTTGATCACAGGAAAACTGACAGGGATCGACGTCGGTCACTTGTGCGTCCAGAATGCTATTTTCATGCACAAAACAGAATGTTTGCATGATGAGATTAAGTGTTAGTTGTAAGTCCACATTTCTATTTTAAGTAGGACTGATTTGAGCCCTTGATAAGGAGGTACATCTAATGGTTGTAATTGTATGCTCATGAATCCCTAAAGTTATATAATAGCGATAGATATTCATAGCTTAAGAGACAAAATTGTAGAGAAGAACTGTATTGTACAGTAGAAGACAATTCAAGGATTGAATTGGTTGTAATTGAGAGAGAGAGAACTCTTGAGGGAAAGAGATCTGGAAAGAGATCTGTACATCAGAGAGACATGTGGAAGAAAAGAAGTTTCTTCAATTTTAATTCCTTCTGAAAGAGTTTAATACAAGTTTTTAGGGTGGTTTCTTGTATCTCTTATTCTTTGCTATTTCTAATTCTAGTTACTTATCATTCTGGTTTAATTCCATGTTTAGTTGTTTTCATATAGGAATCAACTTTGTTGGTTGATCACCAACAAAAATGAATGGCTACTCAATATGATCATAATCATTCTCAAAATCAATCTTGACAAGCAAATCCTTTTGACTAGAAATCTAAACCCATTCCATACCCTCCTAGACAACAATGCCATTGTCCAGAATGGACATATTGTAGATGAAACTGATTTGATCACTCTTAACAAATAATGGGAGAATGTGTTTAACCATGAGGGATAAAGCCTTATAAATAATATTATAGGAGAAATTAATCAAAATAGTAGGGCTCTAGTTTGTGATAATTTTTGGAACACCAACCTTGGGAATAAACTTGATGTTACCCTAATTTTTAAGGGATCCCAAAGAGTTAAATAGAACAACTTTAGAATAAAATTTACAAATACCAATACCAATAGTATCCCAAAGGTTTTTGTATAAATCACATAGGAAATCATCAATTCTTGGGGTTTTTTCAACTACCATCTGCTTAAGAGCATCATGGAGGTTGCTAAGGGATAAGGGCATATCACATGAAACTCTTTGATAATTGGAAACTTTGCAGGGAACAACCTAGAGGCGTTAAAGGATAGTCATCTCCCACTATGGAGAATAATCTTGTGTTGGTAAAACACCATGGTAATGATTTACAAAAGCTTTTAGAATGTTAAGAAGTTTAGTAAGCTAAATGTTTTGTTTCTTGATGGCTTTGATTCTATCAACAACTCTCATAGAGTAGAGAAGAGCAAGAAAGTTCTTAGAAAATTTGTCCCTAGTTTTCAACTAGTACATATGAGCTCATAACTAAGATCCTCTTTATTTGTGTGCCTTCTCAATTTGGTGTTTATGTCTCCACTTTACTACTTGAGTTTGAAGGTGAACATTGAAAGGAAACTAAGCTAGCTCTTATGAAGCCTAGATATATTATGGTTTGTAGCATTTTATAGATGCCATCTAAAATAAGCCACTTGTTTTCCATAGATCTAAAGAAATGTGGAATCTCCCTATAGTTGAGGGACCAATTTATAAATTCTGACTATATACTCCTCTATTATTTCATGCTTGAGGTGGGTAGTATTGACACAAAATTATATTAAGGTGGGATTAACTTGAGGTGTGGTCCAATCAACATTAAATAAAATAGGGTGATGATATAATAAAAAAAGGTATCATGAATGATCGAAACTGGAAAATCCTAGATTAGGATAAAATACAAAATATCTTGTTTAGCTAGTAGCACCCTATCGAGGTATTGAACCACCTTATCTTATCCCTACTAAAATTTAGACCTAGTAAACTAGGAAGACTTTTAATTCTTCCTCTGATGATGGTTTTTTCAAACACCCTAAGTTTGTTGTGCATATAAAAGCATGCTTCACACTCACCAACACACCATCATATTGGGAGGAAATGTTTCTTTATCCAAAGAGAGGGTTATTATGGTGGTGCTAAAGGTGGCATCTAAAACAAAGAGGTCACTACTTGTGGAGTATGGATAAGAGGAGGATAAAATTTAGTAGGCAAGGAATATTTACCAGTAGAAGTCAAAGCATGATTATATCCAATAGGTTTGTGTGAAAATTTTTGTGGCCTACTGCCACCTTTGGAAGAGTTATTATTATTTTTGTTGTTGATGGTAGTCCAACCATTATTATCACCACTATGAGATTTGGATTTAGATCCACCCTTTTCCTTAGGAGTAGGAGGTGTTTGTACCATTAGAGGTAATTCCAAATTCATATGTTCTATGGACTAGCACCAAAATTAAGTATTCAAGAGATTGATATAGAAAACATGCTGAGAAAAGTGGTTAGAGCCAATTTGTATATAAATATAATATTTCAAATCTCATGATAGATCCACTATAATTCTATTGGAGAGTTTTTAGTGATGTCATGGATATGTCTAGGTGAGTGGATTAATTGTTGTGATAGTCTAAGTATCAATGATAAAGTTTGTAGTGTGCTTGTCCTAGTATGCTTAAAGTAGGCTTTGTTAATCTTTAATTTTGGCATGTTTTGGGATGTTTATGGATGAGTATAGTGATTTAAGGCTATGTAAGAGGTCATATAATATGTATTATATTACTTAAATACTTGTGTGTATAAGTGGATTTCATGTGGTAGTTCATATTTTTCATCTAGACATTTTGGGTCTAGTGGTAGAAAATATGAGTAGGTAATTTGGTGACATCACCATTGCCAAGTATGGATGAGTTAGGGGGAGTTGGTTATATGGGTGTGATCACATTAATCCCAAGTTGATGTGTTTTAATTTTTAGGTCATGAGGTTGAGTGTAGCTAAAGATATGTAGGTGAAAATTTAGCCTTTTAGACATAAAGTCACTAAGTTCCTATAGTTAGCTAGGCCATTACTGCATGTCATGCAGATATGAATGAAACAACAAGTTTGAAAATTTATTTAAGAAACCAAAAAAGTCAAACAAGTTCAAATTATTTAATGTAGACATTTTAAGTAGTTACAAGAATCTACCATAAAAATTTGGAGTCTTGAAGTGATTTCTCGCTCATGTTATTAAATTTCAAAGTTGCACTTACAGACTGTGATGGGCTAGAAACCATCAAGTTAAATTACATTGAAATTTGAGGTCATCTAGTTAGTAGATAGAATTATTCATGTTAAATTGTATATCTTGATCCAATGGTACACATAAAATTCAATATGTCAAAAGTTCCATGCATTGGTGATAAGTGTCACAAGTTCGCTAGTTTGATAGAAGATGAATGGTGAGTGGCAGTTCATGCTAATGAAGATCAATAGTATGGGATAAGTCAAAGAGTCAAATGTGTAGAAGGCACATCAACCTTTAAAGTGGCATAATCATGTTATCTCAAATTTTATATCAATGATGAGCATTGCAAGATAAAGTTTTAGTTAATCCATAGAGATCGACAATGCATATTTGGTCAATATTCCAAGGGTGCATGAGATGAGATCAACATGTTAAATGTTTAACATTTAAATAGTAGAGCAATCTAAGTTAAAGTTCAATCTACTTCTAAATAATATTGATGGTGTAATTTGAGAAAGCTAATCGAAGAGCATGAGATGTGTTCTAATTGATCGAGGTTTAACTGTGACCATTTGGATTTAAATATTTGAAATTAACAAAGGAAAGACAAGTGCTTGTTTTTGAACCATAACTTTCAATCTATGTATAATTTAATATTTCAGTAAAAAGAAAAGTTGTAGAGGTATTCAATTTGAATATCTATATTTATTTAAAGGCATAAATATTTATACAATCATAGTAATTAAGCTCCAAATCTATCTATGTATTCATTCATGCTTTGCAAGTAATCCAAGAAGGATAATATAATTGTTTTTGATGGTATTTTGATGTTCATAGATAAGCTAGCTATTAGAGAGTATTGTAGAATTGTTGATGATGATGTATATGGATTTTTTAGGTTTGACCAGTCCATATTCAGTATGAACAGATTCTTAGAAGGTGATTGTGTGTTCATTCATGGTGGTTGTGTGCATAAAATATTGTTTGAGTGAATTAAACTTTAGCAGAAGGGTGTTGTGATGGTTGTTATCACTTAAGAAGGAGATATGGATTTTATGGCATGGGTCCATGTATTTTAAAGCGTTCTTATGTTTTAGTTTTCTTGAATAAGTGTCAAAGAGGAAAATGGGTCTTCATAAGATGTAAAAGGTGATTTAGGCTGATTTGAAAGGCATAACTTCTTAAATGTGACCCATAGTTTATATGGCCAACATGTGTGGATGGTATTGAGATATGTTAGATGTCTTAATGGTTAAGATAAGTAGTATGGATGAATGGGAAGATAATAATGATTACGTCTCTATACAAAGTGAAATGAAATGTGGTGATTTCTAGACTTGTGAAAAGTGGTGCATGTGAGAATTAAAGAGCAAAGGGAAGAAGAAAAGGGTCTATGCATAGTGGATGGGTTGTAGAGAAGAGTAGGTTTATGACTGTGTGTATGACATGTAGGTTATATTTCTAATGTTAAAGATAGTGCTCTTGCAGGTTTGAAGATTGAGGATAAGTGAAGGATAGATGATGTCTATGTGAGCTTGGTGGTTTATTTGAGAGGAAGATCATAGTGCAAACTATGTGTATGAACTTTTATTCATGTTGTTAAGGATGTGAAAAATTTATTACTGATAAGGGTAGTGTGATTTAAAAGGTGGTTTTAGATGTTTTTATTTATTTTAAAAAGTGAAGGGAGAAGATATACATTGTATCTCCATCAGATTGGTAGGCAACCAATGATCAAGAGATGTTCATTTCATAGGTGTTGGGAGGATGCTCAACATCTAGGTCATAAGGACTTGACCAACAGGTGGTCAGAAGGACTTAATAATCTTAGGGGTAGGTTTTCCTTGTGAAATATGTGTTTCACTAAATCTGGTTAGAAGGACTTGACCAACAGGTGGTTAGAAAGAATTGAGCATCCTAGGGATAGGTGCTTCTTATGAAATAGGTATTTCACTAAATTCTAGTTAGAAGGACTTAACTAGTCTCATGTTTGTGATCATCTTATAGGACAAGTAGTATATGTGGTTGTAGGCTTGAGAGTGGGTTTTATTCCCTAAGAGGGTTTCCCACATAGATCTTTTGTTGTGTGTGCAATTTTTCATTATTTATTTATTCATTGTTATAAACATCTCGAATGCTTCATAAATGGTTGTATTGAATGCTCAAGTATTTGAAGGGTTTAAAAATTGAATTGGATTGTTTACCACCACTGATTCATTCCCATCTCAATATTTTATACGTCTAGATTTTTTTATCAGAGCAAGTCCTTTGGTAAAGGCTTGACAACTTGAAGGAGATCCAAAGTCCATTATGGGTAACCATCAAATACAAGGAGTTTTTTACACTAATCAATCATCAATGTTCAGTGCATCTAATTATGCTTTTTATAGTGCAAGGATGAGGACCTACATGATGTCCCTAGGGTTTGACACTTGGAAATATATTATGGATGGCTATTCTCCACCTACTATTCCTCCATCCAATTCTATAAATAAGAAGTTGTTTGAGAAAAATTCCAAGGCAATGAATGCTATCACTTATGGTTTTTCAGAGACTTGATACACCAAGGTAATCCATTGCATATCTACCAATGAAATTTGAGATAAATTTAAGACTATTTATGAAGGAGACTCAAAGGTTAAGTTGGGAAAGTTATAGACTCATCAAAGTCAATTTGAGAGTCTTAATATGAAGGAAGAAGATTGTGTTACATCCTTTATATAGAGAGTTGATTAGAATATGAACATCATCAAAGGTCTTAGAGATCATTTTAAAGAAGATACTATAGTTCAAAAGGTATTAAGGTCTCTCTCTCTCAATTTTTATTCTAAATTATCTACTATAGATGAAATTCATGATCTTAATTAGATGAAGATGGTTGAATTGTGTGGCTCTCTTACTACCTATGAGATGAGAGTTGATGATGATAAACCACCAAAGAAAGAAGAAAAATTCAATAAATAAATGAAGTCAAAGAATAATTTCCAAGGTAATAAACTCAAGGAGGATGGAATAGCTGATATTGATGAAGATGAACTAAATGCTTTGTTTACAAGGAAATTGAAAATAGGTTCAATCAAGTATAAGGGTAAACTACCCTTTAAATGCTTCAATTGTGGAGAAGTAGGACATTTTGCTAGAAAGTTACCTCATAAGTATAAGAATAATTATGACGAAGAGTATGTTAAAGACCAAGATGAAGATAGGAAAACATATAGGTCTGATAAGAAGAAAGGATTCAAAAAGTATGAAAACAAGAAAAAGTCTTTCAAGAACAAGAAGAGTCTCTACACCAATAAAGATTTGAGCTCATCAAATGAGAGTGAGGATAGTGAATCTATGTTTGATAATGAAGATTATGGTTTTATTGAAGATAAATCCCTCTTCATGGTTGAGGAATAAAGTTACATATATCAAAAGGAGTCTACTTAGAGTGATTCAAATGATGATAAAGATGAGGTGGACTATGAGACTAAATTGATGAATGCTCTTGAAGAACTGAAGATTGAGAAGACTATCAACAAGAAGATGAAGTATCAAATCAAGGAATATGGGGAGAAATTTAGTGTGTATGAAGCAAGGATGAAGGAAGACACTAAGGAGCATGAAGATACAGTCAAGCATATCAGTTTTCAATTGGAAATCCTAATTACAAGATTATAAGCTAAAGAAGATATATGTTCAAGGTGTAATTGAAAATGAGTCATTAAAAGCTATGTTAGAGAAGACATATAATAAGATGTAGTCATTTATGAGATTTGAAAAGAGATCAAATGATTTAGATAGTATTCTGAGTGGTCAAAAGCATACATGTGATAGAATTGGTATTGGATGAAAATAATAACTAGAAAATGCAACTCAAGACAAGATGAAGACTAATGTAAATCAAACCTTAAAGGTCAAAAATCAGTCAAGGAATGAAGATGTCGGTAGAATGAAGAAAAATCAAATCACACAACCAAATTCCATGAGGTATGTAAGGTTCAATGGTTATTATTACACATGTAATCAGTTTGGGCATAGATATAGAGAATGCAAGAGACCTATTAGAAATGAGTTTGCATGGAACTATGATGGCGGTCATCAGTCAAAAGGTGAGTCTTCTTCAAAAGTAGTAGTTTGTTTCAATTATCAAAATAATGGACATATTGCAAGATTTTTATCTATTCAGGAAAGACATGATAAGCTTCTTATAAGAGGTATAGTGTGCTTTAACTATCAACAAAGAGGTCACATTTCTAGATTCTCCAAATAAAGACCCACAAGATAGAATAGGTTTAATAAGGATCGTAGAGTGTAAGAAATAAGGTAAGTTAACTCATGGAAATAAAAGTTGGTAAGTGTGAGTCATGATGAGTCTACAAGTCCAAGTAATCTATTTTCTATGGTGGAGAATGCTATAAAAGTTGGAAAGTGCTAAGATCTATCATTATCTGCTCATATTATGAATGAAGAAACCAAGCTCATGAAGAAGACCAAGGTTCTATTTGATGCTAGTTCTGAGGTGTGTTTGTATGCTAATGAGTAACTGACTATGTATGAGAAATTTTCAATATTGGAGATGTGTTCCAAATGGTTTTGTGTCTTGATGATCCTATTTGTGACTTTTTGGAGGTTTTTGTGTTCTCTTGGGTTTATATTTCTTGTTGTAGATCAAATCCATGGTATAGTAAGTCAAGATTTTGAAAGGTGTGAAGGATAAATTCTTGGTCCATAAGTGTGAGATGGTTATCTCTAGGTGTGGAATAAGTTTCAAAGGTGAGAATTTTCTAGAAGGAGGTTTATTAACCCTATTTTTTTTGAGATTGTAGAGTTTTGGGCTATGCTTGAAAATTATTTTTCCTTATGATTAAAGGTCTGAGGATTATTAATAGAATCTTCAAAGAGATTTAAAGGTTTGTGTTTTTAAAATTATTTAAGATTTTTTCAAAATAGAGGCTTAATTGGCTAGTAGGTTTGGGAGGCAAGTATGTTTTAGAGGAGGATCTAGGTGATGAAAATCGGTGTTCCTAATGGGGCATATACAAGTTCTCTAGATATGAATTGTTAGGTCTTGAAAGTATGTCTAATGAAAGTTGTGGGCTCTACAAGTTATAGGTAGGGCTACAAGGAGTTTAGACATGCTTAGTGTGAAGATTTGATGTTTTTTATTAATTTATAAAAAATAGAAAGGCATTAGTGTTTTAAGGAGATTTCTCAGGTTGGTTTATAACATGTTTACTATTTGGTGGGTGGCATGAAGTTCTGTTGGTGGTTATTGAGGTGGCTTGAGAGAGAAGGCTCGTAAGCCTATATGGTGGTTCTTCATGATTTGTAGGGATCTGAAGATGCTCAAGAGTTGAAATGGATTAGAGATCTTAGGGGGAGTCCTTATCAAATGTTCCTTGGTGATTTCCATCATAGTTTAGTGTTTTTGTGTGTTCTTTCTTCATTGGTTGTAGTTATTGGTTGAAAAGAGTGTTAGTAGGTAGTAAGAGGAAGTTGTCAAGGCAAGAAGAGGTAGGCTCAAGGTAAGGTGGATTTTGTATCATATTTATAAGGTGGTCCTATAGTGATAGTTATTGAAAAGAGAGAAGGAATGTGAGCTATATGTTGGGTGTTAAAATAAATGAAAAAGGGAGAGATTATTGGAGAGTTGTCAATGATGTCATGGAGATATCTAAGTGAGTGGATGAAGTATCTTGATATTTTAAGCATAAATGACAAAGTGTGTAGTTTGCTTATCCTACTATGTTTGTAGTAGGCTTGGTTGATATTAAGTTTTGGCATGGTTAGGGATGTTTAGGGATGAGTATGGTTATTTTAGGTTGTGAAAGAGGTCTCATAAGGGTTATTATATGCTTTTAATGCTTGTTTTCATGAGTGTATTTCATTTGGTAGTTCATATTTTTCATCTAGATATTTTGGGTCTAGTGGTAAAAAATTTGTGTAACTAGTTTGATGACATCACCATTGCCATCTATGGATGAGTCAAGGGGATTTAGTTATATTGGTGTGATAAAATTAATCTAAAGTTGATGTGGTTTAAATTTTAGGTCATGAGGTTGATCTTAGATAAATATATGTAGGTGAAAAGTTGGTCTTTCAGATATAAGTTCACTAAGTTCCTATACATAGCCATACCATCACTGCACATCATACAGATATGAATGAACCAACAAGTTTTTGAATTTATTTTAGACACCTTAAAATTAAAACAAGGTGAAAATATTTCATGTATATGCTATCTATAGTGCCAAGAATCTAACCTCAAAATTTGGAGTCTTAAAGTGATTTCTTGTTCACATTATAAAACTTCAAAGTTGCACTTACAGAATATGATAGGTTATAGACCATCAAGTTAAACTATGTTGATGTCTAAGGTTATCTAGTTAGTAGATACAATGGTGCACATTAAATCACAAATCTTGATCCAATGGTGTGCATAAAAGTCAATATGTCAAAGGTTGCATGTGCTGATGACAAGTGTCTCAAGCTCCATAGTATGATAGAAGATCAATGATGAGTGGTGGCTCATAATGATGAAGAAAAATGGTGTGGGATAAATTAAAGAGTAAAATGTGGAGAAGGCATGTAGAGCTACCAAGTGGCACAATCATGGGAGATCTAAGATTAGATCAATAATGAGCACATAAAGATAAAGCCTTGGTTAATCTATAGAGATCGATGATGCACATTTGTTCAATATTGCAAGGGTGGATGAGATGAGGTCAACATGTTCAAAGTTTAACATTTGGATAGCGGATCATTGCGAGTTAAAGTTTGAGCTAATTATAAATAAGATTAGTGGTGTGAGTTGAGTGAACTGATTGAAGAGCATGAGATATTTTCTAAGTGACTAAGGTTTAACTATGACTGTTTGGATTTTAATATTTGAATTTAATGAAGGAAAGACTAGTGCTTGGTTTTTGAGCCATAATTTTTGCTCTATTGATAATTTGATGTTGTAGTAAAAATAAAAGTTATATAGAACTTCAAGATGCATATGGAAATATTCATTTAAAGGTCTAAATATTTATATAGTCAAAGTCATTAATCTCTAAATTTTATTGTGTTTGTTCATGCTCTATAAGTAACCTTATAAGGGTAATAGAGTTGTTTATTTATGGTATTCCAAAGTTTTGTGATGAGATAGCTATTGGAGAGTGTTTTAGAATCCATGAGGATGATCTGTATGGACTTTGAAGGTTTGAATAATCCATATTTAGTATGAATAAATGCTTAGAATTTGACTATGTATTCTTTCATGGTCGTTGTGTGCACAAAATGTTGTTTGAGCAAATTGAGCTTTAGCAGAAGGGTGTTGTGATGGTTTTTATCATTTAAGGAGGACATATAGATTATGTGTCATGGATACATGTATTTGAAAATGTTCTTATGTTCTTAGGTTGCTCAGAAAAGTGTCAAAGAAGTGAATGGGTCTTCATAGGACCTATAAGGTGACTTAGGCCTATTTGAAAGGTGTAGCTATTTAAGTGTGACCCATAGTTGCTATGGCCAACCTATGTGGATGGTATTGAGGTATTTTAGATTTATTAAGGGATAAAAAATTATTATGGATGACTAAGAAGATAATAATAATTAACACTCTATAAAAGGTGAAATCAAATGTGGTGATTTCTAGACTTGTGAAAAGTGGTGCATGTGAGAGTTGAAGAGTAAAGAATAGAAGAAAGGGTGTGTGTCTAGTGGATGGGTTGTGGAGAAAATGAGGTTGATGACTGTGTGTATGACCTATAGGTTATATTTATGATGTCAAATATATTTATCTTATAGGTTTGAATATTGAGGATGAGCGAAGGATAGATGATGTCTATGTGAGCTTGGTGGTTGATTTCTGAGGTAGATCATAGTATGGACTATGTGTATGATCATTTTTTCATGTTATTGAGTATGTGACAAAGTTGTTACTGAGAAGTGTAGTGTGATCCAAAAGGTAGTTTTGAATGTTGTGGCTATGTGAATAAGTGAAGGGATATGATATACATTGTATCTCCATCAGATTGGCAGACAATTAGTGATCAGGAGATGTTCATTTCATAGGTTTTGGGAGGGTGCTCAACATCTAGGTCAGAAGGAGTTGATTGAAAGGTAGTCATAATGACTTTATCATATTAAGAACATGTGATCCTTGTGATATAGGAATTTTACTAAATTTGGTTAGAAGGACTTGACTGATAGGTGGTCAGAAGGACTTGATCATCTTAGGGACAGGTGGTCCTTGTGAAACAGGGGTTTTACTAAATTCTAGTCAGAAGGACTTGACTAGTCTCATGTTTATGATCAACTTATAGGATAAGTAGTCTATGTTTTTGTAGGCTTGAGAGTGGATTTTATTCCCCAAGAGGGTTTCCCACATAGATTTTGTGTTGTGTGTGTAATTTTGAATTATCTATTTGTTAATTACTATAAACATATTGAATTCTTAAGTATTTGAAGTGTTTGGAAATTAAATTGGATTATTTTCTAGCACTGATTCACCCCCCCTCTCATTGGTTTTTACCTCTAAAAAACACAAACCCTCTTTTGAGGGTGAGGCTTAAAGAACTTAGTCTAATCATGGCATATTAAATTCCTTATGGGTTCTATTATCTAGTCAATAAAACACCATAAGGGGAGAGGCAAATAAATAAATTCAACCAAAATAAAGATTTCTAGTTTTACTTGCTTTAAGACTTGAAAGTCTTGGGTCTAGTGAGAAAACATAACCAAAGTTTTATAAATGAAGAAAGACCCATGATTGACAATATATTTGTAGTGCTCTAGGTTATAAAAGTGAAATGAAAAAAAAATCCCTTTGTAAGGTTTTGGACTCCTTCAAGTTTCACACCATGGAATTGCTAGTGGTTGTGAACCCATTGATTCAGAAGGCTCTAAGAGGGGAATCGATCAATATAGTAAGAAATCAAAGTAAAATTTTCACATTGCACTATTGAGTATAAATTCAAATCTTGTTGATAATGACTAGTGAAAAGGTTATTATCTAGCATATCAATCTATGGTCACTTACCAATGTGCAAAAAATATGATGTTGAAGGTCTTTGTTAGCATTTTTTACTAAGTGTATAAACATCTTAGAAGTGGTATATGTGTATTCTCTTTGTAGAATCATTCATCACCCTCCTAAATGTCAAATACCTTCTGAATCTAGCTTATGAAATACTAATGCAACAATGTCTTTGTTGTGACTTTGTGTGAAACACACTTGTTTATCTTTAAGTAGTGGTTTCAATCTTAAGAGGATATCAAATATTGGTGCATCACCTCTTATTTTCCCAATTGTTTTCCTTCTCCATTTTCATTCTTAATTGTTAGTTTAGAAATATTTTCAAGGTTCATCAAGGGGAGTTAGCCCTTAATCTAGAGACTCATCTCAATATAATTATCACCCAAAGCAAGAGAGATGATTCCATTGTCCCACTTGGATGAGTAAAACTAAGCATTTCCTTAAGGGTGAAAATCCAAGCATCAACACATAATTAGTGTCATGGTACAAATATTCTTGGTTTTATAATTATCCAACATAAAATTGTGTATAGGTTATTTATCATGGTATGTTTAAATGAATAAAGAATGAAGATTAGAATTATCATCATTAATCTCACTATATTCAAAATTAATAGAAATTTTCTTAACCATAGAATGTATATATTTTGTATAGCTACCAATAATCCCATCTAATAGGTGCATATAATTTGATAGAGGATGAAGTGCATTATATTCCATTTACACTTGTGGTTATTTATTAGAATGATCATGCAAAATATTGTTAAATATTTTATATTTCTTATGATCATCAAGTTGTGAACCAGATTCTTTGGAAGGATAATCAAATGTAATCTTTTAATAATCAATAAGATATTGGATCTTATGTTTCAAGGTAAAACATCTATTCATATAATTTCTTTGTCCCTTTTGATAATCACGATAAGCATTCACATCATATACTTTGGATATAGGTATATTGATATCAACTTTTATAGGATGAGGGAGAGATACAAACAAACACTTTACTAACTATAGGAGTAATGAGGAAAAAAACTTAGGTAAACATGTAGATTGTCACTTTGTTCCTATAGATATGACAAGTCGATTAGGATGCTATGAAACTACATTAACCATGGTGGTTATTTCCTTTTTACTCTTAGGAGGTTTTACCTTATAACTTAGTTTTATTATGAATTTGATAATACATGTAGTGTATCTGGTGTGTTTGCTACATGATTTAGATTATTTAAGGAAATAATCTTCATTTCATATTACCATATAACATGGCATAGGTCATCAAAAGATTTGAAATTCTTGAAAATAATGGAATCATGTAAAAGAGTAATCAAAATTTGCTTGAATATGTCTTGTAACTCCTTATCTACCATAAGGTTGGTCATTTTAACTAAAATTATCTTGTGCCTCAAGATATATTCATTTGTAGTTTCATTTATTCCTTATTATATTTTGGAAATTTGAGATTATGAATCCTTTCTATAAATATTAGTAGAGAAGTATGCTAAAACCTAATCTACAAGAGGTTTGAATGCCTTCATAGATTAAAGAGGTAAGTCATAGAACCAACTTAGAGATAGTCCTTGAGGGTTATTTGAAATAATTTGGTCAAAATTTTATCATTTGAGCAATAGTAAAGACATTCCACATAAAAAGTTTGAAGATGCTATTCAAGATCACCCTTGCCATCATAAAAT
This sequence comes from Torreya grandis, assembly GCA_037957365.1. Lineage (NCBI taxonomy): Eukaryota > Viridiplantae > Streptophyta > Pinopsida > Cupressales > Taxaceae > Torreya > Torreya grandis. Next base: position 294,656 of record JARHVA010008883.1, on the reverse strand, counting down.
GTAAACTTAGGTGCAACAAAAATAGTTGGAAAAGGGTTAAAAGATATCTCAAGTGTAAGAGGATTATGAAACACATATTGTGAATCAATAACATCATAAGAATTTAATGCATTTTATTTAATGTTTATGACCTTGTTCTCTAAGGTATTTATATCTTGAAGTAATGTTTGAACTATGGACCCATTGGGATTTAGATTAGAAAGTTTATTAGTCACCAGAGGGGATGTAAACATGGATTGAGTAGTAATAGGCATTTAAACTGATATTTGAGTTGAAATAATTAGGAATTCCATGATAGACGTAGAAATACTATTTTGGTTTTTAGGAAACAAAGGTGTAAACACATAGCATGTGCCCCCACTAGAAGTATTATGTGGTAATTTGTTCAAGATGAGGGATGTTTGAACTATACCTTTTGCTTTCTCATTTCAAAATAGTTTTGAGGATATCACCAATATATTCATAGTTTTTATGAATACACATGTGAAACAAAGTTATTTCACTAACTCATGATCTATGTAATTATGTTCATTGGTTTGTTTAGACTCATGGTTGTCATTATCAAAATCTTCTTCTATGATGATATTATCAACATGTTTTTCATTCTCAACATTGGTATCATCATGATCCATAAGATTATGTCCCTCATTAGTTTGAGACATCTTAGGTGGTGGGAGAGGAATCCCAATGTGTTCAATAGGCACACATACTAATCTAGGGCTGCTCCTAGGTTCTATGCAAAATAATATAAGTAAGAATGAAAAAGTAAAGCAATCAAAAACCCTAGTTAGATTAAAAACTTAGGAATCATTAATATTTGCATTCATACAAATATGTTTCACAAAAATTTTAAGAACAAATTAGAGGACTCTCCTTAATTAGGTTTAAAATGGTTAATAATATAGAAATGACAATTTACAAGGGTGATGATTAGATGTATAATAGACGAATTGTGTGTTAAACATAGATATAAACATACACTGAATTTCATAATTGATATAGGCCAAAAATAGTAACTACAATTATGTTAAGTATAGAAATAACAAATAAATAATGTACTTAGCTTGATCTAATGCTAATGTAGTTCTAGATATGGAAAATATAAGAAGCAAACTAGAAGATGATTATGGAACAATCATCAAACTCTAAATTTTATGCTTTTGGAGCTCCAAACACTAATGTTAGCTTGGGGTAGTTCCATTGATGTTATTATCTAACCTCGAAATAAGTGGTATATATGAAATAACTATTGGAAAAGGATGCAACCACTTAGATGCTTCTAGGTTTCAATTTTCCTTCAGTCTGATGCATTTAGATCTGGGTCATGGACTATCATTCCTCATTAATTTACAAATCCCTAGTTCTTCATATTTATAGTGACCTTGGGGGAAAATGGGTTAGTGGGAATAAAATTTTGATTTAATTTAAATCACCCCTCTATTAGTGAGTGTTACCTACATATCCAATAATATGAAAAGGGCCGTAGACTAGTGTAGCTCTCCCATACATGTTGGCTTGTGTGTGAATCATGACATAGGTGCAAAGCTAGTAAAAAAGTGACATATCTTATAACTTGGTGCATCAATATTATAGGATAATCCTTTAGTAATTTAGACCTATGTATGTGTTATCTCTATGAATGATATGGAAATAGTATAAAATAGGGAAACTTTGCTTTATTGAGAGCTTAATTAAATTCTTTTGATAGGTGGCCTTGGCCTCTACTAGGTTTTGTAGGTGAATATTGAACAAGGGTTGATATTATATTTATATAAATCCCTTTGGATAAGTTACTCACATTCTAAGAACATAATCTGACTGTTAGGATACATTTCATTTTTAAATTATATGAGTTTAGGGCACTAGATACTTACATCATGTCAATAAATTAGTGTCGATAGAAGTGTCTATCCTAGAGGTTAGTGTCAAAGGAGTAATAAAGTAGGAATAGAATCATAAATTATGAGGTGTAATATAATTAGTTATTATGTATTTTAGGAAACATAGAAGGTTTGGGTCATCAACATAAGACTAGTTGGACCAAGAGATAGGCTAAGATGCATAGGATAAAGTAGATCTGAGACTTCAAAAAGTGAGAAAGTTCTAAAACTAAGAGGAACAACCAAGGTCTTAGTTCACCAAGTGTACAAGACTGA
>JARHVA010008883.1:247500-287500 GCA_037957365.1 Torreya grandis | reverse complement strand
ATACAATTAAATCCATGTCCATAGAAAATAATCAATAAGATGTAAAAAAAAAAATTTAGATGAGATACCATATATCTATAAATGAAACATTCTAGAAAAACCAATCTTTGAATTTCAAAGAGCATGTAATTTGGGAATTTATTGTTTTTTCAATTTTTGTAATTATTTTCAGACATGAAATCTTTTAGATATAATACTCCAGGTAAAACCATTTGTTTTCATATGTTTTTGTTATTATCTTTGGCTATTTTTATTAGTCAACTTTCCAATAATATGTTATGTTTATATCATTACATAATTGTAGTCTTTTCATTTCTTAATTTCATCTTCACATGTAATTTTAATGAACAATGTTTTATATGATTGTTATCACTTTAGGATAGCCTCTCAAATTATCTCTTCATACATTACTTCTAACCTATTACATGTTCTTCCCATTCCATTATTTTTTTTCATTTTGGATACATCAACCATTTCCTCTAGAATATGTTAGCCATGAGATCATAATATGATTACTTCACTGTTTTATATTTATAAAAATATGACCAATAATAAAATACATAGGAATATATTATTTTTAATGTGATTTAAAAATTTGTGTAGTGAAGAGCACAATTTTATTATTAAGTGTATTTAATAAGAAATGAAGGGCCATGATGGAAGACGTTTGAAAGTGTTAAATTTCATTAAAATGTTGTGTTATTCTTATTAAGTGTGTCATGTTGAATTATCACTTGTACTAAATGTGAGATGAAAAAAGATGGATCCCAACTAACTCTTCTAAACAATGCAATATTTAACATAGATTTTACCTTGGTGATTTTGGAAGGATGAAATGTTACTACCTTGAACACCCTGCAAACATTATATGGTTGAGGGATTTCCAAATAACTTTTATCAAACCAATTATTTAATAAAATATATCATAAAATAGATATAAAGTTACTATATAGAGTTGGTTATATTATGAAATATATTGAAGGATTTTAGTTTCACTTTTTTATTTAATTTAGTACATTGATATCTATTTATTATTTTTAACATCTCATCACTTTTAAAGAACACAAGTTAGCCCTAAAACATATTATCACTGAGAAAGGTTTCAAAAATTGTAGATGGAAACAAGTTGAGAAAAATAATGTTTGTAGACAATAACATTCTAATGATAGATATTGTATAAGGTCATTTAATCATATTTTAACTTAACAAACCAAAAAAAATAATATATCAAATTGTGGGTGAAAACATAGAAAGTCATAATGTTATATTCAAATCCTAAATTTAGCCTTAGTGGAGACAAGATATCAATAACGCACTCAAATAGATAATAATACATCATCTTGGATATCTTTCTTCCCTATGGCTCCAAATATTCGTGGACAAAATACAACAAATATGTATTTCTATGGGTCCCAAATATAGATATTTAATGTCTTAGCCACAACCAAGACATGTATATTCCTAAAATAAATAGAAGTGTTAATTAATGAATTGTCATTACTGATATTTTAACATTGAACATATACAAAAATAAATTATTGGCCTTCAACTAGATCAACACTACTAGAGTTGATTCAGGGCTTAATTTTGAATTGTATGATCTGGGTTGTCATAAAACCCCTAAATTAGTCATTTTGAATAATAATAGGTCATTAATTTATTAGTCTACAAATTTTTATTTTGTTTCTAATAGGCCCTTTTTGAATAATATTACAATTTTAATAGCTAATATCTGAAGTAGAGAAATTTAGAATCTCCAATCCCATATGATAGTAGGTTATTAATTATAAAACTAGATAATTAATGCAAAAGTGGATTATACACATCAAATTTTGAAGTAAATCAAAAGGAATTACATGATTTTAAATAAATCATAAAGAAAATTTGAAGCAAATTTAAATCAATTCAAAATGTAATAAATGTTTTTAAATAAAATCCCCCAAAATAAACTACACTTGCTCAATAGTTAAATCTTAATTTTCACCATTAATGTACATATGTTATGTTAAAATCCTACATAATTCCACATCATTAGTATCTATTTTATAGGTATGAAAAATTGTTGGCATTTTAAATAGACTTAGAAAAAATTATAAATGATTGTAGATAGATTTTGAAACATTACATTGTTTACATAATTTTAAGTATGACTATTGTAATTGAGTGTAAATAAAATTTGAAATTATAATTTTCTAAAATAGTGAAGTTATTGAAATAAAACCTCATTAAATACTTGAAATATAATACATATTTTAGATTAATTATAATTCAGTAATGCATTGACACTCATTATCATTACTTCAACAATATAATATTTCAAAATCTATTTACAATTATTTTAAATTTTTCATGGACTCCAAACTTTATAGTTGTGTGTGTGTGTGTGTGTGTGTGTGTGTGTGTGTGTGTGTGTGTGTGTAATATAATTTTTTTATGATTCTCATTTACTTATACATTATTTTTATTATTGTATTTCACAATGAGGAATGGCAAGAAGATGACATAATTTGTTAAACAAAGGCCATGTTCAATAATGAATAATAAAGGGGTGAAATTTACTAATGTAATTAATGAAGAAGTTATTAAAGAGCAACCCATTTTCAACCAACTAGAGAAGATTTTTTTAAAATACCAACCCCTTGCCAACCAAAGTGAGAAGCAAATGAATGTGCAAGTGAGAGGAAATGGCTCTTCCAATAAAAATGTGTAATTCAATAGAGAGTAGGTAAGGGATGATATGGTAATTGAAATGTGAAATGTAGAGAATAATGGTTTCTAAAAAATTATGTTTCATCATAAAAATGAGGCATGAAAATAAGAAATTATGAAATTACCTTAAAATAATTACAATAACTAACAAAAGTAGGGCACCGACTATTTTATCAAATGAATATAATTTTGAGATCATGCAATGGTTCAAGGATTTAGATGATATGGGCCATGTGTTATACATATTTAATTGAAGACATAAGTTTCTTACATATGCAAAACTAGGCCCAACCCTTTCAATCATGGTGTCCCAATTAATTCATGGTGGATAGGCTTAAAAAACTGACATTCTAATTTGTTAATAGTAACATTAGAAAGAGTGGATAGAGATAGGGTTGTGATGCTAAGGTGATCTATAATGGTAATTTTTATGGGAAATTGATAATTGTGTAAGTATATTATCATTATAGGCCTTATAAAATATGGACTTATGATGAGACATGGGTGCAAGATAGAAGGAATTTTGGTAAGCAAGTCATTTCCAAAAAAAAAAGGAAAAGAGTGTGTTATAAATAATATCCAAAAGTAGAGAATCGATCATAATTTTATCATATATTAATGCAAATAGTCAGAGTATCCTAATATTATACCTCTTAAAATAAAAAATACATATGAAAATTTTCATTTTAGGGTGTGAACTAGGGGTATGTATGGGTGTCTGACCCCATGCATGGATGACCAAAAAACCATTTATGAACTGTATGCATCATATCCTAGATCTATACCAGGAGTAGTTTTTTTCTTGAAAATAGACATATTCTTAGATTTTATGGGAACAAGAACCATTTTAAAATATAAAAACTAAACAAGTAAAAGCTTTGAATACTATCCCACTTACATTGCCAAAACACACTAGCCATAAATTATAGACATTGGATGGAAGTGTATTTGTTCTATTTAATGTTGATAATGTGTTAAAAGGTATGCATGAATTTTTTATTTATTTCATGTAAGTTTCATTGATTTCATTCTATGTTGTCAAATTTTTTCTTGATTTTGAGTTTAGTATGCCTTATTTAAGGAACCTAGTGAAATGGCATGGGCTAGTAGCATGATGAGTTGAGCCATTTGAGACTTATGTGAGAAAGGTACGAATGATGTGAGCATGATATAAGGTTAGTTAACATATGTAAGATGTTATTGAATAAAATTAAAGGTGTTTTAAGTCATGATCATAGTCCAAGTATGACTAGTAGTACAAAGCCTAGTATGCAAAGTGACCTATAATGGCCAAATAAAGCATCAAGATCATTTACAAAGGTGGAAGAGATCTTGAAATAATTGATAAAGATGTGATATGTAATTTTAAGTGTGTTTAAAAATTATTAAGTTAATAACTAAATGAGAAAGCATGAAAACCTATGATAAGGTTCTCAGTGTGCATAGACTGGGGTGTTGTAGACCCAAGAAGATAGTTCTTATAATCATTAGCATATGAAACCTTTGCATGTGATCATGATAAATTCATGTAATTTGGGGAAGGTCCCTATATTTATTTACTTGGAATTGGTTTTTATGATGAGGGGAAATCCTTTATGAATGATTATTAAGAAATGAAATCGGTCAAAACCCTCTCAAAACCCTTAAAATGACCCTATAGGAAAGATATAATTGGTTATGGATCATAATGTTCATATTGATATAATTTGATGTTTGTAAAATCTGAAGTAATTTTTAAGGTTTCCATAGGTGGTTTTGGTTTGTATTGATAGTGAGTAGAACCTACAAGAAAATATTTATTTTTAGGGATTTTGACTCTAGAGGTAGGGTTGACCAAGTCAAAGCATGAAAATGGATGGAGGATGATGTTTAATGATTATAATTTATTATGATGAATTTTTTTTATCAGGCTAGTCACCAAAAATGTGTTAAAATGGTCATGGAAGCTAGCCTATCCCTAAACTAGTCTAGTGAGAAAACTAGGAGAGAATGAGAATGAGTTTAGGGATTGGTTACAAAGGACTAGGTATGGATCCTAGTGCATGGGGTCATTATTAACTACATATACATCCTATAAAATTGGTTCAAATTTTTTGATGATGCATATACCTATGCAAAAGTTGTCATCAAATTGTTTTATCTAACATAGTAAACCCTGTGTAGAGTGAAGTTGTGGAATTGGTTTGAAAGACCAATATTGATATATGAACATGTAATATATATTTTAATAGATGATATAAGGATTATAAATATTCACAAAAAACCCATTTTAATATCATATAAGAGTTCCTACAAGTGTTCTATAACTTGATTTTCTTGACTATGTTTTTGGTCCTACATGCAACTTTCTATGTGTGTGTGAAGATATGATCTTGAGTCATTTTTCACTAAGTTGAAGGATAGAAATATATTTAACGTTTTATAAATATATCACAGGATAATTTTAATGTTTTTTTTTTTACTCATTTTAAGTCCCTTTTCAAGTTTGGAGAGTCAAAAGTTTTTCACTATTTGTTTACAGTTTTTGATGGTTTTGAATAAGCCATCTACAGGATTGTTCCTGAAGCCTTTTGGTCTATGTGGTGACGAAAAAATAATTTTTGTATGTTTTTTAATGCATTAATATCCTATTAATATTATTTTTTATGTGGGTTATGTGGCAAAGTTTTGTATTTAGTTCAAAGTTGCAAGATAAACTTCTTGGCAATGAGAAGGCCTAAAAGGTGAGTAGGCCAAATTGTCCAAGTAGTAAAATTGGAAAAATTGAGCTAGGTATCCAAGTTGAGCTTATAATTTTTATATTTTATTCATTTATTATGTTTTTAATCCATATAATAAGTGTTACTAATGGTCAGAGTGGTAACATATGGATAAGACAAACTTAATTGCATTAGGTCTCCATTAGGCCTAATGGTGGTTTGGTCCTTATGGATTACTAAAAAAATATGTAATGTTTGTTTAATATTAAAAAAATTTATGTTGATATATTATAAATTTATTTAATTTATGTAAATTTTCATGTCCAACCAAGTTGGGTGAGAGCAAGAGTCAAGTACTTAAGAAGGCATAATAGGCCTAAATTAACTAGTTGAAATTTTGAGCATATGCGCGAATAAGATAAGTGTTTGTAAATTAGGTTAAGGTTTTTAAGATAATTATATATGTATTTTTAATATTCCATGAATATTTAATTATGATTTTATATGTGTTTAACAAGGTCATTTCTTCTAATACTGCTAAGAAAAGAGCTAGTTGAGCAAGAAGTGCTAAGAGGTTGTTTAAGTAAGATTGAAGGGAAAAGAGTGAAAAATAAGGATATAATATATATTTAATTTATAAATAGGTTTTATAAGCTGATAATATATCATAGGTTAATTATTTTTCACAAATTTACATAAGGGGTTGGAGCCTCCTAGCAAGATAGAGCCTATAGAAGACTAGTTGAGTGGGTACTTAAGTAGGTAGGGGTTGGATCTCCTTGTGAAGTTGGTCCTTCACTAAAATTTTAATATTTAAATTATTGGAATATAATCCATGTGCATGGTTTAGTGGGTTTTATCCCCTATAAGGGTTTCCCACATATCTATTATGTTCTCTTACGTTATGCTTGTGTAGTTGTTTGTTTATGCATTGATTTTTTAGGTAAATGAATGCTTCATGGAATGATGAATAGAATTGAATAGATATTGTTAAGAAAATGAATCATCCCACATTTTATTAACTAATTACAAAAATTGGTATCATATCATGGTCCCTTGAGAAGACCTAATAGTCTAAGGGAGATCTTTGGAACATAGATATGGATCTTAGAATTGAAGTTATTTTATATGATTGCCATGAGAATCTACCCAAAGTCAGTAAAGTATCTTGTAAATGTTTTTCAAAAGATAAGTATCACATGGAATAATGTACCCAAATTATATTGAATATAAAGACCTTATAGGTACAAATTAGGCAAAATGCTATCAAGTTAAAGACTTATTATAAGTGTGAAGAAAGTACAAAAAATATTAATAATATCATAGATAGTCAAATATAATTTCATGACATGAGAGGTCTTGGGTTAAAATAAAAATAAAATGATTTTAAGAAATATCAGAATATAATAGACATTGATCAATCAAGGAGTGACAAAACTAATAGAATCAAGACATGCAAAAGCTACCCAATTTGAAGTCAATCATAAACAAGTCAAGAATGTCCTTGCTTCATTAAGAAATGTCAAAGGCAATATTATTTCATCCTATATTCATCAAAATATAAACAAGGTCAAACAACCACAATATTTGAATCCTTTCATGGGTTATTATTTCTCTTGTGGTAAATTTGGACATAAAGTTGTTAATTGTAGATTGACAAGTAGAATTATATGTTGCAGATGTAATCAAAGAGGACATATTGCAAGAGAGTGTAAGACGAAATATATCAGGAAAACTTGTCATGTTGAGAAGTTATGGAGTCATGACACTAAAGAATGGATCAAGAAAGTAGAACCCATAGAAAAGTAGTAAAAAGATAGAGGAGAATAATCTATGATAGCCCAAAATGATTTTCACACTCAAGATGCAGATTTGAAATGGTACATAGATAGTGGATATCCAAGTCACATGATAAGATATAAAATCAAATTCATCACTTTGAAAAATAATGCTACTTGTATAGTAAGATTTGGGTATAACACATCTACTAATATAGTTGGGAAAGGTGATTTGAATTTTGATAATGGGGAGACCAAGATATAAAATATGTTATATGTAGATGGATTGAAACATAATTTATTAAGTGTGAGTCAAATTTCCACCCAAGAACATAATCTAAGATTTCATGAAATAGGATGTGAGATAAGGAGAGCTAAATCAGGAAGATTGATTGCCAAAACTAAGAAAACTAAAAATAATCTTTATATACTAAATGAGATAAAAAAAGAGAAATGCATCATGAGAAAGGTGGATGAGAGTTGGTTTTGGCATAGGAGGTTAGGTCATATTAACTTTTTCAATCTAGTCAAAATCAACTCTAAGGGATCTGTGAAGAATATGTGTAATATCTCTAAAACTATAGATACTCTTTGCAAGGAATGCCAACATGGTAATAAAACTAGGAGAAGATTCAATTTTGTATAATATTTCACTACCATACCTTTATAACTAATCCATAATGATCTATGTGGACCTACAAGGATTTAAAGTATTCAAGGAGATAGTTACTTCATGTTGCTCATAGATGATTTCACAAGAATGACTTGGGTAGCATTCATAAAGGACAAGTTAGAAGCTTTAGTCAAGTTCAAAACATTCAAATATTTAGTTGAAAGTGAAATGAATTTGAATATCAAGTTTCTTAGGTCTAAAAAAGGAGGAGAGTTTTGGTCAAATTAGGTTGATGAGTTTTTTGAGGTCAATGGAATAAGAAGATAGTTCTCAGCTACTAGAGCACCTCAACAAAATGGAGCTATTGAGAGAAAAAAAACAATCCAAGATAAGGTAAAGACCATGTTAAATGAGTCCAATATATTAGATGGTTATTAGAGAGAATTTATGAGTACTACAATCTACACTTTGAATAGAGGTTAAATTAGTATCACTGGTGATAAGAATCCATATGAAGTATGGAATGGTAGACTTGCAAGTGTTAAACATTTAAAGGTTTTTGGGAGTAGATCCTATATTTAGAGAGATTATGAGGACCTAGGAAAGTTTGGTTCTATATCTTATGAAGTTTTATTCTTAGGATATTAATCATTAAGTGTTTCCTGTAGATGCTATAATAAAAGGTTGCAAAAGATAGTAGAGAGCACAAATGTGAAGGTTGATGAGACAAAAAATCCATACTCTCAATAAAATAATGATGAAGGATAAATAGAGATAGATGAATATGAAGAAGAGAGTGAGGTAAGAGAGGACTCAAAAGGTCCTTCTAGGCAAATTCAAAATGATAATCTTGAATCTTAGATCATTGGAAACAAAAGTGCAAGTATACAAATAAGGAGAAGAATGGTGAGTGATGTTACCTTACTTTCAAAGGTTGAACCTAAAAAATATATATAATCAAGTGAAGATATGTTTTGGTTAAATTCAATTAATGAGGAGATAAATCAAATTTATAAGAATGAAACTTAGGAGTTATTACCTAGACTTAAAGACAAAAACATCATTGGTACACAATGGGGTTTTAGGAACAACCTAAATGAGATTGGAGAGGTCATTAGAAAAAAATATAGATTTGTGTGAAAAGGATATGATCATGTAGAAAGAATGGAATTTGAATAAACATTTGATCTTGTATAAAGGTTAGAGGCCATTATGATGTTTATTGCCTATGTAGGTTACAAAGTATTCAAGATATACCAGATGGATGTTAAGTTAGCCTTCCTAAATGGGAACTTAGAAGAATAGGTATACATTGAACAACCTGAGGGTTTCTTATTGATTGATAACAATAATTCTATTTGTAGGTTAAATAAGGCCAATTATAATTTAAAATAATCTCCTAGAGCTTGGTATACTATACTTGATAAGTACCTTTTAGACCAAGGATTCAAGAGAGGAGTTTTAAATAGTAACATGTATGTCAAAACTAAAACGATCATCAATTGATAATTGTATTCTATGTGGATGATATCATCTTTGTTGGAACTAATGAAATCATGACCAAGGATTTTTTAAAGGTCATGAATTTAGAATTTGAGATGTTTATGTTTGGAGAGCTATCCTTTCTTGGACTTCAGATTAGTCAAACTGAAAAGGGTATCTTCATTTCATAGGCAAAGTATATAAAATAGATGTTAAATAAGTTTTACATGAAATATTTTAAGGATGTAATTAAACCTATTGTCACAAAATTCAAGATAAGTAAGGAATATGAATCCTCAAGAGTCAATAATTTTTTTTATAGATCTATATTTGTGAGTTTGTTGTAAACTACTACATCTAGACTAGATATCATGTAAGCAGTAGGTCTTATGGGAATATTCCAAGTAGATACAAAGGAAATTCACCTACAAGCAGTCAAGAAGATACTTAGGTATCTCAAATGATCTTTTAATATGATTTATGATACCAAAGGAGTAAAACATTTGATCTAGTAGCCTATACAAATGCAAATTAGATTGGGAATCTAGATGAAAGAAAGAACACTTGTGGAGGATACTTCTTCTTATGTAAGTGTATAGTCTCATGGTTAAGAAAGAAACAACCATTAATATCTCTATCTACTTGTGAATCTAAGTACATTTAAGCAACCTCATGTTGTACTCAAGTGTTATGGATGAGACAAACCTTGAGAGACTATAAGGTAGAGTTTGATGTCCCTATTCCTATTATTTGTTATAATAATAGTTACACAAGTGTTTCAAATAATATTGATTAAATTCAAGGACCAAACATATTCTTATCAAGTATCACTTTCTAAGAGAATAGGTATGTGAACAACAGATTAAGCTTGAATTGTAGATATCTTGACTAAGCCTCATCCCAAGGATACTATTGATCATATAAGATAGGAATTAGGTGTGATTCATGTTCCTAGAAGTCACTAAGTAAGACAAAGTGCTTAAGTGGAGCTGATGAGGAGGTGTTTTAGCTCCAAGAATAGAAAATAAGTGCACAAATTGTGAATTCAAAGGGGGAGTCATATCAATCTATCAAGAAAAAGCTATCAAATATATCTAATATTAAAGGGGGAGTTTTATAACATGATTTTTTTCAAGTTTTATTAAATTTAAGTGATTTTTCATTAATTTCAAATGGGGATATTGATTTGCATTGAGAAGATGTTTCCCAATAAGAAAAGTATCTTTGAGTAGGTTCCATCAATGAGTTTTTTCCATCTATGACAAAGGGTAAGATTTTTGGGAATGTGTTACATTTTATTCATAAAGTTTTATGTTTTTTCATTTAATTTTCATTTATGTCATTCTATGTTGTTAAATTTGTTCTTGATTTTGAGTTCATAAATCCTTATTTAAGAAACCTAGTGAAATGGCATAGGCCTAGTAGCATGATGAGTTGAACCATTTGAGACATGTATGATCAAGGTAGGCATAATTTTACCATGATATAAGGTCACATAAAATATTTAATATGTTATTTAAGATAGTTTAATAGGTTTGAAGTCATGATCATAGTCTAAGTATGACTAGCAGTATAAGGCCTAATATGCAAAGTGACCTATAATGGCCTAATAAGGGATCAATATCATTTCAAAAGGTGTAAAATATCTTGAAATAATTGAAAGAGATATGATATATCATGTTAAGTGTGTGTAAATTTTTTTAAATCAATACCTGAAGGAAAAATCATGAAAACCTATTATAAGGTTCCCAGTGTGCATAGAATGGGGTGTTGCAGACCTAAAAAGAAATTTCTTATACTAATTGGAATGTGAAGCCTTTGAATGTGATCCTTCACACTTAATGTAAGTTTTTTAAGGTCCCTATCTTTATTTCCCTAGCATTGTTTTTGAATATAAGGGGCAATCCTTTATGAATGATTGCTAAGAAGTGAAACGAGTCATAACCCTCTCAAAAGCCTTAAAATAACCTGATAGGAAATATCTAATTGGTTATGGATTAGAAAGGTCCTATTTATATAATTTTATTTTTATAAAATTTAAAGGATTCTTCAAGGTTTCCTTAGGTGGTTTTGGTTTGTCTTGATAGTGAGTAGAAGTTATAGGAAAATCCTTATTTTCAAAGATTTTGATGCTACAGGTACGATTGACCAAGTCAAATAATTAAAATGGATTGAGGATGATGTGTAATAATTATAATTTATTCCAATTAATTTTTTATATCATTTTTCAAATAAATATTTTCTAAATTGGTCATGGAAGTTAGCCTATCGCTAAACTAGCCTAACGAACAAAATAGTGAGAAAACTAGGTAAGAATGAGAATCCGATTAGGGATTGGCTTTAGAGGAATAGGGATTAATAATAATGCATGTTTTAATTATTAAATACCTATACCTTCTAACCCTTTACTTCATAAGTGTTGATGATGCCTATGTAAAAAGTTTTTATCAAGCTGGTCTATCTAACATAGTAAAGTCTGTGTAGAGTGAAGTTATGGAATTAGTCTAAAAGACCAATATTGATATATAAAAATTAAATATATATTTTAATATATTATATAATTATTATAAATATTCAAATAAACCCATTGGAAGATCACATAAGTGTTCCCATAGGTGTTTTATGACTTGATTTTCTTGATTGTGTCTTTGGTCCTATAGGCAACTTTCTATGTGTGTGAAAAATATGTTCCTAAGTCATTTTGAACTAAGTTGAAGGATAAAAAATTATTTAAAGTGTTATAAAAATATCATAGTATCATTTTAATGTGGTTTTACTCATTTTAAGTCCATTCTCAAATTTTAGAGAGTCAAAAGGTTTTGATTGTTTGTTGACAATGTTTAATGTTTTTGAGTAAGCCATCTATAGGAGTGTTCTTGAGGAATTTTGGTCTATGTGGTAAAGACAAAATAATTTTCTGAAGTTTATTAAGTCATTAATATCATATTAATGTTATTTTATACGTGGTTTATGTGGAAATGTTTTCTATTTGGTTTAAAGTTGCATGACAAACTTCTTGGTAGTGAGAAGGCCTAAAAGGCGAGTGGGCGTAACTGGTGGATCCAAGTAGTAAAATAGGAAAAAATGAGTTGGGGACCTGAGGTGAAATTATTATGGGTATATTGGAGGAATTTATTATGTTTTTAATCAATTTTTATTACAATAATTGTTCCTAAGGGTCACAGTGGTAACATATGGATAACACAGACCTAATTGCATTAGGTCTCCATTAGGCCTAATGGTGGTTTGGTCCTTATGGACTATGAAAAAATTATGTAATATTTGTTTCATATTTGAAATTTTTTTGGTGATATATTAAAAATTTATTTCATCTATGAAAATCTTCATGGGCTACCAAGATGGGTGAGAGCAAGAGTTAAGTACTTAAGATTACTTAATAGGCCTAAATTGAGTAGTTGAAAATTTGAACATATGAGTGAATGAGATAGGTGTTTGGAAAAACGTTGAAGGTGTTTAATAACATTACACACACACACACACACACATATATATATATATATATATATATATTATGTAATTAATATTTATTTGTGATTTTATAGATGTTGTCATTTGATCTAATACTACCAACAAGAGAGCTAGTTGAGCGAGAAGGGCTAAGAGGCTGTTTAAGTAATATTGAAGAGTAAAGAGTGAAAAATAAGGTTTTAATCTATAGTTGAGTTAGAAAATTATGTTATAATGTGATTATATATTATAGGTGACTTATTTTGTGCTAATTTACCTAGGGTGTTGGAGCCTCTATGCAAGATAAAGCTTGCATAAGACTAGTTGAGTGGGTGCTTAACTAGGTAGGGGTTAGAGCTCCTTGTGAATTTGGTGCTTCACAAAAATTTGAATCTTAAAATTATAGGACTATATTCCATGTGCATGTTTGAGTGGCTTTTACTCCCCAAGATTTTCTACCATGTATCTCGTGTGTTCTTTTATGCGATGATTGTGTAGTTGTTTGTTTATGCATTGATTTTTTTATGCAAATGAATGCTTCATGGAATGATGAATAGATATTTTTAAGCAACTGATTCACCCCCCATCTCAATAGCTAATTCCAAAATTTAAGGCCTACTTCAATAATCATAGGCATCATGGATGAATAATTATCATGGTCTATAGATCAAGAGATAAGAATTGGTAACTTTAGGAAACATAGTAATTAAGAGGACACTAACTCCTTAAAAATATAAAATAGAGATTTAAAAGGACATGGAAATGTTCCCTAACTCTAAGGTAGTAACTAATGACATGGCTCCAAGTGAATCATTCTTTATTAAATAATATGAATCTAGTGTTTCTAAAAATATCATGAGGTTGGAAGGGATAGATAATGAACATATTCAACTTATTATTAATGTATCTCAACAATAAGTGGAGAAAATGTAGGAAACATATGTTGTTGAAGGTGGAAAATTTTTTTATAACATGTTATCAACTAAAAAACATGTGGCATCCAAAAAAAATTAAAACTCATGTTATTCAAACTCAAAAAAACATATATATTTTAAGATGCATTGAATGTACCTTCTAGGGAAAGGGATGGAACATTCACTTTTAACAAATATGGTTTAAGCTTTCCTACCCAAGTAAACCCACCAAATTGGTTGAAGGAGGGAACTTCAAATCTTGGCCTTAATTTTTAATTCATTGAAGGAGATGTGTCAATTTAAATTATATGACTTTCACCTCCAATCCCAACTAATATAGCTCATTAACTATGCATTGGGTGGAGAATGGGGTGTAGAAGATGTAATGATATATTTATATGTGAATGAGGACATAATACAAGATAGGGTCCAAGATATACAATGTATCCATAAATAAATTAGTGGATAAATAAATTCAACGTCATCATTTTATCAAATTCATAATTGAAAGGGTCTTTAATAAATTAAGAAATAATGCATTTACATTGACCAGAGAATCTCAAATACTCACATCAGATGAGTATAGGTAAATGTTTATAGAATAGGATCCTTTTGATAAGGATATTATTGGTGTGGAATTTTGTCCCACTAGGTTGTATCTACATCATCTAGTCAAGCTTGCTTTGGTTTAATAAAGGTCCTTAAGGGGAAAATAATCCCATATGAATGAAGATATTTAGACTTTTATCTTTTACACTAATATAAATAACCTTCCTATTTACTTTTTGGCTAATTATTCTTAATACAATTTCTTTATTATGAAGATATTCTTCTTCCTCTTTTGATTTATTCTTTATAACTTTCACTACTCCATACATATTTTTTATGTCCATTCGATCCATTCCATTATATCTAATTATGGCCCACTCTAACATGGTATCAGATCTTTATTTATAGCTGAATGCCATTATTTTTATTATGAGACCTTACATTCAATTTTTTTAGGTGTTTTTCTTGATTTTAGTTTTCAAGGGTTTGGTGGTATTTATCAAAAATAAATATATATCTATATAGCCAAGATCTCTTAACAAAAAATGGTCATCATCATAAGATTTAGAAGATGTCAAAACCCTAAGACTGGTTGTAAACATAACTTGGTTTTTTTACATCATCAAGGTGGAGATCCCTCATCCTAACCTTTAGCCCCCTTGTAATATGGTGTCATAAAATTAAGGGGGATTAAATTTGGATTAATACTAGTGGAGAATAAACTATAGCACCCAATTTCATGTTTTGAAAACTCAATATTTTTTAAAAAATTTCAAAGTGGAAGATCACCTTGCCATATTGAACTTATAACTTTCAGCCTATTAGTCCTTTTAAGGTGTCATTTTTAAAAAAGTGTGTTTTTTTTTATAGATATTCATATTTATGATATTTTAATTAATTTTAAATTTTAACCTATATATATTTACAAGTGTTACATTACCAGTCTACAATACACAGTTCAAAAAATAATTCTTTTCTGCACCTTAAATCTTAGTTCAGTTCTACTTCTTATGCCATTCAACTATCATGACTAGAAAGTAAAAGTTCAAATCCTATTGAGGATTAAAGGCTTACATCAAATCATGATGGGTACAAAAATTTATCTAACACCTAATGAATAGAAGGTAAAGTGGTACAATCGAAGTGATGAAAGCTATGATCTAGTGTGCCTATCTATGTCTTTTGACTTAATTTTTCATATCAAATTTATAATAACTCCAAATCAAGTTTGGACCTTATTAGAGAAACTCTTTAGAAATTATAATATAATGAAGGGTCATGATTTTGATAATGAGCTCATAATTTTGAGCCCAAGTGGATTTGATACGATACAAGGCTTCTTCAACAAGTTCAAATCACTCAATTTACAGTTGAAACTATGTGGAATTGACAAAAAATATGATCAATTAATTATTTTCATCTTTGACAAATTGGGATCTGACTATTTTATATTAATATATACCTTCCACACCACTAAATGTGCCTTGTAGATACATGTACCATGTCATCCTTAGATAACTTTGATTTTTACTTGACTCAAGAGCAATGTAAATTCATTCACATGGTTACACTAAAGTCCTCCACATTTCATGCCTTATTTATGAGTCATGGAAAAAAAATGGATTCTAGTAGTAAGGAAATGAAATAGAATAAGAAGGACCCATAGCAAAGAAATCATCAAAAATTTGATTTCAATTTAAAAGCATCAAAAGAGTCCTCCCTTTTAGATGAGAAACACAAGAAAGAATGACTAAATATGTCTATTAAAAGAAATATGGGCATGATGAAGCCCAATGCATGGAGAAGCACATTGACCAACTAATAAAAATTCTCAAGAAGCACAATATTAGTGTCCCTAATTATTCCACTAAGATTTTATTATAACATGAGTCTTCTAAGGCCAAAAATAGTAAGAATGGAAAATATAAGTGTAAAGTACTTATTGTATTTACATCCCAACCTTTCACATGGGTTATTGATTTTGGTGCATTACACCACATTGCTTCATCATAAGGCATGTTCAAATCCTTATAGCCTTTTTATATGCCTTCCATTTTATTGGGTGATAATACTTATGAAAAAGTTAGTGGGAGTGGTTCTGTTTAAGGGAATGATAGTACATTTCATGATATTATATGTGGTCCCTCATTATCCATTAGTCTCTTATCTGTTAACAAGATCACTCACATTGGTACAATCAAGGGGCTTGATGTGACACCCAATTCTATGGTTATTAGTGAAGCTAATAGTGACTCCATTATTACATTTGGTAAAGTAGACCACCAATCCAGGTTGTATACTTTCTCATATTTTTCTCTTGATCAACCCTCTAGTTCATTGCTCACTCATTTAGATGAGGTGAGTAAATTATGGCATGATAAATTTGGCCATCTCAACTATTTATACTAGATAAACTCAATCATCAAGACATGGTTTAAGGGTTTCCTAAAGTTAAGATTTATAATGGAGTTTACCAAGGATACATTCTTGGTAAGCATCTAGAGGAGAAGCACAATAAGGGAAAATCATAGAGAACTAAACAAAAATTATATATTATTCATAGTCACATTGTTGGCCCATTTCCAAAACCTTAAAACAATAGAAATAAATACATGCTTAATTTCATCGATGAATATTCAAGTTATACTTGGGTGTAATTTATTAAGTAGGAATTTGACTTCATTGTTAATTTTTAGGACTTTGAAATGCTAGTAGACAAATAGTCAGTTAAATCCATTAAGATTTTATGTACCAATTATGGTGGTCAGTATGTAGCCATTTTGATAAAAATTTTACATCAAAGGGGATTGAATTACATCACATAGTTCCATATATTCCTTAAAAAAATGGTGTTTTAGAGTGCAAGAACAAGTCCTTGAAGGAATTGGTAAAGTATATGCTATTCTCCAAGTCTCTTGCACCTCAGTATTAGGTTGAGGCCATCAATTATGCTTGTTATATCTAAAACCAAGTTCCTCATAAAGCATGAGTGGGAGTCACTCATTTTGAATCTTAGAGTTGTCAAAAACCCACATTTAATCACTTTTGAGTGTTTAGTTCACATGATATGGATCTCATTCCCAAGAAGAAATGTAAGGCATTGGAGACTTAGAGTTAATCTTGCATCTTAGTTAGATATCTTGAGCTTATTAATGGATACAGGCTCTCCATACCACCACTCACAAGTTTTTCATTGAGAGGAGTGTTCATTTTATAGAGGGTCCTTCAGACTCCACACTTGACACCTCTCACCCTTCTTTGGATTCACTTGGATTTGATGATAGTTCTGATGATTCAAATATGCCTGATTAACCTCTTAATGATTTTAATTCTCATTCTAGTTTTGAAGATGATAATAGTGATGAGGATTCCCCTTCTCTTCCCATATTATCTTTTGATGATGAATAATCTCCTCCTAACTCTATGAACACTAGTCCTCTTTGGGCTAGACACACACTACAAAGTGATGGCCGATGGGTTAGAGATCTATCAAATAATGGGTGAGCCCATTCAAAATTTTGGGATGTTCTACATGGTT
This sequence comes from Torreya grandis, assembly GCA_037957365.1. Classification (NCBI taxonomy): domain Eukaryota; kingdom Viridiplantae; phylum Streptophyta; class Pinopsida; order Cupressales; family Taxaceae; genus Torreya; species Torreya grandis. Next base: position 269,750 of record JARHVA010008883.1, on the reverse strand, counting down.
TAATTTCACTTTCTTACAATAAAAAATCATTTTATGATGCATTAGATACTCTTGAGTGGGATACTACTATGTAAGAGGATTATAGTTCCTTTTAGAGGAATAATATTTGGGATTTAGTCCTACTTCCCAATGGAATAAAAATTGTTCGATGTCGATGGATCTACTGAACAAAGTTTGTAGTATATGGATCCATAGATAAGTTCAAAACATGTTTGGTAGGAAAGGGTTTCTCATAGGCACCTAACATTGAATACATTGAGGCGTTCACTCTAGTTTCCATAATAAACTCAATCTGACTCACTCTCACCATTAGCATAGTACATCATTAGGATGTTCATCAAATACATGTGAAGAGTGCATTTATTCATGGTGTCCTCAAAGAGGAAATATACATGGATCAACCATAAATATTTGTGTAAGATTCCTCCTTAGTTTAAAAACATCAAAAATATGTCTGTGGATTTAAAAAATCTCCTTGAGTTTGGTATACTGAGATGTATTCCTTTATTCTTTCAATTGGGTTCACCAAATGTTATTTAGATTTAAATGTCCATGTTTTATGGATGGATGATTCATTTTTTATTCTCTTTCTTTATGTGGATGACCTATTGATCATAGGGAGTTTTCCATCCACCATCATAACAGTGAAAACTCCTTTGTTTGATAGGTTCTCAATGACTAACTTAGGATTGTTTCACTACTTCCTCAAGATTTAAATTACTTAGTTGGACTTTAGGATCACTATTGCATAATCAAATTATGTTCTTGATTTTCTTGCATAGTTTATCATGGCTAACTAGAATCTAACTTTGATTTCTTTTCTATCTATTCTAAAGTTTGAGGCTAGTTGTCCATCTCCTTTGATTGATACTACCTCATATCAAAAACTTATTTTTAGTCTCATCTAACTTACACACACTATAGTTGACATTTCATATGCAGTGAGCATGGTCTCCAAGTTCATGTAGGAACTACATGAGTTGTAATAGAAAGTAGCTAAGAATAACCTCCACTAAATTCATAGTACTCATAATTTTAGTATTAACTATGGTTTAGGCATCAACATCAACTTGATTGGTTATATAGATTCAGATTAGGCTGGTGATATTCAAAATCACAAGTCTACTTTAGGATACAATATCTACCTCAGTTCAGATATGATTAGTTGGTCAATCAAGAATAAAAATGTTATTTCTTTATCTTAGATATAGGCATAATACAAAGGAATTATTAATGCTTCCACTGAGTCTATTTGTCTTTATGGGATTCTCATTGAGTTTGGCATCCAATTCTGACAAACAATAGTCATATTATATAACAACTAGAGAACAATATATGTTTGTAAGAATCCATTCCTCCATCAATGGATAAAATATATTGAGATTCACATGCATTTCATTCGGGATCTCATCCATGAATAGATGATTAATCTCTGATACATATAGATAATGGAGAAAATTTATGATATTTTCACCAAACCTTTCATTGAGATCAAGTACCTTCATTTTATAGATCTTCTTGGCATTCAATATTCTTCTTCCTCCTCCTATGGTCAATCATCTCTATGAACATGGGTGCCTCATCAGGTCTTTATGTCAAGACCTAATTCTTTTACCCATCTAAGCTATTCTTAAGGTGGGTTTTAGTGTAAACTTTTGTCCCATTGGATTTTATCTACATGGTCTAGTCAAGATTTTTTAAGCTTAATAAAGGCCCTTAAGGCAAAAATAATCCCACATGTATGAGGATGTTGGGACTTGTCTATTTTACACCTATATAAATAACCTTCCTATGAAATTTTTAGATAATGCTTCTTAATATAATTTATTTATTGTGAAGATATTATTCTTCCTCTTTGGAGTTGTTCTCAAGTTTTACCACTCTATATATGTATTAGCCGTGCATTTGATCCTATCTAGTAGAGCCTATTGTGGCCCAATTGGATAGTTAATAAATTAATTGAGGTAATGAAAAATAGTAATTTTGTGAGAGGAAATCCCCTATGTAGACTAAGAAGGAAATAAGGGAACAATTGAATATAAAAATTAAAATGAAAAGGAAAAGAAGGAACAAGAAAATATATAACAAAGGTAGGAAATGAATTAAAATAAATAACATGATATAATGGAGAGGGAATTAGATAAGGTCAAAAGTAAATTGGAGAGGAAAATCCATTTAAGTATCCAATTTAACCCTATACTTAAACAACACCACATTTTGAAAGACATGATAAACATTCTTAGCCCAATTGGTTCATCTAATTACATCTATCCTTGCAGAAACCCTCTTCGTACTTTTGTGACCATATAAGAAAATCCAACTAAGGATAAATCCCTTATAGGACCAATTTATACTCTAAATTATCTAAATACATGGAATAAATGACACAACCCAATGCTCTTAGCATGTATGGTGTAACTTTTGTACTTTGTGTCAATATGTTATAATCCCATATCATAGTGACTTTAAATGCATCATTTTTAAGAAATGGTTTTTTCTTGAAATATGAAATTAGGGTTCCTATGATGTTTTATCAAACATGACCCATATAATTTTTTATTTACATATTTAAGATATATATTTTTGTCTTAAATATAAATATACAATTCCCCAGATGTGTTGTTCAATCATGTTTTTACAAGTGATGAAACTAGAGATGTATATTATGTAATGATTATGCTTCATATATATAAACTAGTTATGTATACTACCATTTAACATGTAGATATATACAGTCTTTTTATTAACAATGAACATATTTTAATTTTTTAAAAACAAATAAGTCATTGTAACTTTTCACACACTTCTACTTTAAAATAAAACATTATTAAATATCCATTGAGAAAGCATGGAAAGTATAGAGAAGGGAGAAACGGGTCATAAACTTAATGAAATTTAAGTAAACTTCACATGAAATTGAGTTCCATATTGTTCTTCTTTTCTCTTTATTTCTAAATATGTTATGTCATCATTACCCACATGATACAAACATTAATAACACATATAATAAAAATATTTGTGTTAAATTTACTATTAAAAAACATTTATTAAATTTCATTAAAAAATGTAATAGAATTACAAACTTACTACACTTAAATTATGTTAATAAACACAATGTTTGTAAATTTTTTACAAATGCAATAACTTTGAGTAGCCTAACATTATTTAAAATAGGACTAGGGGATTTTTTTCACAAAAGCCCCTACTTGGAATGTGGTTGAATGGAATTCAATGTGCACAGTATGACATAATTTAGTCAATTTATAGATACACTATCTTTAAAACACACCACTTATTAGTATACCTTATTTTTAATCCAACTGGATGATATGCAATTTACAATATTTCATACTTGTTTCACCCATAAATATTATGGTTTAATTTATGAAATATGAATTGATTAATTCACATGAAATAAGGAATCAATTCAAGAACACAATTAGAAATTAGGAATCAACTACATTGTATTTTAATTCCATTAATAGAGGTAATAATAGGACACATTTGAGCTAGACTATGTTGCCTTTATTGAAGTACTTTGGTTATTATTTATGTGCCAAACTTCAAACCCTTTCTATAAGTATTCCATAGGTATAATAATGATTGCACAATGAGTTATATATTATTCATTTTACAAGACCCATAATATGATCTCATCTTCAATTTAAATTATTATAGGGATGACAATGCCCAAATTTGATTAAATATGTAGTCTACATCAAGAGTTGAAATGATACTTGGGTAAGCATCATTCCTCATGAATACTTTTAAGCAAAGAAAAAAAATAAAAGTACATAATAAGTTATCTATAAAAGAACCCACCATGCTTTGATGTTAAAGAAGAGTCAAATTTGAAACAAAATAAGATGAGAATAAATTGAGATTAAAGATGAGTTAGGTCTAAAATAATAGAAGATGAGAATTAAGCTAAAAAAATAGATGAAGAATATAAAGTTATAAATAAATCCTTTGAAATCGAGGAATAAATTGGAGAAAATAATGATTAAGGTAATGAAGTCCATGACCTTGGGCAAAAATCACTTGCCATCCATCAATATTTGACATTTTTATTGTTGACTCTTTGATATGAGGTTTTGAAATGAATAAATCCACATTTAGAAAGAATCTCATGAAAAAATAATTAAGTAAATGAAAAGTGATAAATTTCATATAAGGACCACTATATAGCTTATTTAGGGGTATCCAAAATTCCAACCCATTACTAACACATGATGTTCAGCTATGAGAGTTAGTAACACACTAAATCACTTAGGATGGTTGGGATTAAAACCTTATACCTATCTAATAGTAAAAAACTTTATAAGATATGTTTTAGGGTTCTATAGTATTTTAAATTTAATTTAGTGGTTAACCAAGTGTCTTGTAAAATAAATATTTACTTATTCTCAATGATCAAAAGCTATACAAGGTTTTTATACATGTTAAATAATTGATTTGTATACATATTCTAAGGTTAAATATATCATTTACATGTTTATGACAAGGGTAATTATAGTTCAATGAACATATAATCTTATATCCATGATTTCACACACACACATATAGGATGGATAAATACATCATCTTGAGGCCCATTTAGACTATGTAGGTAGCAGTCAATTATAAAGGGGTTTCTAAGGATAGATTAATTATTACCTCAATGCTACATCCCGATTATTGAATCTAATGATCATTATGTTTATTTTTTTAAATTAATTTAGGTCATCTATAAAACAAGTTTTTTGAAAAGACATGTCACATATAGACTTGGGTGAACAAACTCATATCTAAAAAATCTAGTGAACAGGTGACAGGACAAAGTAATAGTAGATAGATAATAGTGTGATGAACCCTTATCCCCTTATTAAAAACTTATCTATATATTATTTCATTCTCTATTTTTTATAATGACACATTCACAGAGCTCTATCATACAATTACCAATCTCATAATAACCTACATATTCAACAAACTAGTTAGTTATGACCTACGTACATACTTTTCATACTAAATTACAATTATAACATACTAAATTATTTTGACATATAGGTTCACTATGGGTTTTTTATGCAATAACTAAGTCATTTAAGATTTGTTTGAAAAATAATTAAATATTTTTATTTTTCATACATAAATTAAAAATAAAACATGTTTTTATTATACAAATATTATGTAAATTACTCAAAAATTATAATTTAATATTTTTAGTAAATGCTTGCATAAGTGAAAACATAAATAAACTATTTTTTAATAAATTTATGGGTTCTATAAATTCAATTATTTTCTTAAAAACCTATCTCATATCTCAAAAATAGATAGTTGTTTTTCTATAAATAGAGATTTTCCATTGCATATTCAAGGGCTTCTCCAAGATTAGCTTATAATTATTACACTTTGTTTGATTCATATCATGTTCAAAATACCTTATTTTTAAAAATTATTATAGTTTTTTTGATTCTCATATATATTAATTTGAAAAAAAAATTAATGGCACAATATTACATTAATTACTTAGAAATTAAAATTTTATATTTTTAGTAAGTGAATATTAAGTAATGAAAGTCAAATTTATTTGAAAATTACTTTATGGGTTAATAAAATATCATTTTTCTACAATAACCTCTCTTATTTTTCGAAAATATTACATAGATCTCTTAACATTGTTAGTTAATCATTATGTAAAAGAATAGGACTTATTATTTATTGATTTTTATGAGGTCTAGGGTTTCAATTAAAATTATTATTTTATAAAATCATAAATTTCTGATTATTACACAAAAAATCTTTATTTTTCATTGTTTTTGTTATTTTTAAAAATCATTTCGAACAATTTTAAGACTACTTAGCCACTATCATGAAAGGTTATGTGGTGTTCTATTTACAAACATCATGACATGAGGGGTTTTACTCTAATATTTATAGCCATATTATAGAGATAAATATGGAATTTAGTTTCCATGTGCCTCATAGTATATTACAAATGCCAAGGATCCATTTTTTACACTAATATGTAGCCTTTTATTCATCTTATCTATGGTGCACCTAAGAGGAGTTTATCACCTATGAAAGTTACTCTCAACATACCCTCAAAATAAAGTTTAGCGGGATACATGAATGGTTATAAATCTATATTTAGTGCTATAAAACATTTGGCTAACAGTAATCAATGAATAAGAAAGTATATATTATAGCATACAAATAATTTAATACCCTTTCCTAGATTACCTATCATATCTTGATTCTTACTTGTATTATATGCTTAATCAACTTCTAAATTGTATATGCTAGATTAATTTCTAAATTAAAAAAATTCCTTTTATTTTATTCAAATCAATTTCATATATCATGGATAGTAAATATTATATTAATATTCATCCCCTTGATGAATTTTTGTCCACTCACATTATGACCTTTTCTTATGATTAAGTTAAATGGATAAATAGAAATAAATAAAAAAATTTGGAAGAAGATTATATGGATTATTTTGAACTTGATAACATGGATAAATATAAACCATTTTAATTCAAAACATCTTGGAGATATATATTTATCCAATCACCTAGCCTACTTTCCCAAAAGGAAAAATATGCACCTTTTCCTTCATCTTTAGATTCCTCATTATACCATCCTTCGGAACCCCTTTCGAGTTATTATTTGGATTTACCTTTGATCATACCTCTAGATCCCCCTTTGTATTATTTTAAATATTCCTCTTCATATTTTCCTTCACTTACATTAATATATCCCTATTTGGATTATCTTTTATATTACTCTCTAGATTTTCATTTGCTCAGACCTATAAATTCCTCTTTAGATTATCCTTTAGAGTCCCCTTTATATACACCTCTGTATTCCTCTTTGATATATCCTTTACACACTCCAATATATTTTGATTATTATTTTGTCACACCTAAAGTATAATCTATAGATTCCCCTTTAGTAGCCATTATGGATGTACACTTGGAATCTAATCACACTCTTTCCTCATCCCCTGCCTTAGAATCTAATTTACATAATAAATAGTTTCCTAATTATAATTATCTACCCTATATTAATTTCCACCTACTTCTAAGGATGGTAGTATTTATGAAAAAACTTCTCTCTCTACTCTACATGAGGCTCAAGCAAACCCTATTAGTGATGATAGCATCTCTCCTTCTTTATATCCCATAGCTACTACATCTATATGTCATAGTTATTTTATTACCCTCTAACCACCTACAATAGAGAACAAAATGACTTTTATTTACTCTCATTATTACAATTAAAAACATAGTTACTATGATGAGGATTGGGATGATGAAAATTATGTCTATAGTGATGATGAGCATGTTTATCCTAATCCTAATCTAGAGACTTCTCCACTTTACTTTCCTAGTGATGATAAAATACATATAACTTGCAATGATATTTCTCATTCTCCTTTATAAAGTAAATTATGTTAATAAGTGAATACTAGTATTCATCATGTTTCATCTCCTATTTCTTCTACATGTGCTATACCTTTACATATTAACAATATATTAAAATGCTTTGAATATCTAAAACCACCCATCTCCAAGGAAAAATTTATTCCTAAGCATACTTATCCTATTCCCAATAGTGTACCAATTACTATGATTAAAAAATAATTTAGACTTTAAATTGACCTCTTAAAGATATTAACATACCTTCCCAAGAGGTCATTTCATTAATGCATGTCTTAGGTGATTTTCAAGATCAATTACACCATTTATATTTAGAGAGTAAAACCTTTCTTGAGTTGACTCTAATTCCATTTCAAGTAGTCCTATTGTGTGTAATTTCTTACATTCACCTTTACCTCCTAACTTCCAAACCCCTAAATTTTCCACATTTTGTGGAAGTGGTGACCCTTACACCTTAAATATTTTTGTGAGATAACACATGGCTATAATGGTAGTTGAAAGCTATTAAATTTATTTCCTAAGAGTATAGAATGATGTGCACATCCTTGGTTTCATTCCCTTCCTAGTGGATCCTTATCTACTTATATTGAGATAGAACAAGCATTGTTAATTTAATATATTCAAAATAAAGGACCTAAGGTTACTTATTAAAAGCTACCCTCTTTACATTAAGGTAAATTTTAGAAAGTTTATGATTTTATCTTATGATTTAAAACTTGTATGCATCAAGTAGTCTACTAGCCTAAAAAATATAAGTCCAATTTATATTTTGCCAAGGTCTCATTTATCCAACAAAAGGGAAGCTAATTTATAATACTTGTGAATAATTTTTAGCTCTTTACTATGAGGCCTTAGCATTCGAAGAATAATTATGTCTTGTTACTATATGAGATCATATGGTAAAAACATTGAGTTAATTCAAGATGATAAACCTAATGAAGTACAATCAATTCAAGGTAATTCACATACTTTTAATAAAGGTCACCAATTATATCATATTCATAATAAATTCACAAATCAAATAACACATCTGAAGACTTTGGTATATAATGTTGAATCTAAATCAGGGCAAGTCAAAGTTGTACATAAAGTAAACCAATACATTCCTATAGTTAATAGCCATGCTCGACTTTTCCACATAATAAAAGAACCACTAATATTTTCTTCCAATGAACATCCACATCTTATGTTACATAAATTATCAGATAAAAACTTAATTAATTTACACCCTAATTATTATCATCCTTCACATCCTTTGAATAAAATTGAAGGCCAACAATTTTGTAATTACCATGGAAATAATAGGCATCATGATAATGATTGTCATGCATTTCAAGAAAAAATAAATGACATTGATAATAAAGGAATTATTTCATTTCCAAAAATTCATTACATAATAAAAAATCATTGAAAACTCCAAATATTCAAAAATATTACTTTCCTTCTCCAAATCTTATAAACAGATAACAATATTCATATTAATTATAACAAAATAAATATCTCCACACAAGAAGCTTCAAATGATATAATTAATAAAGAACCCACCCAAGTATGAATTACCAAACTAGCACTGATACAAGCCAAACATAATAAATTACATACACATAATAGTTCACATACTAAAATACTAAATCCATAACTACATTTATATACCCATATAGTTGGTAATTTACTCAAATATGAACAATTCACAACATAAAAAAAATACACTAAGGGAGTAAAATCACATATAAAAGTTATATAAGTCATATCAAGTGTTCATAAATATAAAAAGTTCTCCCATAAAAAATCAGTTTATAATCATCCCTTGGCCACTATCAACTAAATCATAATCAACATCTATATTAAAATATCATCCACCAAGAGTGTATAAGAGGTAGAGGCACCATGTGTATAATGTTACCAAGATTGATATATCCCTCATGATTCACAAATCTCTAATCTCTCCCCTAGTGTAGTATACTCACCCTACAATCAAACATACTTTGATAATATGTTCCTACTCAACTTTGAATCTATTGCCATTAAAGGCATCTACCACTCAGATATATGAAATCTTAATTGATCTAGTTCAATCACTAATACATCTCACTCCACTTGGAGTTTATTTACTCTCCCTTCTACATGAACATACATTGTAATATCAATTGTCACTCTATAAAATAAAGGGGCATGTGGCCTTGCTACATTGGCTCTCTCCATAAGACCCTCAAGAATGGAACTAACAAGTGCATGTCTAGTCAACAAAAATAGAGTCATATTTATCACTAATTTACTATAATCATCATCTCCTATATACATAAAAAATATAACATTAGCATATACTTTATTAATTATATAAACACATCAATAAACATACTATAACTATACTTACCACCTACATTAGTCACTCCTAGCTCAGCTATTATTGTAATATCTAGAAATAAGTGTGGCCACCTATGTTTTTTATCCATGATCATGTATATTTAATTATATAACTAACATCATTAACATATGGAATATATATTAATACATCTCTCTCATATACTGATAAAGTAACTGACTCATCTATTGATGGTTTATCTCACTCCCCTGATCACATTTGATCCCTTAGTAATCATGCCCAAATAACTATTTTTAAAGGAACTCCATATACAATACCAAACTAGTATTCCACACACTCCATTTGAAACTATTCATACACTGCTAGAAATTAATCATGGATCCAAAAGCGAGTTTAGACCTATCGTAACTCCATAACATCCTCTTACCATCACTCTAACCCTTAATATGACATTCATATGATATAAAATGTTATTAAATGATAAAATATATAATTAAAATCTACTATGCTCAATTTTGTCACTCAATCAATTATCATCCACTGCCAAGAATACATATAGGGATGGGCCCATTTAACTAGTGGCATCTCAATAATTATAATAAAATCTATATGCTCATACACTAAGTAATGTAATAATGTGGGTGAGTCCAGACCTCCATCATATCCATTTTGAGTAAAAATATGAAAATCTATATACAAGTAGGCCAACATGGTGCACCCCATGAATATTGGTACCATGTTCCTTAATACTTTGTACAATATCAATCATCCTATATGAAATTTCAACCCCTCCTACATCAAGTGCTATAAAAGAAGCATACAAACCACATAATCTTCAATAGTTGAAAAACCTTGATACCAAAATCTTAGATTAAAAATGGTGTACTCTCATGTCACATACCCAACACCCCTCTCATGATGTACCATACACTAATAATCATCACCTATAATGACTCTTGTCTCTATCAAAACTCACACACCAACTATGGGTAATCATAATGTGCACCATACATGGTCTCAAGTCATAGTCATAACTCCCATGGGTAACCAAAAGTTACATGTGTATGAATCCCAACACTCTAATGAAGTAGTCATCATATGCATATCAAAAGACATGATATATATTTGACAAATATCACCTAGTTCAACTCTATTAGGAGTCACAATCTTAGCCTTTGATGAAGGTTGGCTATTAATAGCCTACTTAATATGTCCACGATGGAACTCTCGATCCCTCAGATCACTCTACAAACACAATCCATCTCCAATGTGAGAATGTATAAAATAAAGTTTCACTTAAAAATTAGACATGTATGAATTATTTTAGATATTAGAACAATAATAACATATATTTTGGATACATACAAAGACATAATTGTGTTAATCTAGACAGGTCCATGATGACACTAGATAGGACGACCACGGAAGGACAACAACACAAAAGTGATAAAAAAGATTAAAAAAATTCAAAAATAAAGAAAATTTAAAATGTAATACTTATTAGGTGTTAGATACTTACCAAACTTGGATCTGATTATATATCCATTATGGCATGAAATAACTCACATTTATCTCCTTTGAGGATTTTTCATTTTCTCTCAATAAAAATCTTAAATTTTCACTATTGGCCTTGAATACAATCAAATATTAAATTTATATTTTTCCAACCCTTTTTATACTCTCAATTTTAACCTATGGTGACACATATCCCAAATGGTACCCTTCCTAATCACTCAAATATTTAAATACCACTAGTGATATCTTACATGATATTTATCCAAATTGCATATCATCAGATTTGTTAGAATTATGATGGTATATAGTTTTGCATAATATCAACTATGATCTATTTTCACAATTTTTAAAATTATTGATAATTTAAAATATCATTATAAAAAAACACACTTTACTAATTTACTACATCCTTTCAAGGAAAACATCTTATTACTCTCACCCCTCACCTCAAAAGGTAGGCAGCACATCAATATATATGCACTCAATGAATTTTACCTTCCTACAATAAATAATACATACTAAATTTACATACACAATAAAGAAAAAATTACAAAATATTGGAGGCACATGCTCCCCCTTTAAAAAAATCTCTTTATCTATATATCAAAAACACTCAGATACAAGTTATACACAATACAAGCTATTAGGGGCATGAAGTTGGTTCATAAATAAAATATTATTATACTAAAAATATTTTAAAATAAAAAAAATACAATTTTCAATAAGTAAATTTTAAAATTTCTAAGAAGTTATGGATTAAATCTAGATCTATATACAATGGTGTGATACATCATTTTTCAAGTGGGACACTTTTGAGAACAGTGGCACTCCACATCTTAGTTTAACTTTAGTAAATTATGTATTGGTTCCCATTCTTTTTATTTTTTCCTATTATTTGTGAAACTTGGTGATTAACACTTTTAATTATTCTATATCACTCCTCATATGTGAAATTATATCTATACTCAAATAAAAATATTCACTCATTAATTCTTAATCACTCTCGACATCACTTTATGAGCTAGTACGATTATGGTTTAGTGATACCCAATGACATACCAAGTCAACTAGTTACCATTTTAAAAATTTATATTTTTCCCTAGCTGGGAGGAAAACAAATTTTAAATCATTGTATCTCCACTTGGGTTAGCTAGTCACCCAAGACAATTAACACCACCTATGAAGACAAAGTGTGTTTCCACACTTAGATTTTTATTTCTAATTTACTATAGTAGTTTCACTTTGTGGTTCATTATCACATAATGTCTTAGTATTATTATTTTATCTATTATCATATTCTTAAATTCTCTTTATGTTATTACTTTATATTCTCATATTCTATCTATGGGATTCCCGATTTCTTTTTATGTTTCTCTATATTCATTTCAAGTCTTTTTTGAAAAGTGTACATTACATGGATAAGGAGACATTGCAAACCTATTAAAAAGACCTGACATGAATATAAATAAATGTATAAATAAATTAAGCATCCCTTAAACATAATATAGATATGGCAATATGTAATAAGTTGAGTTGGTAGGTAAATACATGTCACTAAATCGTAACCATACCAGCTTGTAAGGTGATGCTAAAAGTGATCAAGTATCGATGAGTGAATATTTTGATTTGAGTATAGATATTATTTCACCTATGAGGAGTGATCTATAATAAATAAAAAATGATAATCATAGAGTGTTACTAAACTCTAATGGGAAAAAAGAAAAATAACAGTAACTAGTACAAGGGTTACTAAAGTGTGACCAAAATGTGAAGTGTGACTAAGATCAAACATAACTCACTTATAAAAAGATGAATGACACCAATAAATATGAATCCAAATTCAATTTATAATTTCTTAAAACTTTTAAAAATCACTCATTGAAAATTATATTATTTGTTGTTTTAATTTTTTTTAGAATAATAAGAGGGAGACCATGAACCAGCTTCATGCCTCCAACAACTTGTATTATGTTAAACTTGTATTTGAGTGTATTTTTATATTTATACAAAGTGATTTTTTTAAAAAAAATGGAGGCATGTGTCACAAATATTTTTTAAATTTTTGCATTACTACTTTGTTTTATTTATAAAGAATCATCTTTTTCATGAAGATAAAAATCATTTTGAGTATGTAAATATTGATGTGTCCTATAATGTGGACTTGTCCTAGTGTAACTTATGGAATATTTTCAAGTTTATATGTTAATGGTACTTTTTATGACCATTGGTTCTTTTGAGTCAGTCCATTCATGTACCAAGGAGTCCCTAAATTCAAATACAAATGTCTATATAAATAGATGTCTTGTAAAATTAAAAGAACTTATTCTCAATGATCAAAAGGTATACACGATTTTTATACAAGATGAATAAATGATTTGTTTATAGATTTTAAGGCTAAATACACCATTTGCATGTTTTTGAAAAGGGTATTTATAGGTGAATAGATAACAAGGCTTGCATATATGATTTCATATACACAACTAGGAGGGAGAAGTACATTAGCCTAAGTCCCATTTGGGTTATGTAGGTAATGCTTAGTTACAAAGGGGTTTCTGATGCGATTTCAACTATTCCCTTAATATTACATCCCCATTTTTGTATTTAAATACAATATAATTTATGTGAAAGAATTAGAATTTTAATTTTAAAATTTTTTCACTTAAAAAATCCAGTTTTGTGTAAAGATAGATCACATATAGATTGAGGCAAATAAACCTAGATCTTCAAATCCAACACACATTATGATAAGACAAAGTAATAGTAGACAAAAACTATCACTTTTCACCATTATCCCATATTTGATGACTTGTGTTTGATATTGTTATTCTCTAATATTGTATAATGACACATTCATAGAGATTTATCATCTAATTCATGATCTTAGAATAGTCTACATATTCAGAAAATCAATTAGTTCTAAGCTATGCACATATGTTTCATAGAAAATAATGGTTATAATAGAGTATGTACAAAGTTTAGGGACATAAAAGGTGACACTCATAGGGAGGGAAAGGTTTTTATAAATGGAATACACCCTTTTGAAAAGGGTGTATGACCTTTTTTTAAATGTTTTTGTGCATTGGTATGGTAACAACATAAAAGGGTGTATGCCCTTTTCAAAAAAGTTGTACACCCTTTATGATTATAAAAGGGTATACACCATTTTTATTTTAAATATCTTTTTTTCCTTTCCTAAAACCAATGTTTCATTTTATTTCCTTGAATGAGATCACATTTTTAAGAGGACATGTGTTCTTTGGTTTTGCATATTACAAATGTGATTCAACATTTTGATCATAGTATCTATTATGTTGATTTTTAAATTTTAATATCAGGGTTTCAATTAATATTTTTTATGCATAATATATTGAAATTAAATTTACATTTAAATCTCTCACATTACCTTAAAAAATTGGTTTTAATAAATATAGATACAAAATTCAATATACCCAATGCTTAAAGAAAATGTAGAAAAAAATTGGGATAAAAACCCTCAATAGTTTGATTTCATATAAGAAGAATCTAGATTACATGAATAATATAATTCAAAATGATAAAAAAATAAACATTATTATAAATAGATTGCATCACTCCTCAAGTCACAATGGATGCACAATTCACTTACAATTATATTGGAGGCTGGGTTTGATGAAGTGGGAAATGTCACCTTGCAATTTGATGCAATATTGCATTAAAGAGAGGTCATAAAATAATATCAATATAATAAATAATAAAATGAGGGTGTTATAACAAAATATAACAAAAAAATATGTGTGCACTTTGCTTCTTAGTATTGTAACCAACCAACCAACACTAACAATTTATACACATATTATCATTGATTGATGTCTTCATGCAAATATAAAAATAACTATTGGGATAGCTGGTACTGGGACACTAGGCAATGATTTACCATGGGATATAGACACTAAGGACTTATACATAGGATCTATGTGGTAGGACATCTAGGATTGCCCCTCATACTATTTTTACTAATATCCCACCTATTATTAGTGACATAGCTAATAGTCATCCTCAAGTTATTGTAAATCATTACACATCATGTGGGATGAATTACTATACCTTATATTTAGGTGAGACATACATGGGTTACATCTATTAGGACTATACCTACATTTGTGTGACATGCTAACTCCCAAAAATATATGCCATTTATAGTTGTTTGTAGCCATATAAAATACCACTTGAGTGCATTAAGTTAAACTTGAGACAAACCGTCATTATATTATCCTTAGACCTATCTTAAATCCTTTTTTGACACTTATCTAACTTTTATGTTGGCCTTACACATCCCTAGACATCTCAAAATTAGTCTCAGAACCTCTCCTAGGGATCCAAGCCCCTAGTGCCTTAGGTTCTACCACCTGGACACTAGTGTTGTACTTTGGACACTTTCACTCTACACTAGTGTCTCCCTTTCAGTGATAATGTCCTTTGCTAAATTTCAACCCCAACAAATATCTTTTTAATTCCTAAGACTTTTAGTGTCAGCCTAGACCAATTTAAAATTTCACACAAGCACCAAATTAGTATAAATACACAAATTTTATCCCTTTATCCACTAGATGGAAATTACATGAAAAATACACAAATAATATTAGAACAAGATGTTCACAATCAAGGTTTATGATCCTTACTTATGAATACAGTCATCTACAGGCATCCCAACCCCATAATATGCATATTTATAGTCTCAAGCCTCATTAAAAAAACTCAATTTGGAATTCATAATAATATTAATTTACACTTTCACTAAGCACTTGGGTAGGAGAACTAAATCAATATTGATCCCTCCTAAGAGTATTGGTATATATAAATTCTTAACATAGTGAGGTGTTGAGGATGTCTAGCCTACCTAGATAACATCACAATTTTACTACTTGTGTCAATCAAACACCCTAACAACATGGAGGTATAGTGTTTCATCCTAAATTAGATTAAAATAGTGCATAGATATTGAATTATATCTCATCCACACATGTATAGGTAGGTAATACTTAGCTGGAGGTGCACGTAGGAGATCAAATAGCTTTCTGCACAAAGGGCATTAACATTAAAAGTAGGACACTAGCACCTTGTGCTATCTAAAGTAAAAACTACTTTATAGGAGGGTTTTTGACACATGGACCCTATTCGTAACACTTATATCTTATTCCACACCAATTTTTATCCTAGAGCCACCTCATACAAGGCAAAACCTAAAGGGATAAAATTTGTGTATTTATACTAATTTAAAGTTTCACACAAGCACCAAATTAGTATAAATACACAAATTTTATCCCTTTATCCACTAGATTCAAATTCTATACAAGGCAAAACCTAATGAGAAAAAGAATGATTCAAAAGTGATAGTTAATTTAGATTTAGAGCCACCTCCTATCTTAGTTTTATTATCTCCTCCAAGGAGACCTTTCATGACTCTTCCTTAGTCTCCATCATAGGTTCCACAATAGCTCTTATAATGCAATTTCAAATCTCCCCCTCTCATAAAATAGGTTAGTACAACTAGGCCTCTTTCAAATAACTATGATTCCAATGCATTATATGATTATAACAATGCATCATGCCATATTAAAAATATATGAATTAGCTTACAACAAATATTTAATAAAATATAATATGATTGATCTCATCACTCCTATAGAGGCACCTAGACCAAAAAAAATGGAAGCAAAGGCATTGAAAATATTTTCACATCTATTTCCAAAACATACAACAAATATGATAACAAGCACTTTAGGTGTTCACTATAATTATTAGGCACATCCACCACTAGCATCTTATCCTGCTCAAATTATGGACACACATCCTATAAATAGTATCATTGGGGTGTATAATACTATAGTGCCATCTAGACCTCTTATCACATTTTTAGAGAAGGAAATATTTGATGATGACATAAATTTCTATGCAATAGTTTTATAGCCTATATTGATCATCAACCTATTTAAAGTGTCATGGCTAATAATGGGTGAAGTGTCAACATGTGTACTATCAAACTTATACAATAATTGGATTATTTAGATAAGGACATTTATCATATAGATACAATTATTTATGGTTTTAGTGGCCATGTTAAGAGCTTCATTAGGGAGATAACACTAACATTACAAGTTAGACCTATACATGTAGCCACCAAATTCATAGTAATAAATGTGCAGGCAATTTTGTAATTTTATTAGGTAGGCCTTGGATACAATAGCTTTGATACATTCCATCCACCATACACAAATGTCTCAAATGTGTGTATGTGTGTGTGTGTGTGTTAATCAAGTTGTTATATTTGATAGCCTACCTTCTATATGAGTATCCTTTACGTAATCCATATCTAGGTATATAGTACACACTAATTGCCATTAAAATAATAGAGTTTATTAGCACACATCCAATATTAGTTGAGCCATCAATGCTGGTTAGGTTTAATCTTACAAAAATACCATGTATGCATACTCTACCACTAAGACCTTTATTAGAGAGACCCCTGCATTAGAGACATTTTGTGGATTCTATAGGGCATCTCTCTCCACCACCACATAAATCAATGTTAAATTAGAGATAATCCACTCTAGTTAAAAATTATTCTACCAAAACGGTTACCAAATACACTATAATTCAAAGGTAAGTTTAGTTAGCTTCATAGATTCAAGAACCTACAGTTCACAGGTGAGTTCAATCCTCTTCTCATATTCATAACCCTACTCCATAGGGAGTTTTAGTTATAGATCACTTAATGTATTTGAGTCATAGATCTTAGATAGCTCATCACATAACATGTACGATCACTATACCTTTATTTGATATAGGACACGTTGATTATGAGTATTTTTTGAGACTCATAGGTTAGTAGTATATTCTCTCTTGCCTTACTCATTGTATATAGTTTCATTTTCATGATTCATTTTACATAGCTTATATACTAAAAAAACATCTAAAAAATATAATATGTTCAAAATACAAAAACATAATATTTAGAATATATGCATTTCCATGTTTTCATTATTTATACTTCTAGGTACTACATATGCTAGCTATCTTATTATAGTTAGTTTTATTAATCATACATGCTTCACTTGTTATTGTCAAGTGTTTGCATATTCTTTTAAGACTCAAGTCCAACACATAGATATATATTTATGACTATCGACCCACTTGGGGCACACACCTAGAATAATCATTGATACATTTTCCCATTGGGGCATTATACTACATAGATTTTGATTTAAAAGGTTACATTTTTCTATACTCTATATCACAACTTTAGCATTGATTATATCCTGATAATAATCATCCCATATTCCTCAATTTTTTTTCTAAATATTACTAATACTGACTCAGTTTATGTATATATTTTATCTTATACATATTTATACCACATGTTCATACATATGTTCATTTATAGCTTTCCTAGTTTAGAATTTATTGTGTCTAGCTGCTTCTACATCTATTTGATGGCATTTAAATATGCCATTGTTATTTGGTTCTATGCCACTTCCTTTCATTATATGTATGCTTGGGATATATATCCATGTCATTGTGTGTGCTTTCTTGATTGTGTATGTGATCATTTTAACATGTCCTTCTATGTGGATCTAAGCCAACCTATTTTTTTTGCATATGTGGACATTTAAACAAGTCCTTATATGTATTACTTTCTCATATTTAGTGAAATCTACCCATGTACTTTGTATTGTGTCCACTTGGCCTACTTTGTGTGCCTCATATGTGTTGTATATATGCTTTCATGTATGTGTCATGGCCATAAAAATTCTCTCTTAAATTTTACGCTTACACTCAGTTTGTGATTCAATGAGTGCTCTAATGCATAACCCTTTCCTCGTTGGGTGGCTTGATGGACATCATTCCCCATTCCTCTAGGTATTTTACATAGACAATTCTCAGATTATGTAATTCATACACATGATTACATGATATATCTATATTAACAACTTTGTGAATGATATACTTAAAATACATTATACATTACCAACTTACAATCAAATTATCTTAGAATCTGATATCATGTATATACATTATATTAGTTTACTACACATATATCATATTTTTTCATCCTAAAACACACCATGGAGAGATTTTATTTGAGGATAATTATTACATAGTTATCGAAACTCCCCTCAAAAGAGGGGTCATTCATAGTCATTTGTCAAAGAGATCAATCCATTTGAGTACACTTATAATATAATTTTTAACATCTAAACATAGAGTTATAAAGGTTAGAGTCAAGAAAAAAAATGAAAAATAGTCAAACACAAATCAATTTTAGTTTGCATAGAAAACATAAAAGGAAACTAGTGTTGAAAGATTCACACTAGAGAAGTGCACTAATATCCAAGGTAAAATGTTACTATCTAGTATCCTAAAAATAAAAAAATCTATATGTGATAGAATGACACAATAATTACAACCCAAATTTACATAGTTTTAGACATAGGTTATCATATTTGATCAATTTATGCTTAATTTTGCATAGAATCATACTAGGTTCACTTAGATTTTGGTCATCATGTGCAATATGATCACTCCCATTTTATCTTTAGATACATAAAATTATGTTACCATAACTCAGTTACAATCCATACACATAGATATCAGAATTGGGGGCATGTGTGTGACACATTATTTTGACATGATCAATTTTGCACCAGCTTATCTCAGATGGAAAACTCCATGTAATTATCAACATTATATACTTTTGACACTATTTTCACTAGGTATCACACTTGATTGATGCCTTAGTGTATCTTTAGTACTTGAAATTTGTGCATAGTCCCCAAGCTACCTTCTTGAGTGCTCGAAAAGCCCCTTGTCTATTTTTCATTTTGATGTTTCTAAATGGCCCTAAGTCCATCCTACATAATTATAGTTACATGGCACAGTTCAAGTTACATATTAATCTAAAACACATGGGTAAGTAATGATGGGTTTATAGACTACTTGATTTCTTAAACCACTTATATAGGAGGTTTAGACAAGCCATAAATCTAAGCCATGTTATTCATAGTGTAAGATCCACTAAGTAGGGGTGGGAAATGATGGATTCAAAATTTTATTGAGTTATTGAGACACCCACACATGAGTATTGATCAATATATCATCTTAGTCAAAGGTATTTAGTAATTTGATCATTATTTACACACACACACACACATAAAGTATTTCACCAAGATTTTGGATTGGTTGATGTTCCAATGAGGTGTATTCATTACTTCTCTCTCTCTCTCTCTCTCTCTCTCTCTCTCGCTCTCTCTTATTTATTTACTCATTTTTTGTATTTTATTTTGATAGATATTGAGTAAGGACTAATTCATCCATGTTTCATTTTTAGGAAACACAATAGAGCATGTTTTACACACTTAAACCCAGATTCATGGGCTTTGCCTCATAAATCAGTCTAGGTATGCTTATTTTTATTTTATCCTATTCATTTTACATTGTTATATTTTTATAATATGTGGGAATGTATTCATATAAAATGTCTCTTGAATTCAATGAGTGTCACTTAAGATAGCCCATCCCTAGCTTAGCCCTAGACATTTCTTAGGGTTGATTTCAACACCTATCTAGCTTTCATGCAGACCTTACACATCACTAGATATCTCAAAATAAGTTACAAACCCTCCCTAAGGGATTCAAGCCCCTAGTGCCTCAGGTTATACCACCTAGACACTAGCACTATACTTTGGACACTAGCACCCCACGTTAGTGTCCCACTTTCAACACTTGTGTCATTTGCCAAATTTTAACCCTAATTCATAACATTTTTAATTCCTAACATACCTAGGGTTGTCTTGGACCTATTTCAAACTCCTTATAATCACTAGATCAATATAAATACATGAAATTTATCCCTTTATCTACTAGATGGAAATGAGATACAAAATACACAAACAAACTTAGAACAAGTGTGATAATCACGGTTATTGATCCTTATTCTACTTTGATTTTGCATACATTAATATACAACCATATAAATCCCGGAACACACATATTTACACTATAAATTTTCATTCAAATCACTCAAGTTGACATTTATAGTAGCATGCATTTTCACTTTCACCAAACAATTGGGTGGGAGTACTACATTCTAGGCTTGATCGCTTTTTGGATTAATGCTATGTAGGTAACTCTCAACATAGTGGATTATTTAATATGTTCATTTTACCTAGCTAACATCACACTTTTGATACTTGTGCCATGTAAATACCTTAACAACATGAAGGTCTCGGGTTTGCTCCTAAATTAATTCAAAATAGTGCATAGATAGTGAATCAAAGATCATCCACAGGTATAAGTAGGTCAGACTCAACCAGAGGTGAACCCAAAAGATCAAATAGTTTTATACACAAAATATATTAGCACTAAAATTAGGACACTAATGCCCCATTCTATTTTTTAAGGTACAACACTACTATTTAGGAGGGTTTTTGACACCTAGATCCTATTTATGAAACTCAAATCTACTTCCACACTAGTTTTCAACCTCTAAATCATCCATCTTAGTCAATTTATAGCTAAGTACTTATTTGTGTGACTCATTGATATTTTTATCAATATAAAATTAGGTTAATTATTTCATAAATT
The DNA here is from genome assembly GCA_037957365.1 of Torreya grandis. Lineage (NCBI taxonomy): Eukaryota > Viridiplantae > Streptophyta > Pinopsida > Cupressales > Taxaceae > Torreya > Torreya grandis. The sequence continues at coordinate 247,865 of JARHVA010008883.1, read as the reverse complement.
AGTGGATGTATTTGATGCATATTTCTACCATGTTTTACTCTACTCAGACCCTTTAACAACCTAGGGACTAAATTTCATAAACCCTTAAAAGTTACATCATTGATTTAACATCTCTAAAAAATAATATGGAACATTATATTCCATATATAGTTTCTTTAATACCTCTGGAAATCAACATTCATGATCATATGCCATCTAGAGTTACTTCATGATCTCAGGAAACTAGCATTCTAGAGTATACATCATTTTTATATGATTCAACACAACACTGGCATGCTAGAATTTATGTCATATGTAGTTAATTCAACACCTCCCACCTTCACACATCAGCCTATTATGCATTACTTATATGCTTCTTTGTTTAT
>JARHVA010008883.1:240000-242500 GCA_037957365.1 Torreya grandis | reverse complement strand
CGAAACTACCTATTTCAAAGTTTGAATTTATAAAGGACATTTGAAGGGTATCTATCATCTCCTAGTAAAACCAAGGTCATAATCCCTATTATATGGGTTAAGGAAGGTCTTATACATGTTTATAATAGTTATTATGTCTTTATTCATAATTTATTTTGTCAAACTCAACTAAGGTTAAGACTCACATTGAGTTAAAAAGTTAGTTTGAGAAAGTTTAGGATATTGGAGCAAACAAGGGAGAATGAGAGGATAAATAGGATAGTGGAATAGTAAATGGGAGGGAGGAAAAAATAATTTAAGACCAAAATTTTTAACAATTTTAGAAAATAAACAAAAGTTTATAAAATAAGATAGAAAATAGAATTGTGTAATGTTTTGCACTTAGAAATCAATTAAAAGAATGTTCTATTGAGCTCCGTACTGTAATTTCCATCTTGTATCACATGTATGTTTGTTTTTTTGTTATTTTATAACCATATTTATTAGTTTTTATTAATTTTATTCATGTTAAAGTCTCAAAAAGAAGGTACATTTTTTCTACAGTCTAGAAAAGTCATTCGACAATCAAAGAAAGTGCATTTTTATCATGTATTGAGATTGTTTGGATTCAAATTCCAAATGACATGGTAATATATAGGCATTATAAATGTTTTAAAATTTAAAATATTCCTAAAATATCTTAATAATTTTAATTTATATTCATTTTATGCTTTTTACATATACACAGTCAAGAAAAGTAAAGTTACAGTCAATAAAATCTTCTTTTCTTCATGTTTTGAGGTTAAACAAGATGCCAAAGTGTGTGTCAGGGAATAATTTATGTGTGTATTTATTATAAATACATAAATATTTGAAAATGGGTCTTAAAAATGAAATTTCCATCAATTTTAATCTCTTGAGTTGCATACAGGTCTACATATTGTAAATTAGGGTTTTGAAGATAAAAATCACTATATCTTGAAAACAAAACCTTAAAATTTCATGAAACTTAGTAAAAAGGTGTAAGATTATTTTTTTAAAGTGATACAAGTGGTTTAAAATTGGTTTTACATCTTGAGATCAATATATTTAGAGTTTTCAATTTAATGCCTAAAAACAAGGCCCAAAAAACCTTGTTTTACATTTTCAAGTGGAATAATACTTGTAACATAACATGGTGGATTTTTATAACATAAAATGAATAAAAAATAGGTATTTTTAACATAAATTCTAATGTTAAATTAATATTTTCACTAAAGAAGGCTTGTAGGCCTAGTTTCTCTCTCATAAGCAAAATTACAAGTTGTAAGTTTGACCTTATTTTCCATCTCCATCATCTATATTAGAATATAAATTAAATATAGTAGAATTGGTGATTTTTATTTAAACCAATTTGATTGTTATCCACATATTGGTAAAATTGAAATAGTATGATGAATTTTCTTTCGTATTCAAATGTCTCTTAAGGGACTAAAAATTAGCCTATAGGAAATGTATCTTATGACTCACTAGACTAATCAATGAACTGTCTATGTAAAAAAATCTATATGGGTGTTTTAAATATTTAATATATCCCCTCCACTCTCCATCAGACTCTAAAACTAAAAGTTGTAGTTTTCCGGATGCATCCCTTAAGAGAAACTTCTTATCCTTGAGTGGGAAAACTAAGTGAACTTTAGGCATGCATTACAAGAGAGCCATAAGGGGTATATAAAATAAATTAGATCCTATAGTTTCATATGGAATTACTCTTCACATCCTATAGAGGTTTATTTCATACTCAGAATGAGAGAGACATGTTAGTGAGTTTCTTGTTACAGGAAAATGTTTCTTAATGGACCAAAAGTTGGTATATAGGAGGTGTATCTTATGAATCACTAGACAAATAAAACAACCATCTACTTATATACATTTAAATGGGTGTTTTAACACTATAATTAACACCCTCCATTCTCTATTAGGACTAGGAATGAAATTCTTTTTTGGTCAAATGCATCCCTTAATAGAATGTTCTCATCTCTAAGTGGGAAAACTAAGTAAAATTCAAATGTGCATTATAAGATATTCATGAGGGGTAAAGACAATATTTTAGATCTTAAAATTTTGTGGGTGAGTCATCTTAACACCCCTATGAATATTTACCAAGCTAAAGGGAATTGAGACACTATAGTAAGTTTTCTTTCACAACTGAATATCTTTTAAGGGACTAAAAGTTGGTCTATGGGAGGTGTGTCTTATGAATTGTTATCCCAGTTGATGAAATGTTTGCACAAATGCATCTATTTTGGAATATAAAATTTTTAATGGAAACCCTATTTTATTCATCATGCCTAATATGGAAAGTTATACTCAGTCTGATGCATCTCATAAGATAATATTCTCATCCTCGAGTAGGAAAATTGAGTGAACTTATATCACACATTATAAAAGATTAATGAGGGGTAGATAATAGCCATCATATCCTAAAGTTTAATGGTGAGTCCTATTAACACCCCCTATAATATTATTTATAGTTAAGGAT
>JARHVA010008883.1:225000-237500 GCA_037957365.1 Torreya grandis | reverse complement strand
ACCATTCAATCATTGAACCATTGAACCACTTTGGTTCAAAGGTTCAACGGGTTTAAAGTTCAATGGTAGGTTCAACCAAAGGAATAGTTCAATGGCTCAGTTTAACCAAGTGGTTTAATGCTTTATTTCAGTCAGTTTCTTTTGGTTCAACTAAATGGTTCACTCACTTGGTTCATTCTTTCAGTTCAACAAGTTCGACGTCTACAGGTTCAACAGCAGGTTCAAAGGCATTTTTCAGAGCTTTGTTTGAACTGTTAAACCAAAACATGGTTCAATGAATAGGTTCAATAGGAGGTTCATTCACTCAATTCATTCGATTGAACCATTGGCTTGAACCATTTTGGTTCAAAGCCTTGGTTCAACCAATTGGTTCAAATGAGATGGTTCAACTGTTGGTTTAAAATCAAGTTCATTATGCTTGGTTCAATGTTTAGTTCATCGGCTTGTTTCATTCATTGAACCGTTGGCTTGAACCATTTTTGGTTCAATCGATTGGTTCAACGTCAAAGTTCATCCAATGGTTCATCGCCAAAGTTCAAAGGGGTATTTCAATGCAAAAGGAAGCTTCTTGAAGGACAAGTGCCCTTACGGAGAACACTTAATCAATAAGAGAACCCTTTCGAAGGGTCATTTTCAAAGAAACCTGAAAGGTAATTCTTTTAGAATGTTTAAGTTATTTAAAATTAGGTAAGGCATAATTCTCTTGAATTTTTGTCTAAAGGAATTCCTTTGGACAAAAATTCTGAAAGAATTCTAAGTGGATGCGGGGGGGAGGGGGGTGAAATCCGAAGACTTGTTCAAAGATTTGGTGAAACAAATAATTCCACAGACTTTTGTCCATGGGAATTTTCCCTAGACTTTTTGTCTGCAGGAATTTTCCCTAGACTTTTATCTACGAGAATTTTCCCCAGGGAAATGTCCATGGGAAACTTTTGCACGAGGAAATGTTCATGGGAGAAAGCCTGGGGGTTTGTCCATAGGGATTGCCAAAGCAAAGGGCTGCTGAAGGACCCCAAAAGGTAGGTGCCCTTGCGGGGGACTCTTGGTGGCTAAAGTAAAAGGCTATTCAAACTCGACATAGATCATTTCTCAAGGCTTGAAAGGGCAAGTCTAATCTGGAAGAATACAAAGCCAAAAGAAGACCAAGGGGTGACGTGCCTGAAGACGTCAAATTTAAGATAGTGAACTAGCCATTGAGAGCACATTGACGGGCATGTAAATGTCAGTTTTAAATACCATGAAATAGCCATTGATCCTTTGGATTTACAGACCTGAATGCATTCCAAGAATTCAAGATCAAAACTAGTCGAAAGCGAGGAAAAATAGAACAATGAATGAATCCAAGACTCAATTTAATTAACCAGGAAAGAAGGAACGATGAAGACAAGATCAGACTGCTAGGTGGACATTGAAAGCTGTAATCTTTCAATTGTGTGGCTTGTTTATCTACATTGAGAAGATCAAATGGGTAAAATGCCCCAAAGTTCTAGCTTGTCTTCCTAACAGTTCCCAATGCATCATGATGTATTAATGTTCCCGAGCCCTTCTTGAAATGGCTATATAAGGGACTTTCTTTCATTGTAAGAAGATCTCTTTTTTGACAATCTAAATGAAACTTTGCCCAAATTGAGAGGCATCAATGAGAATTTGTGCTCAGTCTGTTGATCATATTCTATTAATGGAATAAGAAAGCAAGGGACTTTTTTAGACTTTGTGTTGTGATATCTTTGTTGTTGAGGAATCTATTTTGATGTCTTTTTCCTTGATATATTTTTTGTTCCATTGATTTAACAAGTAGGATTAGTAAAATTAGTCAAGAAGGTGTCTTGAAGAATCAACTATGGAGAGAATTTGTGCCTCCATAGCTACCTTCAGTGTGTTTTCTTTATATTGTTGTGTAAATGGCTTTGAGAAGACTTTGTGCCCTCATCATCCTTCGTGTATTATTCTTGAGCATTTCAAGTGGAGACTTTGTCCTGTGTCTTGATTTGCTGGTTACCATACCTTTAGTTACACTCTACTTTTATTTTTAGGAGTATTCTTGTGGCTAGCTAAATAGTTCTTCTAAAAGAAGAGGAGTACTGTCAGTCATTCCCTTGAGATTTTCCTTTGTTTTGTACACATCATCTCTGAAGAAAGAGAGATGGATGTCTTGTCCTACCCATGAGTATTTATTTCTATTTATACATACATACATACATACATACATACATACATACATACATATATATATATATATATATATATATATATATATAACATATCCACAGGGAACCTCCCCTTGATGAGAGGAGAGAGCAGTCTCCTTTTGATGTGATAAACTTGCACATTTGGATGACTAATCTTCCTACTTTAGCTGATCAGACCTATTTTGTTTACCAGTACGCTGATAGACAAAATATTCAACCAATAGTTTTTGGTGGCTCCGCTAGGGAAACACCCATTATCTATTTATAGCCTATTCATTCCATTCAACTTCACTCTAACTAGGAAAGAATGCACAGTTTAAAGCCCCAAGCTTTAACTAAAGCAAAGTCAAATATTTTCCATTTTTGTTTCATAATCTGGCAGATTCAAGGTATACACGAAGCCAAAGGGCTAAAGGTATCATTAATCCTATGTTTGAGCTAGTACAACAAAGTGATTTTGATTTGTTTCCCTCACCATCTCATCTCCAATGAACCAAAAGCTTCCCTCCTACTAAAGCCAAATCTCCATTACCAGATGAAGTATCTACTTTTGCTATTGATAAAGTTGTGCCTATAATTACCCCTTTGAGATTTGTTATCCCTCCTTTTCAGAATCCTACAATGGCAGTTCAAGGACCCTAGGGTAATGCTTTTGGTCCTCTCAATCTTACTCCTCCTCTACATGAGCTTCCACGCAATTCTAGGAAGAATTTCCCTAAATTTTATGGTGATGGGAAAGTTCATCCTGATGAACACATTGCAGCATTTAGTATAGCTTGTGGAGTAATCGAAGTATAATTTGAAGATGTAGCAGTCATGATTTTTGTTAAAACACTACAGGATGCTGTTGCAAATTGGTTTTACCATCTATAGGCTTAGTTTGTGACTGATTGGAATACGCTTAAAGCTAAGTTTGAAGCTAGATTCAAACTTGCAGAGGATGCACATACACTTTTGGCTCAACTTACATAGATGAAGAAAGAGCCTCATGAGCCTATGATAGACTTCATAGTTAAATTTAACAAATTGAGAAACAAAATTCCTATAATTGATAGACCTACAACTAAGAATCTCAAATGCTTTTTCATTAATTCTCAGCTACCTAAAGTTAGTTTCCTCTTGAGATGTGCTGGTCAAATAGATCTCACTGCAGCTCAACTTTTGGCCACTAAAGTAGAAGACGATCTCATCTTAGCAAGGAAAATAAGAAGAGATCCAAATAAGAATAGAGCTTCATCATCTTCTAAATTTATGTCTACAAGCACCACAGATCCAATTGTGCAAAAATTTGCAAATGAGTTGCTTGCTCTCAAAAAGTAAATGGCTCAAGGAATGTCTTCTATTCCTACATATAGAAGGACATTCCCAAATTAGTCATATCAGGGTAATGTTTCCAGGAACCAAGGGAAACAAAATCACCTTCCCCCCCCACAAGGGAAACTTGCCCTGGAAGCTCCTCCAACTAATTCAGCAATGGGATACCTTGAAGCAAAATCAGAATTCTCTTTCTAGCTTGAATTGAATTAGGAAAATGATGCTGATATCATTGAAGACAATCAAGAAGAATCAGTTGGTGACTCCCAAATTGGTTTCCTAAATTACTAGGATAAACTCAAAAGCAAAGGAGAAGCCTCAGATGGATCATATGCAGTATTTACTAGGTCTAAGAACTAATCAGTCCAACAAGCTGATAAAGAAAAGATATAGGAACAACCTCAACCAGTAATCACAATTGTTAAATGTGGGACTGCTATGCCTTTTTAATCAAAGGATATAGTCATCACCCAAAAGGTAAATACATCTGTTTCACCTCCACCTTCTACTCCCAATTCACAAACCAGCCCACCTCTCATTCCTCTTAAAAACTAGAAAGTTGAAGTACCTTTCTCTGCACCTAGCTCAATTAAGCCATTTGACATAATTGATCATGTAAAAAAGACAAAAATACAGATGTCTAAATTTGAATAATTGTAAGTTAATCCTGATCAATTAGATAAGCTAGTCCAATGTGTCAAGAATAAAATCATCCCTACAAGACAAGAGGTTAAGACAAATAATTATTGATTCTCCAAAGAACTCGTCTATTCCAAATAATTTGGTCATTACCCCCATAGCTGCTCTTAGAAAAATAGAACCCTTCTATGTTTCCCTGTTAATCAATGGCCACAAGCTGAGTAATTATATAATAGACTCAGGCACATCTGACAATGTCATGCCTACTAAAGTCACTGAGTCTCTTGGTCTCAAACTGACTAAGACATTTAGGAGATGTTTCTGTATGGAGAATAATCAAGTACCATTACTGGGGAAAATCAAATATGTCCAATTTTCATTCGTAGCCTTCCCAAACAAGAGGATTAAAATGAGTATTTTAGTGGTTGACATCCCAACATCTTATGGCATTTTGCTTGGATGAAATTTTTGCTAGTACATGAGAGGAGAACTAAACATGGATCTATCTGAGGCAGGGATCCCTATCCAAGGCATGATGAAGAGGTTACTCCCTGAAAAGGAGGCAAATTATGTGGTTACCCAAACATCATCCCCTACATCACAAATTCTATTTAAATCTTCAGGCAGAGGTAATTATTTATTTACCATAGAGGATGCTCATGTTCCTATAGATGAAAGTCCTATAGCTAACAATCTAGGAATTGATCCAAATAATACTTCAAGAGAATTGGTAGAGCACAGTATAAACAAGGAAGGATCTTCCATCTCTAATGAAGATAAATCTGATAAGAGATCAGATTCTGATGATGAAAGCAATTCTTCCACCAATGATAGAGTTGGTGGGACTATGTTGATATCTCCTCAAAGAGATATTCTTCTTTCATGTAATTTGCAAGTTAGCAACACCAAAAACACAACTGGATGTGAATCTCTATTGCCTAAATTGAAGATTTCTCAAGATGAAGAAGTCAAACTCCTTCACATCAAAGGAGATGATAATCTAACATCTTGTCAGTAGTTTGACTTGGATGATCCAATCATGTGCTAGACTAAACCAATAGAACAACAAGTTATGATGGTGGACCACACTATTACAAATCAAAATTAGGCAAAGGAACCCTTCACCAAGAAATCAAGGAGTTAAGGTTTCCATTTTCAAGAACACATCCTGCCATGGGGCAAGAAGAAGAAAGAGTCAAGAGGAAGATGTAAAAAATTAGTTTCCTCATGGAGAGCTCCATTCGTTCATCACTATTTTTGGGGACAAAATGGTTTCCTACTAGTCTACCAAGATCAAACATTATTTTCATTATCTCCCAAAAAGTAGCATAAAAAACACTTCAACTCTTGAAGTATCAGATCATTGCCTCTGTATATATGTATATTTGTACAATTTCAATTCTATTTTGTTTTGTTTATTTTCTTTTTGATGCCTTTCATTTCTGAGTAGCATGACTCCATAGCCTAATGGCATACTTGAAGACACTGGAGATTCTGGATTCTACTCCTTTCAATTCATTTTATAATTGACAGAAGTTCCCCAACTGGAGCCAGTTGTTGTCCCCCAAAAAGTAGCAGTCATCTTTAGGACAACATTTAAACTATTTTGGTCTTACAGACCAAAATTGCCTCTTCCATTTCCAAAATTTGTCCTAGACATTCAAATTCCTCATTTTCCAATTTTCTCAAAAAATCTACGGACTCTGCAAGTCAAGTTCAATGGGTTTTACATGTTGATTTCTATAGACTCTATAGGTAAGTTCATTTATATAGGTTTAAAGGCATCTGCATGTGGTTTTAGTCAAAAGAATTGGTTTTCAACACTTGGTCATTTTATAGAATTAGTTTAGAGCTTTGGTTCAGTTGAAAATCTTCATCAACAAGCACCTGAGTGCAAAAAATAAACTTGAACCACTGAACCGTTGAACCATTGAACCACTTTGGTTCAAAGGTTCAATGGGTTCAAGGTTTAACAAATTCAATGTCTTTGGTAAGACTTAAGCACTTCATCAAGGTTAAAAGTTCAATCACTTCAATTGGTTCATCATCTTCAAGACACTTGGCCAAATCAAGGTGGCTTGAACCATTGAATTGTTGAACCATTGAACCACTTTGGTTCAAAGGTTCAACGGGTTCAAGGTTCAATGGTAGGTTCAACCAAAGGAATAGTTCAATGGCTCAGTTTAACCAAGTGGTTCAACACTTTATTTCACTCAGTGTCTTTTAGTTCAACCAAATAGTTCACTCAGTTGGTTCATTCTTTTAGTTTAACAAGTTTAATGTCTATAGGTTCAAAGACATTTTTTTGAGCTTTGTTTGAACCGTTGAACCAAAACTTGGTTCAACATCTTGGTTCAATGAATAGGTTCAATATGAGGTTCATTCACTCAGTTCATTCAATTGAACCATTGGCTTGAACCATTTTGGTTCAAAGTCTTGGTTCAACCAATTGGTTCAAACGAGATGGTTCAAGTATTGGTTCAAAAGCAAGTTCATTATGCTTGGTTCAATGTTTAGTTCATCGGCTTGTTTCATTCATTGAAGCATTGACTTGAACTATCTTTGGTTCAATTGATTGGTTCAACGTCAAAGTTAATCCAATGTTTCATCACCAAAGTTCAAAGGGGTGGTTCAATGCAAAAGGAAGCTTCTCGAAGGACAAGTGCCCTTGTGGAGGACACTTAATCAATAAGAGCACCCTTTGAAAGGGTCATTTTTAAAGAAGACCGAAAGCTAATTCTTTCATAATGTTTAAGGCATTTAGAATTGGCTAAGGTATAATTCTCTCAAATTTTTGTCTAAAGTAATTCTTTCAGACAAAAATTCTGAAAGAATTCTAAGTGGCTGCGAGGGGCCAAAATCGAAAGACTTATTCAAAGATTTGGTGAAACAAATAATTATGTGGACTTTTGTCCGTGGGAATTTTCCCCAAACTTTTTATCCACAGGAATTTTCCCCAGACTTTTGTCTATGGGAATTTTACCCAGGGAAATGTCTGGAGGAAACTTTTGTGCGAGGAAATATTCATGGGAGAAAGCCCAGGGATTTGTCCACAAGGAAAAGCGCTACCGAATGACCCCAAAAGGTAGGTGCACTTGCGGGGGACTCTTGGCAGCTAAAGTAAAAGGCTATTCTGACTCGACATAGATCATTTCTCAAGTCCCAAAAGGGCAAGTCCAATTTGGAAGAATACAAAGCCAAAAGCCAAAAGAAGACCAAGAGGTGATGCGCTCGAAGATTTCAAATTCAAGATAGTGAACTAGCCATTTAGAGCACATTGATGGGCATGTAAACATCAATATTAAAGACCATGAAATAGCCGTTGATCCTTTAGATTTATAGACCCAAATGCATTCCCAAAATTTAAGATCAAAACCAGTAGAAAGCGAGGAAAGACAAAACAATGAATGAATCTAAAACTTGATTCAATTAACTAGGAAAGGAGGAATGATGAAGACAAGATCATACCGCTAGGTGGACATTGAAAGTTGTAATCTTTCAATTGCATGGCTTGTTTATCTACATTGAGAAGATCAAATGGGTAAAATGTCCCAAATTTCTAGCTTGTCTTCCTAACATTTCCCAATGCATCATGATGTATTAATGTTCCCGAGCCCTTCTTGAAATGGATATATAAGGGACTTTCTTTCATTGTAAGAAGATCTCTTTTTTGACAATCTGAATGAAACTCTGCCCAAATTGAGAGGCATCATTGAGACTTTGTGCTCAGTCTATTGATCATATTATGTTAATGGAATAAGAAAGCAAGGGACTTTTTCAAACTTTGTGCTATGATATCTTTGTTGTTGAGGAATCTATTCTGATGTCTTTTTCCTTGATATATTTTTTGTTCCATTGATTTAACAAGCAAGATTAGTAGAATTTGTCAGGAAGGTGTTCTGAAGAATCAAATGTGGAGAGACTTTGTTCCTCCATAGCTGCCTTCAGTGTGTTTTATTTATATTGCTGTGTAAAGGACATTGAGAAGACTTTGTGCCCTCATCATCTTTCGTATATTACTCTTGAGCATTTCAAGTGTAGACTTTGAGCTGTGTCTCAATTTGTTGGTTACCATACCTTCAGTTACACTCTGCTTTTATTTTTAGGAGTATTCTTATGGTTGGGTAAATAGTTCTTCTAAAAGAAGAGGAGTAATGTTAGTCATTTCATTGAGTTTTTCCTTTGTTTTGTACACATCATCTCTGAAGAAAGAGAGATGGATGTCTTGTCCTACCCATGAATATTATTTTTTGTGTATACATATATATAGCATATCCATAGGGAACCTCCCCTTGATGAGAGGAGAGATCAATCTCCTTCTGATGTGATAAACTTGCACATTTGGATGACTAATCTTCCTACTTTGGTTGATCAGACCTATTTTATTTACAAGTATGCTGATAGACAAAATATTCAACCAACACAATGAACCATATTCATGGACACATATAAATAGGTGTATAAAAAAAAATGCCAATTTATAATATTTATCATGCCTTGGGATTGAAATTTTAAGTTGGTAGGATAAATCCCTTAAGATAATCTTATCTTCCTTGAGAGTACAAATGGACCGAACTTCTAGTTCATCTTACAGGAGAACTATGAGGGGTAGAAGCAAGTTGTTAGTTACTATAGTTATGTGTGTGAGTATTATAATCATTCCTAAGATAATTATCTCTCACTATATATGAGAGAGACATGGAACAAATTTTATCTCATATCCAAATATCTTTTAGGTGACTATAAGTTGGTCTATGGGAGGCATATCTTCTGACTTGTTAGCCCAATCGATAAAACATTTTCACAGACAAATTTGAATGACTGTATGAATTATGGAATTCCACCATACTCTCCCTCATTCCCTAGGATAAAAAGTTTCAATTATTCATAGACATCCCTTAAGATAATATTCTCATCCCTTAGAATTTAAATGGATTGAACTTATGCCATGCATTGAATGAGAACCATGAGGGGTAGAGATGAACCATGAGGGTGGAGATGAATAGTGAGAAATAGACATGAACCATAATTTACTACAATTTCATGGGGAAGTCCTATGAAAACACCATGGGGATTCTATCCCACATGTATCTACTAAACATATATTATTTTTAGGCTTATTTTTATTTCAAGAAGATAATATTCTTTACTCATGACACCAACCATGTGAAGATGGAAGCTCATCTAGTACCACTAACTTACATTAAAATTATTAGTAAAAAAATAAGAATAGAAATAAACACACTGATAAAATAATTAAAAATTAAAATATATTAAGTCAATTAACTTAAATTTATTAATTTGAAATGGTAGATACATTAATAACTAACCTTACCAAGTTAATTAAACATATCTTCAGGATCCCATCTGATTTTAATTGTTTCAAAAATCAATTCATGATTAGATTCTTTAACTTTCCAAAAAAAATATTAATGATATTTAATAATTTGAATATTTATAGAAATAACCAAATTTGAATAATAAATAACCATCCCATGTGTTTTAAAGTCCTCAAATATCCATTTCCTTATTTTTTTAATGATAATATCATTAAATCCATGTTTTAGTGACAACCATGGATGCAGTGGGATAAACTAGTTCTTCTCCATCTATGATAGTCATAGTTTATTGTTTTGACCTATACAATGAGGCAAGCATTAGTATGTTCCCTCATCATTATCCTTAGTTGTAATTACTAAAAACCAATTCCTTCCATTTAAGTAAAACCAATTTGTAAGGACATGTAGGAAAAAGGTAAAATATCTCTGATAGAATGAAGGCTAAATTCAAGTTATAAACAAATTATACCTGGTTGAACAATATCTGAGATGTGGTAAAAGTCAACTAATGATGTCATTTCATGATCCCCAAATGGTAAAATGAATCACTAGTATTTATAGGCATTAGCGGTCTAAAATACCATTTATTAACCCATTATTTTCACTCACATTCATTCCAATTAAATTCCATATAGTCCAAAAAAAATCATGCCATATCCCTAATATAAATAGTCCATGAACTATAACTTGATCTTTGAATGGAATGGAATACACTCAATCCAACATTGTACTAAATTCCTCATACATTATCTTATCTTCTCCCTGTATTAACCACAGCAACCTTAACACAAGAGAATATTTATTTGATCCATGAGAAAATTTTCCATTAAACCAAGTCATAATAGTTTCAACATCAATCAAATTATCACTATACTTATGATTTTACTATTATTTTTTTAGGGATATTTTTACACATTCACCTACACCATTATGTTCCCCTTTACCATGCACAATCTCAAAGAAACTCCAAAATTTTTTAACACCATTCTTATGATGCATCCTACTTAACCAGTAAAATATTTAAGAATTATTAAACTATCCTGCATAATTTACTTGACTGAATTTAGTGTGTATCAAACATGATTTTTCTTGAATTCATATTTCTATTTAATGTCTCAAAACAACTTTAGATAGACTATGGAAAATGTGATCTATCATCACTCATATAAAAGTGGTACTCCATCAAAATCTTTTGTTATCTTCTATACTATCAGGTACATGTATGAATTTAATATGAATGAAAATTCTAATCTGAATTTAATAATAGTATTGTGATTGAACCTCATTTTATGATTGTAGAGTGTAGTTTTCAGCAAATTCCATAACTAAAATAATGGTGCCAAATGGGAAGTTGTACTTATATACCTTGAATTAATTATCTAACCCTTTTGATTTATGTGTGTGTCTTACATATTGGTAGATAATATTCTTCTTGAATTTAGACATGCAATCATATATAGATACTTGGGTTGGAACCAACTCACATCTTGATGACTCTTTTCCATATTTTAAATATACTTTACATATTTGTACTTAAAATCAACTCGGTGCTTTCCTAGTTCATGTGAAATTTATTCATATATATAGTAGGTAAAATTTGACAAATCACCACAAGTGTTACATATTACATATAAACATTCTTTAAAAAAGTTGTCATTCAAGTATTTGATAGAAAATACTTTAGATTAACTCTCTTGATGTTTTAAATGGGTAAGCCACCATACATTCCTGCATAATATCATTAGTATGTAAAGTACAATGTATATGATCAAAAACATCAAAATATATGACAAATTAAACATGGTTCTTACAACAAAATGTCATGTGTGCTTGATTGATATTAACATAGCAAAGATTGTGCATCTCAACTAACCTTTTTATATAATTATCAATTTCACATTAAATTTTTCAATACACATTTTATAAAATTATGTTTGGGTCATGTCAAAGAAATGTTTTTAATGTGACTCATGAATTTTTTAACATTTTATTCTTTTAACAACATATTTTACATTAGATGAGATCCATGTGTTATTGTGCCAAAAAACTTCAATCAAATGTCTCATTCCTTCAACTAATAACTTATCTTTCTAGAGAAGCCTATCACTAAACACATAATAATATGTATGTGAATGGTCATCAATACTTGTTCTTCTTTTTGTGGAATTTATTACACTTTTCCTATTCAATTTCAAGGATGTAATTGTTTCACTAATAAATCAAGATTTAGTTATTGAGTCACTCACTATACATTATATTATTACTCATCTTGCCACATTACTATCTTTTTTATAGTTATATTGTCTATTGCATTAAATACATTAAATATGTTCTTTAATATTGTTGTCCCCAATAATAGACTTCTCATTTTTGGGACAACATGAAAACTATTTATGTTCAACAAACCAAAATAATCTCTTCCCTTCTCTAAATTTGTTCTGAGCATTCAAATTCCTCATTTTTCAAGCTTCTCAGAAATCTATGGACTCTATACGCTTGAATCTATAGACTCTATAGGCTTGAATCTACAGACTCTATAGGCTTGAATCTATGGACTCTATAGGAAGAAAATCTATGAACTCTGCATGCCAGGTTCTATGGGCATCACAGGTTGATTTCTATGGACTGTACAGGAAAGAAGCAAGCTCTCAACACTTAGGCAATTTCAAAGTTGGTTCAATGACAAGGCTCAACCAAAAGAGTTCATCGACAAGATTCTAAGCAAGGATTGAACCATTGAACCATTGAACCTTGAACCATTTTGGTTCAATAGGTTTAATGGGTTAAAAGGTTCAACATCAGTAACAAGAGTTAAGTGCATTTTTCAAGGTTCAAAGTTCAATCGCTTTAAGGTTCAGTGGCTTCAAAACACTTATAAAAAGGAAGAAGGATTGAATCATTGAACCACTTTGGTTCAAAGGTTCAACAGGTTCAAAGGTTCAATGGGTTCAATGGTACAACAGGTTTAATGACCAAATGGTTCAACGTGTTTGGTTCAAAAAGATCAAAAGGACATAGC
>JARHVA010008883.1:215000-220000 GCA_037957365.1 Torreya grandis | reverse complement strand
ATGTGCGTGTGTGTACGTGTGCGTGCGTGTGCATGCGTGCGTGTGTGTAGGCATGTGTGCGTGCGTGCGTGCGTGCGTGCGTGCGTGCGTGCGTGCGTGCGTGCGTGCGTGCGTGTGTGTGTGTGTGTGTGTGTGTGTGTGTGTGTGTGTGTGTGTGTGTGTGTGTGTGTGTGTGTGTGTGTGTGTGTGTGTGTGTGTGTGTGTGTGTGTGTGTGTGTGTGTGTGTGTGTGTGTGTGTGTGTGTGTGTGTGTGTGCGCGCGTGTGTGCATGCACGCGCGCGCGTGTGTGTGTGTTTGTGAAACTAGATGATCCTATCTAACTTTCCACCAAATGGTTTCAAAAAATACTAAACAATCCTAAAACAAATATAGAGTTCATGACTGGTTATATACCATGTTTTTCTAAAAAATGGAGTTCCTCTTCTAATTTCAAATGTTTGACCTACTATACATGACCATTTTAGAAAAAAATAGTACATTGTGAACCAGACTCAGAATGCTACAATTTGTGTTCATATATCATCTTCATATTTTGAGTGATTCCAGTTCAAATAATCTATAAACATTAATATTTCTCTTTTTTTTTAATCACTTAAGACCTCATTTTGGCCCATCATTTCTTTAGAATTATCCTCAACTAAGAATTTTAGTGTGGTAATGTTTATTAGATGCATGAAAAATCCATGAAAATTTAAAGGTATGGAAATAAAAATGTATCATAAATATAAATAGAAAAACAACCTTAATTTGTAAGTGTTCACACCCTAAAGGAGAATAAGTATAAAAAATTATTTTCATTGATAAAAATAATAAGATTCAGGCAATGTAAAACCTATTACAGAGATACTTAGTTGAATCATCCTTCCTCCACTATAGAGTATAGTAGTGAAAATGTTCTTCTTCATTATATGGTTTGAGAGAATATATGGGAAAATCAATCAACCAGATAATGTTTGCATAGTGTTTAAGACATGAAATGTTTCATCCCTCTAACATACCCAAGATATAATCTTTGTTAGACAATGCATTGTATAGAAGAGGTAATAGGTTCCATATATGTTAATATCACATTTACTACAAGTTGAATTTTAACATGGCAAGATGAACATGATTAACATGGTTCATTTAGTATTATTAACATGACCCTTTAATGTAATTTAAGCTTACCAAATGCTTTCCAACATGGCCTTTCATTAATTATTCAAGAAACCTAATAACTCCAAAATGCTCCTCACTGTGAGTGTTTTTAAATCACATTAAAAATAATATATTTCAATGTATTTAATTACTAGTCAAATTTTCAGAAATTATTAGATTTATTAATATCAATGATTGGTCATATGTATTAAAAAAATTATAAATAACACATTGATGTAAAAATGGTGACATGGCTTCAAATAAAGTCTAATTGCCTTTCATATCACTTATTTATATTAATATAAACTAAACCATCTAAATGTCAAATTTTTCATTACGAGGTGGCATTATATAAAAGATGTGGAACCCCAAATTTAAATGTTCTAACTACTATGCTCTCTCTACTTCCTAATAAATCTTATATTTCTTGTGTATTTTTCATATAATGACATTTGGACAAACATTAGGACACTATGAAATTGGATAAATTAGCATTAATAATTATGACACAAGAGATTTTAGTAAAACATGTGTATTATACATGAAAAATAAAGTAATAAAGTCTTAAAAATGCCTTAATTTTAATGCCAAATCCTCCAAATCTACTTTTGACATAATCCTAAGTAGTGTAGTTATGTAAAAATTTAATAGATGAACCAAAAAAAAATTCTTGGAACTCTATAAAATCAGCCTCAAGTGTGGGTTAGATTCTTGAATTAAATTAGGATGGGGTGAGTTCCCAACTCACATCACCATGAAGTTTATATAGAGGTCCCACCCTATGTTATAGTAGGTTACTCTAGTTATTACATTGATCGATATTTATTCCCTTAGGTTACCAATGAAAATACCATTTGAATTAAATTATTCTTAGAGAAAATATAGTCAATAAAAAAAAATTATACTCAAAATTCCAAATCATGTTGAGTGGGAACATGGCATACAAATTTATAGTGTGCATATCATGCATAATTTATGCCTTCATAGAACAACCCAACAAATAGGTATAACTAACCTAATTTGGTAGTGTAAATCCATTGATCTTAGTTTATAAATGAATACTCTAAAAAATAAACAACAATAGGATTTTTTAGTGCTATCTTGAAAAACTATTCAAGAAAGATATTTATAACTACTAGGCTATCAAAATCCAAGTGGCATTCATGTCTAGGACACAACTAATTTGAAAAAAAAATGAAGTTGAATAGTGTGGCAATGAATAATTTGTGACCCTTGATACATGTTTTGGATTTGTTTATCAAATATCATTTTCCCTACACTTTTTGTTTTAATATTTATTCTTATTTTTCCATTTTACAAGGTCTTTTAACTAATAAGGTTACAAGTAAACTAGTTAGTGTTGCAGTATTGAAGTTTTTATTGACATCATTATTTATGAAATCTTAAATTAATACTACCCATATGTATATTAAAATGTGTGTGTGTGTGTGTGTGTGTGTGTGTGTGTGTGTGTGTGTGTGTGTGTGTGTGTGTGTGTGTGTGAACATGTGTGTGTGCGTGTGTGTGCATATGGGTAATATGTTTATGTTAATATTTTATTTAACAAATATTTTATATTATATGTAAAAATGAATTAATAAATTTGTAATCATAAATTACATATATAGCAATCACATGTAAGCTTGTTTATATTTATTATTGATGTATTGTGTTTATTTTCCTCAAATATAAAATATTACTATTAGAGTAGGTTACCAAGTTAACCATAGTATTATTTTAGTTTATATCACAACATTTTAATTTACTAAGATAGCATTTGTGCATGAGTATATAAAATAGATTAATCATAGTGAATAATACAGACTTTTAAGTTGTATTTTTACATCAATATTTTTTTTATATGTAATTTTATAATAAAATTGTAATATCATTTGTAGACTATGTTTGAAATGGATTTGTGAATTTTTTTATTAGGAATTAATATTACATAAAATTAATAATTTATATATGAAATGAAATGTGTAAATTAAAAATTGAATTGTGTGTGTGGGGTAAATTAATAGTTATAATTTTCACAATTAATTTTATGTGAAAATAAATATTTGTATAGATTTATCCATTCATAAATACACATGTTAGAGTAGATTTACTATGAACCTATGTTACCCCAACCCTACATAAAAACTATGTATAAAGATAGGTTTTAAGCCTCAAACCTCAATGCCAAGTTTGGGAATTAACTGAGGTCTATATTTCTGATGTTTGGCTATATATTAGAGGGAAAGTAAAAAAGAAACATTAAAAAAATATGAAAAATCAAATCTAAAATCCATAAATTTAATAGGTGATATAACTATAACCTTTATATATTTTGTATTACTAAATCTTATTATATACCCTAATAAATTAATAATTAAATTTATTTGTTATTATGTAATTTTTAAATAAAACATAGTATATCAAAAATATTTAAATAACACAAAGTTTGAAAAAATTCATTATTATGAGTGAATAGAAAATGAAAATAACCCCTAGAATATTGACCTCTACAATTACAATGTTATAAATTTTTATAAACCTTATGATTATAGAAAGTAAACATATCAAGCCATTGGAAACAAATTATTTTCCAAATTGGGTGAAGAGAAATTTTATCTGACAAATGTTGATTCCATCATAAATAACACTTTACAATGTGTATGGTTCATGATTGGATAGTTGAACACTATGTACTTTATGATTACTAATTTAACATTTGGTTCTTCTTGATGGATAGTCAGACACTATTCATGCATCTATACATGAAACTAAACTTTTTTAATTCTATATGGTTGATGACTGAACATTGTATTTACTTTGAACTTTTTGCTCACCAATTATAGTTTGATTCTTATTGATGGATAGTTGGACATTATTCACAACATTTTTTCTATTATGTCACATCCATTTATTGGAAAAAATTCAAATATTTACTTCCAACATTACCTACTAAATCATATATTTCTTCCATATCTTTTTCTTATAATGACATTTGAGCAAACATTATGAGAATTTGAAAGTTTAAAAACTATGTTGTTTAAACAGACCAAGATAACATAAACTAGCGCATGCATAACACTTCCACAAACTAACATTTTCCCTAAAGTTGAAATCCAAAACCCTAAGGGGAAATGTAGGACTTTACAATGTTCAATATACAAGTTCACCAATATATTTTACCCTAATTTAGATTAATGGGTGAGATTACTCTAATTATTATTAAATTTTGAAATATAATTTAAGTCAATATACATGGCATTCAAACCTTCATCTAAATGTAAAATAATGAGATTAGTTCTTGTAATATGACAAGGGAATACGGTAAATATATATATTAATAAAGATGACATGATATTTATGTAGAATTCACAGTGTAATAATCGAAAGAAATTGATTGGTTATAGGAAACTAAAAAAGTCACCGTAAAAGTGATGGTAGATATTTGGATAAGAAAAGGACTATGAAATATTTACAAGAATGTGATATAAAAAATATCACATAACCACTTATATGGGATTATTGATCTTATTAAGAAGAAAGAGAAAATAAATCATTTGAGATGGAGTTTTCAATGCATAACATGTAGTGACTAATAGTGTCACTACTTAAGCTAATATTAATGACTTTGTGAAGATTTTTTCCATTTTTGTATGAAGGTTGAGGAATTATTTGATGATCAAGGAATATAATTATATTATCATAATCTCCCTTGTTTTCTACATTTTTATATAAATCCTTTTGCATTTTTATGTTAGGATGTCCCTTATTTCAATGATAAATGGAGCTTGTTTATTTGTGGAAAACCATCCTTTGTGATTATTTTCATTTCATGAGAATATATATAATATCTAACCATATTTTTA
>JARHVA010008883.1:0-210000 GCA_037957365.1 Torreya grandis | reverse complement strand
GAATTATAATTACATTTATGAAGGGGATGATGGTATCTATAAATGATGTGATTCAATAGGCTACAATGAATGTTTATTCCCATTTTTTAAAAAGAGGTTAGAAAAGGAGGTGACTAAAATTCCTATTGAGTCTCAGAATAATCCTTCAGTCCCTTTAATGATCAAGGATAACTCCATAAAATAAATTTTGGATTCATGGTTGTAAAAATGTTAGGAAATCCCCTATGGGGACAAAATTTTGTTAAGGAATATTAGGGAGCTAAATCTCTTTCCCAAGTCCTCAAGAAAATGCTCAAAACTGATGGAATCAATTTTAGAAAAAACCCTAAAACTCCAAAGCCCAAAAGAGAAATTTAAAAATATTTATTCTGAGGGTTATGGGTCAATTAATTATTTCCAAATTCAAAAGGTTAAATACATATTTATGGGAAAGGAATCATCAGATTCCCCTATGATGACCTACGTGACTCCCTCCCCTAAAATTTAAAATACTGGAAATCCTCAACAACAAGGATTGTCGAGTTGTTAGATCTTCTTTAACAACATTAATGTTCCCCAAAACTTTAAAGTAATTAAGGGATTCCTCTAACCCATGAAGAGAATTTGATTGAGTCAAAGAATTTAAAAAAGGAAAGGAGAAAAGTGGCTTTGGGTGCCACTACAAGAGGAAGGAAAATGGAAAATAGCAAGGAAAAACCCCCAAAATATAAAAAATGGAGATCTCAGGGATGCAAAGGATCTTGAGACAGTCCAAGCTTCTATAATATTCATGAAACATGTTTTTATTGATAGGGGTCCATTAGGACTTACAATCATTGTATGTATTTTTAGGGATTCTATGTCTTGGAAGTGAGCTAACTTTGCAAGTACCCTTGAAAGGCCCTTGTGTCACATTAAATTGTTGGTCAATGATCAACATTTTTGGTTAGGAATTAATATTCACCTACTTCTATTTCCTAGGCATGTTCCTAGTTTAAACTATTGGAGCATTAAATTCATCTCTTTTATGGCCATTTTAATTTTGAATCACTAGAGGATTTTTCCATTTGAAAAAAATTGGTGGATAGAGAATTTATTGGTTGACCCATGCAAAAGGAAATTCAAACATTCACTGACATATTTTTTGGTAGTTAATTTAGAGATTCAGGATCATCCCTTTTAATACTTGGATACTACTAAAGGAATGAAGAGGAATCTATGAGTGGTAATAGAAAGTATCTGACCATTATATCCATTTGTAGGAGTCTAGTTTTATATGTACCAGATAAGATTCTAGAGGAAGTTGAAGGAAAGTACGACAACTCCTTGTTGGGAAATTTTTTCTAAGAAAGGCATGGCATTGAATCGATAATTAATTATATAAAATGGAGGTGAATGGGGATTGAATAATTTAAAATTATTGATCTTGCTTTAAAATGTTGGTTTTTTAATTTACTTGCATAAAATATTACACAAGAATCCTGAATGATAGACCATGGCTGATGGGAAGGCAATCCTCATGCTTTAACCTTGGAAATTAAATTGGTGTCACTTGAATTTAAAAAAAAATTAAATTTCTCTATGGCTAAAAATTTGTGGTCTCCCTCCCTATAAAATGGATGTGAATGGGGATTGAAGAATTTAAAATTATTGATCTTGCTAAAAAATGTTGGTTTTTTATTTTACTTGCATAAAATATTACACAAGAATCCTGAATGATAGACCGAAGGAAATCCTCATGCCTTAACCTTGGAAATTGAATTGGTGTCACTTAAATTTAAAAAATAATTGAATTTCTCTATGGCTGAAACTCTATGGTCTCCCTCCCACTTTCTAGGTGGACTAGATCCTAAAAAGCATTACAATTTTGTTTGGTTCTCTAGTAACCATTGACCTTACTACTCACTCTTGAAAAATGATGATTTAAACTATAAATTGTGTGATAGTTATTATGGACCATAATATTCCTAGATCCTATTAGGTTCAGGTATACTTAGGGATCCTAGAACCAAGAAATTTTATTTGATAGGGATAATTACATTTTCTCAAATTACAAGAAATTTGGTCATATAAAAAATTCATGCACGGAGGCTCATGGAGTTTATATTCGTATCCTCAAAATGGAGGATTATAATTCTCTCTTGAGGGGATCAAGAAGTATGATGGGGAAATTATAGATATTCTCCCTAATGAAATTTTAAGAAAGGTCAGGAGCAATGATGAGTTGCAATACATTTTGAGTTTCAGCAATCTATGGAGCCTATCATAATTGGATTTTTTGGTTAATACTATTGGATGATGTTCTTAATTTTTTTATTTTTTTCTTATTTTATCTTCTTTAGTGACCTATTTAGGGGTTTGGGATAGGGTCCCATCTATTCTCAGATATATTCCCTCTCTCTTTTGGGTCCTATGAGGGTATTTTGTTTGGATGGGTCCTCTTTTGTGTATTTTATTCTTTGTGTTTGTTTTAGGTTACTTTCCTACTCTATTGGATTTGTTGGTTCTTTTTTAATCTTTTTTGGGGAGAACCAGGTCTCCCATTATGCTCAGTCTAGATTCCACACCAGTCAAAAGTGGATGTACTTTAATCCAAAATATTAAATAAAAATTAGTGACCTTAAGTAATAAATTGCTTCATTCATGTTCTCAAGCATATGTATCTCTCTCCATATCATTTCCAACATAAAAATTAAAATCCAATACATGAACAACCCATCACTTTCATCTCAAGGCTTTAGGAACTAGGGATATCTCAAGATTTCACCTAATCTATCATCCCTTATTTAATATATTAAAGCAATCTAAGGGGCTTTATGCATTGAATTTATTTCCTCCATTTCTCAAGAAGGACCTCCCTTTGTCCATATAATTATGGACATAAAAATTTAATACCACTTCATGAAAAAACCTAGTCAAGTTCCCATGTAAGTCTCCATGTCTCCATATCATTCCTAAAAAAACAATCTACTTAATGAACAATCTCTCTCAAGTTCTTAAATGAGCCTCCCTCTCTCCATATCATTCTTGACATAAAAATCTCACATGTATTTATATTGATCATGTCAATACACATATGATAATATGTGTATGTTAATATTTGGGTTAAAAAATGTTTTCTATTATATTATAATGAAATGAATCAATAAAATTGTAATCATAAATTACATATATAATACTCATATATAGTATCATTAATACTTATTATACGTGTATTTTGTATTTTTTTAATCAAATATAAAAGATGACTATCATATTAGGTTTGCAAATTAAGTATACTATTAGATATCATAGCATTGTAGATTACTATAATATCATTTATGCATGAATATATAAGCTAGATTAATTATAATGATTAATACATACATTTAAGTTGTATTTTTACATTAAATTTATTTATTTGAATTTTAAAAATAAAATTGTAATGTCATGAAATGTTATGATTGTAGAATTTAAATGGATTTGTGAATGTTTTATTAATTAATATAACATAAAGCTATACTATATGGAATGAAATGTGTAAATTAAAAATTAGTTTAAGTAATTTTGTTATTGTAAATTAATATTTATAAATTTAATAATGTGGAAAATAATTATCAGTATAAATTTAATCATGCATAAAATACAAATGTGAAAGGATCATTTCTATATGTTTAGGGTTTAAGGTTGGTCAAGGCTACCCCAAACTATGTACATAGGCATGTTTTGAGCCTTAAATATTGGAGCCAGTGTTCAAAATTGATGGTATGTGGTCTATAATTTGTTGCTTTTAGTTATATATTATAAATTAAATTAAAAATAAACTAAATGTATCTACATAAAATAAAATTGAAAAATCGTAAACTTAACAGGGATTAGATACTATAGCCAATGCATATTTTTTATAAGTAGATCTTTTTATATATCTTAAAAAACTAATTATTTATTTGTATAATAAAAAATATATGTACATTTTTTAATATGGAAATATTTAAATAATATATCATATCAAAAGTTTAAAAATATTTAAATAATATAAAAATTATGAAAAAAATCATATTATGAGGGAGTAAAAATTAAAAATAAGGGTCACATAATGACTAGTCCTTGCCTTTGTATTGTTGATTTTTTAAAATTGAGTTTGAATGTAAATTTTTAATGTAATCTCAGTGCAAAAAGTTAATAGTACATGAAAAATAATAATAATAAATAGATAAAATCATTGATGGTGGAATTCATGGATATAATGTGTTTATAGTCAAAGCTATATACCTTTGTTTTGAAAATTATTTATGGTTGCATCTCTACACAATAGTGAATGATATGGAAGGATTAATTATGATTAGTTAGAGTAAAAATATTATTCTTTGTGTTGAAATCTATACTATCCTTTCTTTAGCAAGGACTAACAGTATATTTGTAATCTTTCATAGCTGATAAAAAACAAAATCGAATGTACCCTGCATCTAGTTTAAAACTTAAAAAAATGGGGAAATGCTAAATTGGAATATTATAGATAAAATTATATATGTGTTGGAATAAATGTGGCAATAAACTATATTTGAAAGTGATTGTAACAATCATTGTAACATAGAGAAGCTATATTCAAAATTATTAGACAATAGTTGGGTGATGGGTATGTTGGCCTCCACACATTATTATTATAGAATATCTTCATCTTAATTATAGGTAAATGTTATAATTTTTACAAGTTTTTATAAGTTAAGGATTACATAATAATGAAACTTTAGTCCATGTTACCTAAATATGCACTATCAAATGGTAAATATGTCATAGATTGAGATTCGTACAAAAAATTAGGATAATGTAACAACAAGATAAACTAAGCATTTAATTTTAATTTAAGAAACTTTATCTTAAGGAATTTAATATTATGGTTGATTTAAAATATGCTTACTATTAAAGGATTCAATATTGTATGAAACAACCCAATGTTTTAAAAAACAACAACTTTGAGTTACTCAACACTAATTCAAACCTAATGAAAGGAAATTAATTCGTAGAAGCATGATCAAGTTCATAAATGTGTTAGACTAAAAATAAGTATTTGGTTAAGGTTATAAATTCCTAAAGGATATTGTTAGGAACTTATTGTAACCAACAAATAAACATATTGGGGTGTACTAGTGTACTAAACATGCACTCATATACTTAAATTTGTTTACTTATTTTATGTGATTTTGAAAAGGATCAATACCAATTATTATACTTAATCAAATTCCTATACTTGACATAAAAAATATGTGCAATCAACACACAAAGACATTTAACATTACCATGAGTGTACTAATAAAAAATCAAGAAGTAACACACCAAAATAATGCAAAAGGAATTCAATTCACAATAGAAGAATCATCATAGTAAGCTTAAACATTAAATTATTTACATAATTATGTGAAAAAAAAGACTTAATATTCATGCTTCTTTTTAAAATTGATTGAAATGACCCCTAAAAACAAATCTAGGATTGTCTGCTATCAGTGTATAAACATTATTGTGTATAGGGTCCACTACACAAATTTAGGATTTATAACTTCATCTTATTCATTCATGCACTAATGTGAAGGTTAAAAAAACTACCTTGGAGTTACTAAGGTTCCTTATTTAGGGTTAAACACCCTTACAAATAGATGTTTTTAACTTTAACACTTCTATCTTAATTTTAGTTGTCCAAGTTTCTACTTACAAATTAAATTAATTATATCTCATACAATAGTAAAGTGAACTAGAACATACAAACTTAAGGTATAACAAAACCTAAACATAACATGATGGCAGATCAATATTAACTCAATGATACATGAAAAAATGCATTCACAACCATTCGTGTTCCCATATGGAATAAGATAAAATTTAAAATATAATCCACATACTTACTAAAATAAAGTATAAGAGCACATTTAAGAGGAACATCATCATCACCGATATATGTGATGGTCTCAAAGGATTAGTTACCCAAAGCCAAAAACCATCCCATAATTATGGATAATAACACCATGGAATATATTTTATCCATTGTGAACTGGAACTCACTCTCAACTCGGGTCCTCAGATTACATTATCTTTGCAATGTTAGTGTAATATCACCAAGAAGGAGACCACTAAATTCAAGGATAGGCACTACCATTTCAAATGAAAAAATCACTGCCAAGAAGAAATTGTTCCTAAGGAGGGGTATTGCCATTTAATATAATAGTCTTTAAATGGATATGAATGGAAATGTCAAATGTAATTATTGTTGAAAGTGAATGGAAATGTCGATGAAAATGTTAACAAAAATGTTGAGAAAAATGTCAATGGTCACATATTTTGGTGAAGAGGTGCCTCTTGCATGGGATGCCTCCTTTGTGAGAATTTTTCAAAATGAAATATAAGGGAGAAGATATTTGGAGGTATTAAAAGCATCCAATTATGAATTCAATCATCTAACTCATATAAGAGTCATGTTATACAATCACTCTTAAGGATGAAAACCCTTGTGATTATAATAGCCCAAGGACAAAACCCCTTGTGGATTTATATTTTATTTAATTTATTATTTGAAATGTAATATTTATATTTATAAAAAAAATAGGTTTTCTAATAAAACCAAGTTAATTTAAACAGTCTAATTTGGAATATTACAGTGGTATCATAGCTATTTTTCTTGCTAGCTTGTGAACCATAAGGTCACTACATAAGAAAATTATGAATAGTATTGAGTTGTAAAATGCCCTTTTAGTAGAGATTCAAAAAGAAATATATTTTTTAGACTATTTGTATTTAAAATAGTCATGGAATGGAAAAAAAGTGCTATGAGGAAGATGATTTTGTGAATCATAGATATGGCAGTATTGAATACGATGAGAAATTCAATTTTCAAGAGGTCTTAGTAGAAAGGAAGAAGATAAATTCCAAGACTGACTTCCCTATCGGATTAAATGAATTATAAAACCAACTTTGAACTAAGGGAATTCCAAAACATACTTATCCAAGGAGAAGTTGATATATATGGAGACTTATTTATTGGTAAGAATGACATTAAAACATTGGATATTAGAGATGCACATGAGTTATCTATACAAAAAAACTAATGATGATGTTGATATATGTTTTATACATCAACGTGAAGATAAAATTCACTATGTATAAGAGAGAGGTCTTGAGGATTGTTCCTCAAACATAGGCTCTAAATTTAATAAACCAATTAATTATCTAATTAATGTACAATATCAATAAGATATCATGGGATATGATCTTAAAAATAAATAAGATGGAGAGATAACCAAAATAATTGATAAAATATGGAAAATTTTTCCACTAGATAACCTTGATGCCTTGGAAGATGAATAATCATTAAATTCACATCACTCATTAAAGGATACCGAAGAGACTTCAGTGATATTATAGATAACAAACAAGACTATACATGTGCACCTTTTCTTTTAGATTTGCCTAGCTATTTTTGAGTAATAGGAAATTCACATGTTGAACATGAAAAGTCCTAAGATATGTGCTTAAAACATTAAAAATTTAATAAATCCTATCAATTTGTAAATATTAATCTTTGAATTGACTCACTTGAGGGCTGTGACTTAGAGATAGATTACACACATCCATCCACAACAAAAAATGAACAAGAAGTTGATTCCATGTCCACTTATTCGATAGGATGGGCTCAAGTGATATTAGAAGAGATAAAATATGATGATAGTCTATCAAAGGATGTTGATGAATGGCATGCCAAGGATGTGGTGAACCTAACAATCAAACAAAAACATAAAAAATTGTTCATATTAAATATAATGGTTGTGTATCCAAACATTAATTTATTAGAGTATAAATGTTCTCAAGCATGGATTTTTAAGGATATTTAAGTTATCCATCATTCAAAATTCATATTCCCAAAGTTACAATATTATGAGTCTCAATAGTTTGAACTTCATATTGCATCTAAAATGGTTAAACCTTCATTAGTGTATAGGTAAGAAGACATTATTCATGGGAATTTTATATTAAAAACATGGAATCCAAAATTGATATTATAAAGTTTAAATTTCTTAAAATCACAAAATATGTGAGTCGACATAGTGTCCCAATCATTGCATTATGAATTTTCAAATGTCCAACATAAACCATGGTTTGGTGGTATTTACATTGTTGAAAACATTTTATTTTCTATCTTAGAGGAAAGAAAAAGGCCCTTGTTGAGAGACTTCACTTTACATATACTACTTAAACATAATTATATTCTGGAGCATTATTTTACAACAAACATAATTATCATGAAAAATTTAAAATAGAACCTTGAAATTCTAAAATGTGTAGTAGATGATCATCTGATCAAAGTATGTCATCATGAAGGAAATAAAATTCCTAATACAGAGGCCTACTTCACATAAATTATGATAATATATTAGGGTTTTCATCTGTAAACTCCAACATACTATGAGAAATGTATGCTTCACTATTATTGTATATTATTTAAGATATTTTATATCAAACAAATGTGTCTCCATTAAATAGCAGAATTTGTGCATCTAGAACCTGCATTTCTAAAATCAAGATATGTGGTTTGAGAAAAAAACTATTGCTCTTAGAATTTAAATTTGTCAAAACATTTCAAGCCACAAAGGGAAGTTATGATTTTTTAAGAGATAACAAAGAAAGGAGTTATAAAATTGTTACCATGGAATCTAAAATGCACTCACAATATTTGAGCAAACTACCTAACATTGATAACTAGTTTTCCTACCTCCTTCATTATTTCTTCTAGACATGACAACATTTCTCTCAGATTTATTTAGGTTCATCAATATCATAAATATTTTTCATGGTAAACTATTAGAGGTGAATTTTGATAAAATTATATATTCATTTGAAGATACATTTTTATCAACATTACTTGGACAAGTTTTGGTCAATTATCAAAAGCTAGATCTTCTACATAGAGGCCAATAAGTAAAGAACAAAGTTATTAAAAGAAAGTTTGATATGAATACTTTTATTTAGATTATTTTCCAATGAGATATATTTTCCATGAAAGCACATGATATGGTAAGCCTATTTTGGTATACTTTTCACAAGCCATTTTACAAAGAGCAGCTAGGATATTCTATTTGGTGTTCCCCTACAGTCTATCATAGTTATGTGGGATTTCTTTTCATCATTAAATATTCCAATAATATCTCACTATATTTACTAGAGAGAATAGATTTATTTCCCCTGAATTCAAAGACACAAACATATTCTAGTAAAATTGAATTAGTTGTGAAGTCTAATTTATCATGGCTACAAAAGGATTATCAATCTAATAATCTTAATGAAGATAATTTATCTTTAGAAGACTCTACATATATAATATGTGTTATTTAAAGTTCAATAATTTATTTACACATTTATACTTTTCCATGTTTTTGAACAAGGGAAAATTGTGGATGTTGATCAACATTAGACCATTGAAGGATTTATGTTTGCATTCCATGAAAATTCTACATGTACTTGGTACTCTATCATAAGGAATGGCTTAAAGGGTTTGTGTAAGATAAATTACATGTATACTAGAAATTTTTGCATCCACCTCTTGATTGACAATAGATATTCATATTTTTTCTGCTATCCTTTGTTGTTGAGTGAAAATAAGAAACCTAAAGATTTTAAAGTGTTGGTTCTTTGTAAAATTATGTCATGGAAAATGTATACAAACATTTATGACATTTTGGTGGTTCCAAATGAGACTAAGGTTGTCATATGATATTTTCTCATATGGATTTCATATGATCCCTCTACTTCAATATTGTCAATAGAAGATGCAATGTGGGGATGAGCCTTACTTTTTGAACATTCTAATTTGCAATTTTTTGAGGACAAGCAATTTGAGGTAGGGAGGTTTTTACTATCCCCAATAATAAGATTGATGAATTCAAGGAAAGGAGTATACATTTAACATGAACGAATCATTGCCAAGGATAAATTGCTACCAAGGAGCAATGCTGCCATTTAATACAATAGTCATTAAATAGATATGAATAGAAATATCAAACAGAATGGTTATCAAAAGTGAATGGAAGTGTCAAATATAATTGTTTCCAGAAGTGAACAAAATTTTAGATGGAAATGTTAATGGATTTATCAATGTAAATGTCAATATAAATTTCAACGGTCACATATTTTGGTGAAGAGGTGCCTCTTGGATGGGATGCCTTCTTTGTGAGAAGTTTTTAAAGTCTATAAAAAGGAGAAGAGATGTGGAGGTATTAAAATCATCCAATTATGAATTCAATCATCTAACTCATATAATCACCATGCTATACAACCACTCTCAAGGATGAAAAACCTTATGATTATAATATCCCAAGGATGAAACCCCTTGTGGACTTATATTTTATTTAATTTAT
This sequence comes from Torreya grandis, assembly GCA_037957365.1. NCBI lineage: Eukaryota > Viridiplantae > Streptophyta > Pinopsida > Cupressales > Taxaceae > Torreya > Torreya grandis. The sequence goes on along the minus strand of JARHVA010008883.1, from coordinate 199,645 downwards.
TACTTTAAATGCAATATTTATATTTATAAAAAGTAGGTTTTCTGAGAAAACCAAATTAATGTATAATATTCCAATTTGGAATATTATAGTTATTTTTAGGTACTTAATAAGCCTAACCAAAAATAATAATAGTAACTATGGCATTAAATCTTGCCATTCTCAGCAGTTTGCCCCATCCTCACAATATGGATAGATATGGAGTTGTCCTTTCACAACTAGATGCATATTCATGATGATTACACAAGGATCCAAATTACAATGCACATCCCATAGGTGACATGGACAAGGAGAATAATGCAATAAAATTCACATATCTATCAACATTAAGAAAATATGAAATATATATTAAGATCACAAGGATTTTAATAGATAATATGAATAGTGTTAGCCATCAAGAGTTGGTAATAATCCATGACTTATGGATACTTTCACTATATTGTCCTCATAATAAATTAAATGTTAATAACTTACCAACTTAATTTTAAGATAATGAACATATACATTGAGATTCCCATATTCATATCATCAATCGATCTCTACTAACATGACTATCTATGGGCTCATCCTTAAATTATAGCTAACTATCATGTTGAGGTCAATTGAGCCCATTTTTTAAATTATTATTAATCAAATAGTTAATAATACTATAGTTATAATAATCTATATAAGTAATCCACACCATCCAAAATTAAACTATCTTTACCTCCATAAAAACTAAGCTAGAGAAGTAGGCATATCAAATCAATGCTATAACCAACAATAATAATAGGTGATTTAGCTATTGATTCAAGGAGAGATACTAAAGGTACAAGATAGGTGGGAATAGATTACATTAAATTTTTTCATAATAAAAATTTGTTACTAAATACTTATAAAATGCACTAAATCCACCCCAACCCTTAATGAGATAATGTCAATAACTAAAACTTGAATTACCATGACTATTACCCATGATAATTTTATGTACAACAAGAATGAACAATTAAAATGATAATTTTATCCAAGGTTTCAGGTATGCAAAATTTAATAACTCCATTCATTTTGAGCCATATGAAGATGATATGCATAACTAATATCTCTATGCAATTATATTAGTTCCATAAGGTTTCTCATGCAAGGTATTGTGTACCATTTCAATTAATTTCTAAAGTTATAATAATCATATAATAATAGCTTAATTCTATCTCATTTATAAGATCAATTAAGTTACCCATACATGTACAAAATAGACCACTCATTGCCACTATTTCATACAATAATATATACTTAAGGATGGTGCATAAGATAGTGAAAATGGTTACCCAAAAGATAAATGTTAAAATCAAGAATGTCAATAGTGGCACAAGAGTACCCAAAAAAATTAGCATCTACTCTAAATAATTAAATGATTACTACAACAATTAGATTAATTTAAATAGTATGTGTCCACGTTAAAATCACCCAACTCATAATTTAAGCATGTGAAATCATCTATTCAAAATAATAGAAACACCTTTGTTCAACATAAATAATTTTAGATAAGAATAATATCATAGTTGTACATAGAAGGACCACATCATTACAATTAATATGAATAAATTTCACATTTAATTAGTCAAGAGTAACGAGCTTTACACATTTGAATGCCACCACTATATCACATCATTCTTCACAATCCAAAACACCTACTGGTTTCATAGTCATTACCATGATAGCCTTAAGTAACTATGCAATTGTTATATTAATTGAAAACACATACTATGAGTGTTTGAAATAAACAAACTGATCTAGAAAGGATTATCATGTCTTTAAACTCATTACTTGAGTAACTAGCCTCTAGTTATAGTGTTGAATTTCTAAGTGTAGCCAAACAATAATAACTCTCCAACATGAGGTGAAGGAATAAAGTATACATTATATTTTGACATCCCATGACATCACAATGTCACAATATAAGGTATACCCCATTACACTTATATTCTCAATTGATAAGGATAATAATCCTATTATTATTCTTCTTCAAACAATAAAATGGTGCAAGTTACCTTCAATGGAATACAAGGAGTTAAGCTGGCAAAATATAATGGTTTTCTAATAGGTATCTCTATCACATCAATACATATTTTTGATAAAGAAAACTTCACTATGAAAAACCAAGTGACTATAGCACAACCTATAATCAATTACATACAAGTTATTATTTGAGATTTACATCTAATGAATTAAGCCCCAAGAAAACATACCAACTGATAAGTCACTAAAGAAAATAAATACAACATATTACTCAACTAATCAAAATAATACCCTAGATCCACAACTTGATGAGCCCAACCATTCAGTGGCCCTAACTACCCCAACCATCAACTAGATGACAGAGTCAAGATACACAGTTTTGGAGGGGATCAATTCAGCATATTAGATATTTATATCCACTGATAACTCAAATATTCAACACCAACTAAAAAAATTAAATATGACTCAAGCAAAGATCCACAACAACCACAAAAAGTTAGAATACCAACTTATACCAAAAAGGTTGACTAATGATCTTACTCAAAAAGGAAGCATACAACAAAAAACATGCAGCCTCAACAACTGGTATAGATCATAACCATTAATCTAAAAATCATAGAACCTAATTTATTGAATAAATTTGGTTCCATCATTCCCTAATTTCACCTCTTGGTAAAACCAACCATCTGGTTCTACCTATGAGATATACTAATCATACGAAAGACTTATAATAAGCTTGTTCAATTAAAATAAAATTTATATTATCATCATTCTATTTATTATATTAAAATAAGATAATAGTTAATAGATGTTCACAAGAGTATACACTAAAGCATAAAACAAGTTTTCCAAATTTTTATTTAATTTATGAAAGCATCTATTTACAAAAAATTGATAAATGGACACCATTAGGCCATAAAAGAGACTCCAGTCCAAAATTATTGAAACAAGAATACTACACTCAACATAATAATATTGTGCACAACCATTTAAAATCTTATGTCTCTAAAATGTCTATGCCCTAAGTAAATAGTAGCTAAACTAGATTAATAAAAACTTGTAAACATCCAAAATATTATTAGCCTTCAATAACACTACCAAGAAGGGAAACAACCCAACCATAAAAATCCTTATGCACAATCATTAAAAGAATTCATGGCTGAAAAATGTTAATCCTAACATTCATATTAATTTTTTTACATATCTAATATAGATAGAGTAAAAGATTCAAATTATCACCAACACAAAATAGTGTGAACCAGGCCCAAATCAATGAAGAATCCAAATCAATAGAGTAATATGTTGGGTTTTATGCCCTAAGTCAACATAAAAGGGTCAACCTGAGTGTAACAATTCTTCCACAAGCTACAAAAAAGAGTTTTAGGCAAAATATCCCCACACACCCAAATAAATATGCCATACAATTTTTTAATAAAGAGAGCCATTATTTTGAAGACCCCTATTTTTGGGTAGGTCCTATATTTCTCCAAAAACAAATCTACATCAAGATATTAATGTTTTAAATAAAAAAATGCAACCACAATCATTTGAATAATTAAAACCCCATATCTAACCAAAAATCCCAAATGGCATTATAATGAAATCAATAATTAAAACATAGTGTAATCAATTTATAATGTTGAAGGTCCAAATATGTACCAAAATTTATAATATTACTAACAAGAGTAAATTGACTTAGAAGGAATCTAAAATTGGAAAAATATAGCCTAAGTATTTGATAAAAATCAAGATATAGTTTATACACCATAGTCCACAAATAATAAATCCTATTATCACACATTGCAAGTCCACTATGAAGTTCTTAGATTTCATAGTGGACTTACAATGTCTACCTTCAAATTTTCTCTACCTCTAAAAAACCAAAAAAACTCCCAAATAAAATTGACAACATGAAGAGCAAATGCCTACTTGGCATTTTTTTAGGACACCTAATGAAGAGTGGGTGTATCCCTCCTTGTGGACCACCACACCATCTGTCATTAACCCACCTTCTCCATTTTCCATCCTCTAATATTCCTCTTGGGTCACTTGAACCATACACCACCGAATACCATGCACTTTTTTTCCCCCAAGTTCTCATTCAATGGAAGGTTTTGAAAACCAAGATAGAATGGCCAAAATAATAAAATGTTCAACCTCCAAAATCCACAAAAATATCATATGCATGGGGATCCAATTAGAGTCCACATAGGAGTCCAAAACCATTATGTCTAGCAAAACCCATGATTACCATCATGATCCAAGTCATTCTTCATTGGAGTTCCAAGTCATCATGGATACCAATCAAATTACTAACAACATCAAAACCCAAGAAAGGTAAAAAGGAACCACCACATGCCAAGAAATACAAAAAGAGTGAAAATTGAGCATGCATCACCTTAAAAAATGTAAGAAAATTGAATAATGTGAAGAAAAGATTAACAAAAGTGTTACAAGAGATAATGCTAATTAAACCAATTACATGTTATGCATACACACAAATGACATAATAAAGATGGGGATAACGCAGAAGATGCAAACATAAATAACAAATAAGACCTAAACACTACACTAGGAGTCAACTAAATGAAATAGAAAAGATACTAAGGATTTTATAATCTCTTTTATTATCCATTTGTCAATCACTCATCATTATCCATCAGCCTTAACCCACCATCAATCTTAGCTCATCACCCTATCCCTAAAACCACAAAATGGTCATGAATGACATCTAATAGAGCATAAATATTAACATAAATAAAATTATGATACAATACAGTATTAAATATTGTAATCATAAAATAAGAATAATCATAAGCTTCAACAATTAACTATTTAACCAAAGTTGTGAATTGGGTTCATGTTTGCTCAGCATGATAAGTACATCCAATAAGAATAATATTTGCAATCAGTTAGACTACCAGCTATAAAAATAATATGCTATAAATAAATCTCAAGCTACAATGTATACCAATAGACAAGGTTGTAACCACCTAAATAGTTCATCCACGTCAAACAATCACCTAGAGTAATCAAATAAAGCTTAAAATAATGACACAAATAATAACGTAACAATATCTAAAGTTGGGTTATGACAGTAATATAATGCAATGTCTTTGGCATACTTCCATAAATACATGTTTTGATAAGTCTATTTCCATCAATTAGGGCTACCTAATTATGTCATCATGACTCTAGCTAAGATTGTTTCCCTCATAGATTTTATATTGATAACATTCAACAAAATTTTCAAGGTAATATGAACTAAACAAAAATACATTATTGATTCTTTTAATTGATGAACATTACCACATACATGGTTATTGCATCAAATGGATCTATCTCAAATTTTTACACAACAAAATTAATTAGATCCTAAATTTTTTTTGTTAAGCATGTTCACTTAACCATCCGAAAATACCATATAGTAATAGCTTACTATATGTAAATATGTTAGTCATATGGTATAATTTCTCTTCATCAAGATAAACAATGAACAATAATCAATCACTCCATTAAGACTTAAATAAGATATTGATGTTGTGACAAACATGCTTATGCTTTGCCTAGTGACAAATTACTAAATTCATGAAGACCTTCATTTCTTCATTCTTGCTACACCAATCATCTTATTATAACTTATTCAATGATCTTTTATTTTTAACTAATGAAAGACTTATTCATAAAACTTTGGTTTAATTACAATATTTTCTAAATTATGAATACCTTATCAATATACTTCTTAGTCAATTGGAAATTTTAAATATATCCATTAACTTGTTATAAAAATCGAACATAAATATAAAAAAAGAACGTAAGTCATCTAACCCCATATCAAGATTATCTTTAACAAATGTTTTGAATACTTGTAAGTCCTCATTTATAATTAAATCAACCAATAAGATAAATAATAATTAAATAAACTTGTTATAGTTAACATACATAGTCAAGATTGAATTTTATCTTCATTCATTGAAACTAAACAAAATCAAATACCGATGTAAAATATATTATCCATACTATGGTTGTACTATTATACAACTTAGAATAATATTACAAGATGAAAATTTTAACATATATAAAATAACTCCATTCCATTTAATTATGAATTACAATATCGATGAAATGAGAACACGTTTGTTATTTATATAAGTTATTTTCAATAAAAATAAATTTCCAAGTTAGTAAAAATATGATAATCATCCAAAATACATTATCAACCAATTTAATTAGCTTTTCATCTATTGATGAATATAACAAATGAATAAAAATGCTCAGAATTCAACATAAGAAATTAATTAAAATAAGTCTCTTAATAACACTAGAATATCAAAGTTGTTATCTTTCAAAAACTCAAAAACTGATTATAATAAAAAAATTTAAGGTGACATATCTATATTTTAATTAAAACATGCAAATAAATATTGAATAACCACATTAATAATCATAAGCTAAAAGTTACATCACCTACCAAATATCTTTCATATAAATTTCTCCTTATGGGAAAAGAGAGAAAATATAGCCATGTTTTACAATAGAAACTTAAAAGAGTATTACAACCACTTTATATCTATCAACATAATAACTTATTACTTTCAATTTTGAATAACATAATCATTCCACTCAAATAATAAGACTGTAATAAATGAACTATATTTTCTAAATTAAAAGAAGACACTAATTTAAATCATGAATAAATTTGAACATAATATAAATCCAATTACAATAAGAATCCAAACATTTCAATCAACTTATGAAAAGAAATAGGCAAAGAACTACACATAATTCTTAATGATCCCCCCATTAGAGGCTCTAGACCACCCCATTCATTAGTTGGATGTGGAGTTCAATAGTGGGGTAGTATATAAGGGTGATCAATAATAGAAATTGAGATTTCAAAATAAAGATAAAAAAATATATAAAATTAATTGACTGTAAGATAAGTGAATAAAATAAAAGTAATTATGATTAGCTTTAGCACTATTATTTAATATGTGAACAAATCCATTTGACTTCCACATATCAACATTGATTTTCATATCCATTGACTTCAAATTTGATATTCATATATATATATATATATATATATATATATATATATATATATATATATACCATGTATGTATATTAATGATTATATAGAACTACAGATATTCAAAACTATTTTTATTCTCAACACTTATCTCCAAGAAGTATACATCAAACAATCCAAAATTATATTGACACTGAAAAGAGTCATGATACCAAAAAGATTCATAGATAAGTGTAAACAAAAAGAGATATAATCGAACTCATATTTTGTATGGTATCCCTCATAAAAATGCAATAAGATTTATACAAAATAATAACTTGGTTTGAATTTAAATAAACCCTATGCTCTAAAAAAACATTCAAACCAAACATAGAATTTACAAAAACCTAATACAAATCAAAATAATCACTTAAAGCTAGAATATAGCCTTAATACAATTACTATCAACACTAAAAATCCTTAAAAATGTTCATGGGACCCATAATAATTAGCAATACCTCAAAATAGGGTATAATAACAACTAAAAATAAAGAAATAAAAGCCCATTATTTTAAAACAATAATAGTAGTATAATCAAAATCGAATAAGCCTATATCTTAACCAACTCAATCCAATAACACATTCACCCACAAACCATAGTAATACTTAGCAGTGAATAAAATTTCATAGGATGAATACCATCACTTTATATTAAGGCAATGTAAAAAACCCAAAATGTTATCACAAGAGTATATTTGACTATGAGTTGACTATATCACTATGGGTTCATTATGAAGTCTACAAATTTCACCATGAACTTATAATGGTTCATTAGTTTTTGATTTATACTCCATTCCATAACTAACATATAAAAACTATCATTATTTACTCATCGTAAAATAAAAATCAAAACTATTTACTCATCAATCACACCAAAAAAGCAAAAGAATACCATGCCCTCCGGTAAAACAAAAACTTATCTTTTCTTTGCACCTAGATGAGTCCTTTTGAACTCTATTGACTACCATTAAAGCCCATATTGGTCGTGCATTCTTCTTGTGAATAACTGAGAGCATGTCTCAACAAATAAACTTCATCTCGCCCAAATACAACTAAAAAGACTAACTCAATATCTCAAACCATTCCCACTAGGTCTTCAGTGGCATTCAACTAAAATGTCATGACCCCAATCTACTTGAATTTGATTCATTTGTGTTGGCATAGTCTAGCTATGAACTATTTAAGACATATTTTGTTATTTTATTGTGGTACTATAGTTTAGTGATCTTTATTGATACATTTTCATAATAATTAATAAGAAAATTATGGATTATATTTCATTATAATTTTTGATATTATTGCTCAATGTGTATTGGTTCATTATTTAATTTGATGTATTATTTAAATGTTGTTATTTCATTTATTATACTTATATGTTTATATGCTACTAATAGGGTACATGAGAAATAAGGAAACATGGATAAATAAAACTATGAATTTAAACATAAAGCTGAGAATGTTGGTATTAATGAACTATTATGTGATCATTTTATGATCAATTTCATTAATAGTTGATTTGAGTTAGTTTTTTACATTTTTTAAAACATCATTAGATTTTATGTTATCATTTGCATGATCATAATTATTTTAGTTGGAATGATTTGATGGATGTCTTCTTATTGATTTTATCATTTTCCATCTATCTAGTGTTGTGTGTTCTCATGGAATCTTTTTTCATCAACTTTGACATTCTAGTCCATCATATAACTAATCATGTTAACTGTTGTTTTGATCTTCATCATCTTTCTACATTTATGTTTTGATATTTATCATCTTATTTTTATTTTATTTTTATATTTAATCTATCAAATTAACATTTTAAAAACAACCTTATATAGTTGTATACTTGCATAGAGGCATCTTAAATTATACTTTATATTAACTTGTGAACTATGAGTTTGTGATGTTTACATGGAATTTGTTTTGTATGTTGGTTTAATCCACTTTTTGGTTTGGGGACTTTGGTTAGGATGCTTGACCCACATGAGGGTCATGGTAATTAGTTGGGTGTGTTTTTTTGAAGCCAATGACTTAAGGGTCATAGAATTAGCTTGCATTAACATGAAAGAGGGTCCAGATGATTTGTTTGGTTTTTAGGTTTATTGTATTCATTTTTAAACTTAGTCTTGGAGGGTTTAGAACCTTGGAGAAACTCTATAAAAAAATTTGGCATGGAAGCTAAGGGGAATGTGAAATAGTTCCACATGAGTATTTTGAGAACTTGAATTGCACTTAGATGCATGAATCTTGATGGCCATGCCAGAATTGTGGAGAGTTATCAGGGGTCTAGTTTTATGTTTATTATGTGCCTGATTTGTGTGAATAAATATGAGATTTTGAGCTTGGATGATGGAAGCATATAAAAACCTATTGTGGTTAACTTTTATCAACCATTTAAATGATGTATTTATAATTATGTATTGATTTCTAGAATGTAGTTGAATGGTAAAGTTTTAGGGATTTAGCCAAAAATATTTGCATTAGTTTGATACATCATTTGATTTTGGGTAAAACCCTTACTAATTCCATAAAATTGGTTTTATTTTATTTGAGTTTTGGCACATGGCAGTTAGGAACAACTCGCCATGGCTTGGTTAAGCACTTACAACATTTTTTTACTGCCCATGATGTTTATTTTATTTTAAATGAATGTGGTAGGTGTTATCATTATGTGAATAATGGTGTTACTTCATAGTGAATTCATTCTTTTGATTGACCCTTATTTTGTTAAGTGACTATAAAGCCACTATGTATTTTTATTATTATGAAGAGAAAGGGTTTGTTTAAGGAAAATTCATAGTCTTTAAAAGTATAAAATTGAGTTATTATTTTGAGTCCTATGTATGGCAATTTCAATTTATTTTATATAAAATGCATTTGGGTTTTATTGTCTATGTTTGATTTGTTTAATTTGAAGTATTGAATAAGTTGATTTGGTATAATGGAAGCCATTATGGTTTTATTATGATTGTATGATTGCATTTCATGCCTCATCTATGTTATATTATTTGGGATGTATTATGTTGAAATCCATATGGATTAGTTGTGTTATTTGAGAGACAAGGTTTTGGTTTGGTTTGTTATTTTTGTAAAACCTAATCAAGTGCAGTCAGTGTTAATAAATAATGTTAAAAAATAAATAAAGGAAAAAACTTGCTGGTTATTTTGAATAATAGCCAAAATGAGGGTAAGGACCATAGGGAGTCCCTATATGGGTTTGAAATAATTGAAAGGGTTTGTTAGATAAATTATTATTATTATTATTATTATTATTATTATTATTATTATTATTATTATTATTACTATTATTATTGTTATTATTATTATTATCTGGATTTGGATTTGGATTTGGATTTGAATGCATGATAGTTGACTTTTATGTAATTATACGATCATGATTAGTTGACCCAAGTTTATTAAATCATGTTGAATTATTAGGTTAATTATGGGAGTGATAATTGGAATTATTCTCATTTATGAATACATTGACTTATGTTGGGATAACTAATATGTTGATTATTTTAATTATTTTTATTCTGTCAATCATTTCATTTAAATATTTAAGTTAATATTATGTTTAGTAAAGATAAATTTTGTCAATAATTTTACCTAAAGTTATATGTAATTTTTATTTTAATTGATTGAGTTTTTTATCTTCTTTTCATAGGTTTTATTTTAACTCATAAACGTCTATTAAATTAATATGTGAAGATGACTACCATGAAATAGATTTATGAGCCATATTATATTCTAAAATACAATATGATCCATAAATTGAGAAGCTTAGGAAGAGAACTACAATCATGATTAGGTACCAAGTTAATGGATCTTGGTGGGTTGGTTTACATGTTTCATTTTATTTTTGTTGGTCATTTATTAATATTGTCAAGCTTAATTGTTTCATGATCATTTCTCCATCAATTACCTATTGTCATGATCCATATCCAACTGATGGTTGGGATGGTCTAGGGCCACTTATGGATTGAATGATAAGGACTCATGAGGTAGGATTAGCTTCATTAGATTATGTGCAATGACTAAATTAATTTGTTCTTACTTCAAGTTATGACAATTGGTTGAAAATGAATTAAATTTATTATGTAATTCTTATATCTAAATTTCATGTTATTCATCGTAGTTGTATTTATACAAAGTGATGTAACATAGTCATGTATATTTGATTCATGAAATGATTATAGTTGGTCCTTTGATTATTGAAATAATATCGAATTACTAACTTGATATGAAATTATATTTGTTCATGAATACTTTGATAGAGGTATATAATTATAAGGTCTTTAACTTATGCTGGTAGCTAAAATACTTATTGGATATAGCTAGTTGAGAAGTTTCTTTCAATGTTGTAGGATCTTGAGTTATGATGTGATCATGTCTTATACTGTACATATAAAGCATTGGTATAGTGATTAAGAAAATACTTAGTTATTTGATTATGTAAATACTAGTATTTGATCTCATATGTAAATCATGTATCCAATATGGCTTGATTCTTTCCTTACTAAAAAATATGGAAATGAGACATAAGGCTAATATGTTAAAGTTACTTGTATGATTCTTTATAACCATAAGCTGGTATAAGCTAGGTGATGATTTTTATAAGATATGAATACTTTTGATATCTTTCATAGTGGGATAATTTGGGTGAAGTTAAAATTTATACTTAAATGAAATTTTCATATCCCTATAGACTATGAATCCCAATGAGAGATGGATTAACTAATGAATGTATTGATACTTCATTAAATATTGAACTATAAATATGTGGTTGGTTAATTGAAATTCTTGTAATTTAATTGGTAAATTAATGGATTGAATTTATTTCAATACTGATGTGAAAATTTGTAATAACTTAATGAAATATGGAATACATATTACATTGGAATAATTAATTAATAAATTTAATATTTACTTATCTCCTGAAAGTTAATCTTTTCATGTTAATCAATAAGTACTTACATGTTCCATGGACTATATGGGAATCTCTTAAATCAACTCATTCTAATTAATTACCATTAATATTATGTTATGTTAAGTTATATTGTATATGATGTAATTAATTTGTATGTTCTTAGGAACATGGCTATTCATGGCTAAGCATCTTGTGATTAAAGAACAAATGCCATATGTTTGGAATAGATCATTGAATAATTATATTTAACAGTTTCTCATCCTTAAATGGTAAAATATATTGTGAACTTATATTGTCTTAATAAGAATCTATCTAGGAATTAAATCTTAAGAAATATCTAATATTTATTTTAGCAATATAAATGCTTAGGTTAAGATAATGGATTTAAGTTAAAGGACAAACATGTAAGAACAAAATTTAAGTTAGACTTAACATAAGTATATTTTTTTCTAGAGACTATTATTATGATTTGAATGATTAAGTCACAAGGCATTTATGTTAGTAATAAAGGAGATATAAATCTAACCTAAGACATTTTAGAATTCTTAGGCAAGTTGGTCATGAACTTGTACCCTGCTTGTAAATGATAAGTTGTTCCTAAGAAAAACATAAGCATGGCTGTTCAAACTTCCCTCAAATCTTGCATATTTTTGATAGTTGTTGTTTCAAACTTCATATGTCAGTTGCTTATGTAATGAAAAGGTGTTTGAATTCTTTGCATTGCTTTTAGACATAGTCTTTTTCCTTTAGTATCTATCTTATCATTATGATTTGATGAATCATACTTAAGCAAGCTTATTATGATTATTCTTATATTGAATCTAATCTTACTCCACCTTTGTTTCTTGACCTTTTATGATACTACCCTTGAGGTAACAGTTGTTTTATAACCTATATAGGTAGTCAAGTAAGGGCATAAGTCAGTAAACACTCCATTAGGAAGCTCGCAACATAGTACATAGATAGAGGTGAGTGGGTAGGACCACACTAACCCAATTTTATCCAAATACTTGGTGGTTGAAATTAATTCAAAAAGAAGGCATTAATGGGTTATGCATTTAATCTAGTTTTTATGTTGGTTGTAACATAATTGTGGATCTCATTGAGTGTTTATGTGCTAAATTCTGAGTGAACTTTATTCCCTTAATTATTTGTATTTTGTGATTATAAAAAAAAAATTGGTTGTGACATATTAGTATCAAAGCATGGTTTACCAATCTAGGGAAATTTGGGAAATGTTTCTCATTTATTTTTTCTGAATTTTTATTTGTTTCACCATAGGATGGTGAGGATAATATTTGGAAAACTAGACAATAATCTAATAAATGTTAACTTGGGTAGAGGAAGAGTTCATAGGGCCAACATTCTTAAGAGAGAGGAACCACCTCTTAATAATACTAATAATAATGTTGAGGGATTTAACTGTGAGGAAAATAATCCTAACATTGACTAAGAATTAGTTTTGAATGGAATTCTAACTACATTAAATTCCCTTCAAACCAAATTGGACACCCAAGAGAGAAGGCTAAATAATATAAAAGGCGTTCTAGCTGATGAAATTATAGTTAGATCTAAAAGACAAGTGGATGAACTAGAAATTTAGAATAATCCTAGCAATATGGGTGATCATATTATTAAGGAGATGAAAAAGTTTCCTCCATAAAAATTTTTAGGTGAGGAATCATGTGATATATCTGATCCATGGTTAGTACACCTAAAAAAGTATTTTAATCTACATAACATTTCCTCTAATGTGAAGGCAAGAGTAGAAACCTATTATTTAATAGGATTTGTAACTATTTGGTGGAATAATCTATGTGATTTATAAGGATACCAACTAATTAATCTTAATTGGATTACCTTTAAAATGATTTTTGAAAAGAGATATCATAGTTCTAACTTTAAGGAACATAAAATCACTAATTTTTAGTTGTTGAAATAAGAGAATATGTCTGTGACTGAATATGAAAAAAAGTTTTTAAATTTTTTGCATCATGTTAACTACATACATGATGAAGAGACTAAAGTCACCAATTTTAATCTTGAATTAAAATAAATATTAATGTTAGATATGAATATTACTAATCCTAAGACTTTAACTATGTCTATTGAATATGCTCATAGGGTAGAAGAAACAAAGAAGGATCAGTAAAAGGCAAGACAAAATTTTAAACAAAATATACAATAATAAAAGAGTAATTATCTATCTCCTTCTCCTAATAATTTTAAGAAATATTATTTTAATTAAATATTTATGAGTACAAGTTGTTTTAATAAATTTCAAGGGAAGAATAAAAATTTCAAGAATTTGAATTCTTTTAAGACTGCTAATTTTAAAAAGAATCTGACTCAAGGTAGTCAAAATGTGCCTACTATCAAAGTTAATATTATTATTGTGATACTAAAAATAATTGTAGTATGCTGGGAATGTAGAGATAATCACTACCATAAAGATTTCCCTAAGTTGAAATTTGGTCAATCAACTAATCATAGAGTGTATGTAGTTGTTGACAATAGAAACATTGATTTCCAAGTAACTCTTATTGAAAGTAAAGATAAAAGAAATAAGTTTTCCTTTTTAATTTTGGTTTATTTAGGAAAAACTAATATTTTTATTAATCCAAAGTTAGTAACATGTTTTAAGTAAAATATGATGACTTTGAAGGATGGTTGGAATGTCGAGTTTAGCTCAGATAAAAGAGTACCAATTATTGAGTGTTTTGAGGGAGTAAGCCTAGACTTAGGTGTTTTTCAAACCCATGTAAATTTATTTATAGCTCCTCTCAGATATTTGGATATTATCTTAGTCATGGATTGGTTGTAGTAGCATAAAACCAATTTAAACTATTATAAAAAAGAGGTATATGTCTATATCAATTTGGGAAAGCCTATATAAATTCAAGGTTTGTCTAAACCAAAAGTATGTAAGTTAATCTCAAACTTATAACTAAATAAATTAGTATGTAAAAGTTTCAAGTTATATGATTTTTTGATCCAAGAAACCTTTTTTTTATGAAATTTATTTATTTATTAACAAAATATATAATATACAAATAATTCATAAAAAAATAGGTGGTATGGAAGCATGATCAATGCCAGATTAGGTCAATCGTAGGAGAAGGAATGAAACAACAATGGTATTTCATGAATATATATTTTTACAAGAATTTTTTGATGTATGTGTATATATATATATATATATATATATATATATATATATATTACCTAGTGTTTTTCCCAAATGTGAATTTGATTTTTCTATTGATGTAACTCTATAGGTATCCCCTGCATCTAAAGCACCTTATCACATGAATGTATCATATTTGTAGGAGATAAAATATCAACTACAAGAAATATTGTAAAATGGTAGTGTTAGGCCAAGTGTGTCTCCTTGGTGTGTATCAATGGTCTTTATGAAAAAAAGGGATAGAACCTTGTGATTATGTGGTAACTATCGCATGCCTAACAAGGTTATCATTCATAAATATTATCCTTTACCAAGGATAGATGATATATTTCATTAAATCAAGGATGCAGATATATTTTTGAAGATAGACTTGAGATTAGCCTATCACCAACTGAGGATCAAGAAATATGATATTCATAATACAATTTTCAAAATAAGGTATAGACATTACAAGTATACAATAATACCTTTTGATTTGACTAATGCACCTACTACATTTATGAACTTAATGCATAGTGTATTTAGGGATTTTATAGAAAGTTTGTTATAGTATTATTTGATGATATACCAATCTATTCTAAGAATGTATATGATCATAAACAATATTTGTGCTTAGTGTAGCAAAAGCTAAGATAACACAAACTATTTAGTAAGCTATCTAAATGTTTTTTCTTTCAGTGCGAGATCCACTATTTAGGTCATATTATATCAAAGGTTGCTATTTTTATTGATCCAACAAAGATTGAATCAATTAAAGAGTGGTCTTCTCTTAAAAATGTACATGAAGTAAGAAATTTTATGGGACTGGCTAGTTACTATAGTAGATTTGTTGAGTTTTTTTCTAATTTGGCTAACCCAATAATATCTTTGTAATGCAAGGGCAATAAATTTGTGTGAAATATTGAATATGAACAATTTTTTTTGAAACTTAAAGAGTTATGGACTTCGACACCTATAATTATTATACCAAAATAGAATGAAAATTTTAAAATATGGGTTGATGCATCTAAAGATGGTTTGGGTGGCATGTTAACTCAAGATAGTTTAATTATGGCTTATGAGTCACATAAATTGAAGTACCATGAGAAGAATTACACCCATCATAACCTTGAGATTACTACCATTATTGAATTTCAGTTCATCTTAGCTTTCATGATAGATTTTCATTTAGATCCTCTTATCACCTAATAATGAATGGTCATATAGAAAGATTAAATTAGGTCATAGAAGATATGCTAAGAATATAAGTTATAGATTAACAAGGTAAATGGGATGATCATTTACACTAATTTGAATTTTATTATAATAATACATATCATTCAGTGATTAAAATGACATGTTTCAAAGCTTTATATGGTCACAAGTGTAGAACTCCATTTAACTGGGAAAGCTTTGAAAATAAGATTATTGTTGGTCCTAATATTTTTCAAGATTATGATAGGAAAATGGAAAGTATAAGGTTGAATTTAAAGTCTGCCTTAGATTTGTAAAAGAGTTATGCTGATTTGAAAAGGACACCATGTGAATTTCAAATGAGAGATAAGGTTTTTCTATGTGTTAGACTATAGAAAATTTCAATTAAATTTATAAATTATTCCAATCTAGCCCCTCAATTTTTAGGACCATTTGAAATTTTTGAGAAAATTAGTCCTATTGCCTACCAACTATCCCTTCCACCTTCCTTATCTCAGATTCAAGATGTGTTCAATGTTGCTTTATTGAGAAATTATATTCTTGATCCAATCATGTTTTGGACTAGACTCATTTTTAAGTTTTAGAAGAAAAAAAGTTGTGGTCGAATCCAGTGAAGATCTTAGACCATCATAATATTAAGTTGAGATATCATGATATTTCCCAAGTGTTGATTCAATGGGAAAAAGAAGTGTTACTTGGAAAGATGAGAGTATTTTTTGAAAGCATTATCTTTGGTTATTTGAATCATCGATATGACTCTTTTCCAAGTGGGTGAGGATGGCATGACCCCAAATTAGTTGAATTTAATTAATTTTAGTTGATATAGTCTAGTTGTGAACTATTTGAGACATATTTTTTTGTTCTATTGTATTACTACAATTTATGATCTACATTGATACATTTTCATAATAATTATTGAGATAATTATGGATTACATTTCATTATAGATTTTGATATTATTTATTAATGTGTATTAGTTCATTATTCAATTTTATGTATTATTTAAATGTTATTATTTAATTTATTATATTTATATGTCTATATATGGTTGATAGTCTATTTTTCAACTATGGGGATAGGTACTTAGCTAGGTTATGTATGGACCTAAGCAACATTGAAATATGGAGAAGCAAATGGATAAATGAAATAGTGAATTTAAATATAAATTTTAGATTGTTGGTATTAATGATTTAGTCCTTATGTTTTATTAATTGATTATTGTGTGTTATTGTTTTATGATTGATTTCATTAATAGTCAATTTGAGTCAATTTTTAGGTTTGTGAAAACATCATTATATTTGATATTATCATTTGTGTGTTCATCATTATTTGAGTTGTAATTATTTAATGATTTTTTTCTTATTATTAATTTTATGATTTTCATCAATTTTGTGTTGTGTTTTTGATGGAATCCTTGCTCTTTGACTTCTAAAGTCTAGTCGGTCATGTAACTGATTATGTTAATAGTTGTTTTGATCTTCATCAGTTTTATGCATTTCTTATTTGATCTTTGACGTCATATTTTATTCTTTTATGTATTTAAGATATAAAATTAACATTTTAAAAATATCCTTATATAGTTATAGACTTGTATAAAGGCATCTTAAACAATGCTTTATATTAACTTGTGCACTATGGGTTTGTGTTGTTTAAATGGACCTTGCTTTATATGTTTTGCTTCTTTGATTTACATGTTAGTTTAATGCACTATTTGGCTTGGGGAACTTCGTTGGGATGTTGGACCCACATGGGGGTCATGTTAGGGTGTCTTTGTTTGAATCCAATGGCTTAGGTTTCATGCCATTGGATCACATTCCTATGAAATAGGGTTAAGATTATTCATTTAATTTTTAGGTTTATTATGTTCATTTTGGAACTTAATTTTGGAGGGTTTGGAATCTTGGGGAAACTTTGCCAAATTTTTAGCATTGTGGCCAAGGGGAATGTGAGGAAGTTTTTCATAAGGATTTTTGGGACTAAAACAATATTTGGATGCATTAATCTTGACATCTATGTAGGAGTTATGGATAGCTATCTGGGGTTTATTTTTATGTTAATTATATGATTGGTTTATGTAAATAGATATAAGATTTTGAGCTTGGAGGATGGAAGAGTAGAAAACCCTATTGTGGTTGACTTCCATCAACTAAGTGATTTATTTAGAATTTGGTGTTGATTTATAAAAATGTAGGTGAATGTTAAAGTGTTGGATCTTTAGGCAAAAATATTTGCATTAATTTTCTACATTGTTTGATTTTAGGGAAAACCCTAACTAGGGTCATCAAGTTGGTTTTATGTTGTTTGAGTTTTTACACATGATGACCAGGAATGACTCAACCATGGATTGGTTAAGCACTTATAGTACTTTATTTTGTTGCTTATGATATTTATTTTATTTTAACTAAATTTGGTGGGTGATATCATTACATGAATAATGGTGCTACTCCATAGTGAGGTCATTATTTTAAACTTTCACTATTTTGTTAAGTGACTTTAAAGTCACTATGTATTTTTATTATTTTGAGGAGAATGGGTTCATTGAAAGTAATCTCATACTCCTTAAAATTCTTTGACTAAGCTATTACTTTGGATTATGTGTGGTAATTTTAGTTTATTTTATATAAAATATAGTTAGGTTTTATTATATGTGATTGATTTTTTTAAGTCAAAGTATTGACTGAGTTGATTTGTTATAATAAAATCCATTACGGATTTATTGTGACTATATGATTGCATTTTATGGCTTAGTTGTGTTATATTTTTTGGGTTATCTAATTTTGAAATCCATATAGCTTAGTTGTGTTATTTGAGAACTAGGGTTTTGACTTGGCTTTTTATTTTTTTAACCCTAACTAGGTATCATCGAGGTTAAGAAATAAAGTTAAGGAAGTAAAGATAGATAATAAATGAATGAAAAATCTTGTTGGTTATTTAGAACCATGACCAAAATGGGGGCAAGCACCCTAGGGAGTCCCCATAGGGGTTCAAAACAATTATAGGGGTTTGTTGGAAAATAAATTATTATAGTTATTTGAATATTCCTATATGATTGTTGACTTTTGTAGAAGTATTTGGTCATGATTATTTGACCCAAGTTTATGAAATCATATTAAATTATTAGATTAAATCTATAACTGATAATTATAATTATTATCATTAATGATTATGTTTACTTATTCTAGGATAACTAATCTGTTGATTATTTTAATTACTCTGATTTTATAAATCATTTCAATTAAAATTTTAAGTTATTATTATGTTTAGTAAAGTCAATTCTGGTTAATAATGTGACATGAAGATTTATGTATTTTTTATTTTAGTTTACTGATTTATTTATCTTCTTTTCATGGGTTTTATTTTAACTCATAAATGCCTATTAAATTAATACATGAAGATGACTACCATGAAATAGATTTATGATCCATAATATAATCTAACATAGAATATGGACCATAAATAGAGAATCTTAGAAAGAGTGATACAATTGTAATTAGGTACCAATTTAATGGATCTTGGTGGTTTGGTTTACATGTTTCATTTTATTTTTGTTGGTCTTTTGTTAGAATATTTTCAAGCTTGATTGTTTCTTAATCCTTTCTCCATCATTTCTGTATTGCATTGATATGTATCTAACTAATGGTTGGGGTGGTATATGTTTAATTATGGTTGGGATAATTTAGACTGGCAAGGTAGGAATAGATTCATTTCTTTTTAATTCAAGTTACGACTATTGGTTGAAAATGAAATAAAACTGTTATGTAATTATTATAGCTAAATTTCATGTTATTCATCATAGTTGTATTTATACAAAGTGATGTAACATAGTCATGTATATTTGATCCATGAAAGAATTGTAGTTGGTCCTTTGATTATTTCAATAATATGGCATTACTAAGTTGATATGAAATTATATTCATTCATGAATAATTTGATAGAGGTATATTATTATAATTTATGTAACTTATGATGGTATTTAAAATAATTAATAGGTATAAATAGTTTACAATTTTATTTTAATGTTATAACATCTTGAATTGTGATGTGATCATGTCTTAGACCCTACTTACAAAGCATTGGTATACTGATTGAGAGAGTACTTAGTTATTTGATTATGAAAATACTAGTGTTTGATCTTAGATGTAAATCATGTCTTGAATATGGCTTGATTCTTTCCTTACTATAACATATGGAAATGAAACATAAGTTTAATATGTTAAAGTTACTTTTATGGTTCTTTACAATCATAAGCTATTATAAGCTAGGTGATGATATTCATTGGATATGCTTACTTTTGATATCTATCATATTGGGATAACTTGGATGAAGTTGAAAGTTTTAATGAAATGAAAATTTCAAATCCCTATACTTTATGAATCATAATGAGACATGGATTAACTAATGAATGGATTGATAGTTTATTAAAGATTGAAATATAACTATGAAGTTAGTTAAATGAAATCCTTGTAATTTAATTGGTAAATTAATGGATTGATTTAAGTTCAATAATTATGTGAAAATTTGTAATAACTTAATGAAATATGGAATAAATATTATATTGGAATAATTACTTAAGTAATTTAATATGAACTTATTTACTTAAAGATAATCTTTTTTGGTTAATTTATAAGTACTTATATTTGCCATGGACTGTATGGCCAGCTCCTAAATCAATTCATTATAATTAATTAGCT
Organism: Torreya grandis; assembly: GCA_037957365.1. NCBI lineage: Eukaryota > Viridiplantae > Streptophyta > Pinopsida > Cupressales > Taxaceae > Torreya > Torreya grandis. Next base: position 178,580 of record JARHVA010008883.1, on the reverse strand, counting down.
TTAAGATTAAGTTAGTCATATGTTATGTTAAAGTTATATGGGCAATGATGTACTTCATTTGTAAGTTTTAGGAGCGTGGATATCATATCTAATCATCTTATGATTTATTGAACAAATATTATATGTTTAGAATAGATCAGTGAACATTTTTATTTAACAATTTCTTATCCTTAAATGGTAAAAGAGATTATGAACTTATATTGTCTTACTAATAATCTATCTTGGAATTAAATATTAAGAAAGAAATAATATTTAATTAAGTAATATAAATTATTAGGCTAAGATAATAGATTTAAGTTAATGAATAAACCTATAAGAGAAAAATTTAAGTTTAGACTTAATGTAAGTATATTTTGTTCTTGAGACTACTATTATGATTTGAGTTGATTAAGTCATGATGTATTTATGTAAGTAATAAAGGAGATTTAAATCTCACCTAAGACATTTGGAATCCTTGGGTAATTTGGTCATGAATTTTTACCCTACTTGTAAATGATAAGTTGTTCCTAAGAAAAACTTAAGCATGGTTGTTGAAACATCCCTCTAAGCTTGCATAATTTTGGAAGTTATTGTGTCAAACATCATACATTAGTTGATTGTGTAATGAAAAGGTATTAAAATGCTTTGAATTTATTTTTAAAATATTATTTTTCCTTTTGTCTTTATCTGATGGTTGTGATTTGGTGAATCATACTTAAGAAATCTTAGTATGATGATTCTTATATTAAATATGGTCTTACTCTACCTTTATTTGTTGAACTTTGTTGATATTACTGATAAGTGTTATCATTGATGTCAAGGTGAAGGTTGATGTCATTTATGTCAACTTCAAGGTTGATATCATTGATCTCAAAGTACATATAGTAAAATTCAAGGTAAAGTGTTATGTGACAAGGAAACCATGTGGAAAGAGAGAATTTGAAGGCAACCTAATGATTATTCTAAGGTCAATGTCATGATTCAAGTCAGCTTCATAAATGCCAATGTTTTCATAAAGATTTTTGATGATCTAGTCAAGGTAATCATGTTTTGAGTACTAGGTGTCTTGAAAAGCCTAGTCATAACAAGCATGTGCATGATGAGCATGAAGAGGTGTGTAAAGATGTATGATATTATCTAAGGAGCATGAAAGGCATTTGATTAATCTATATAAGAATCAAATAGATTTTTAATATTATTTTTTAAAGTTATCAATTCTCAAAGTGCTTAAGAAGCCTAGTCACAACACTATTCATATCCTGAAGGAACCTTGTGAGACACTATCACTACAGTTCCATATTATAACCATTACTGCTAGTTTAATAAATATTAGACTAGCATAAATACACGGTAGAGTGTGAAATGTTGCATGAATTCTAATAAAATTTCTTCGCTTTTAATAAGTCACTACACTTTAATCTATCTAGTTATTCAATCATTGTATACTTTATATAATCATAAAAAAGAGAAAATAGTTCCCTCTTACAAATCATCCCATATACTACATTTGGATTCTTAATAACATGTGAATGTGTGCATATATAATTGGCCTTTGATTATTTTTAGTTAATACAAATAATTTATAGACATATTTTGGATAATCTTTAACCCATAATTTTTCATATGAACATACACTAGAATTGAAAAAATTGCCTACCTGGCAAATTGTGTTGATGATCCTTCTATCCTTTGTCCTCTCTTATTTTCTAATCACTTCTCACACTACTCCTCTTATGTGTGCTATGAAATTATTTAGATTCTCAAAATTCTTTTTTTTTTCTTCTTCTTGGATATTATCCTCTTTTCATATTGTATATTCCCATGATAAAGGGGCATAGGTCTCTTTTTCCTTAAAAGATTTTGTCTTCTATATTTTCTTTCTTTTTTTCCTACTATTTTCATATTTCCTTATTTTTTCTTTTTCTTACTTTTAGATTATTATTATTATTTTTTGTTTTCTTCTTCTTTTCCATTCTTTCCTCAAAAATGGCAATTTCTCAAATTTACAACATTTTAACATTAATTATAAAAACTAGTAATTCACTTATTTGATTAGCATCCCATAATGCCATGATAGATTAATTAAATCAAAAAAATTTAATCAAATCTATTTATTCTAATCTACACAATATTAATATGCAAATGACATGCAAGATGAATTTACAAATAACCAATAAGATAAACTAACCATGTGCAAGCAATTCTAAATGTAGTAGAATTAAACACACTATGTTAACCATTCATTATGAATCAAATACATTCTAGTTATTATGGTGTGTGTAGGGTTTTAAATAGGTTTATCTATCATCCCCTGACATCTCTATCTATGTCACCATCTTTAATGATGCTCTCCCCCCATCATGCTCTGAGTGACGAATTTTCCTATGTCAACCTGATAATAAGCAAGTAATTAGACCATATCAACATGACATAATAAAACCATAAAATATAGTTAAAATATAAAATCAACATCTTTTTAATATATACACTATATCTAACTCATATCAATGTAAATATATAACCTAATCAATATCTTACTACCCCATAACAGTATATATATTAAAGCTTAGTCAAAAATAGATAAATCCAATTTGTCAATTAGAAATATCCCTAAATAATTAGATATTTTGATTGGAGAGGAATTGGTATGTAAGACATTCCCACTCACCTCTATTCATGTATGATGTTTTGGCCTTCTTAATAGAATCATTACCAGCCTATACCCTTACTTGAGTACTAGTACGAGCTATAAAATAGCCATTACCTTAAGTTTAGTATCTATTGGAATAAAAATAAATAAGAGGGGGGTGAATAAACCTTCAAAAACTTTCTTATACAATCTTAATTAAGAAATCATAGATCATTTAGACAAGCTTGTACATCTTAACATGAAACGCATGAGCACAATATATACATGGGAAACCCTCAATGGGAATAAAAATAATAGTGATGATGAAAATGGACTATAGTACTATAATACAAACACCAACTTTAGTGAAGCACCAACTTAACATGGAGCACCGACCCCAACTAGCTAAGAACTAACTCAACTAAGCTTTAGGAAGCACCTAGTTACAAGGAGGTACCAACCCTCTAGGTGACTTAGTACTAACTCAACCACATAAAAAACATGATCACCTTAAGAAGAATATGTTTATCAGATAATATATGATTATCTCTTTCTCCATATATTCACATACTTTTATCCCTCTCAAACTGGCCTCTAGCATTCTTTGCTCAACTAGCCCTCTTCTTGACTTGAATAGGTAAAATGACCTTGATTCTTACACACATAACCAATGTCAAATGTTCATAAATGATACACTATCCCATTTTTAATGTTTACAAGACCTCATTTTTCTCTATAATATATATTATTGTTCACTTACACTCTACTTTCATAATAATCGTAAATATTGCCTAGTATTTATACAATTCCTTCTTGTTCATTTCCTTATTAGTCAGCTAAAAACTCTTAACCTCTTAGTTAGGCCATGAAATTAATCTTAGGACATCTCATAGATATGGATCAAACATTATTTTAGTCCCTTTAGGTCTGATCTTTCTCAAATATGTCTCATCTCTCCTTTAGGTCTCATGGAGACCTAATCCCATTAGGCCTACTTGGTATATGTTACCCTTTGATCTTCTTGTAGAACATTAAAACACTTTAAATTTCATAAATACATCATATTCCATCCCAATATACCCCTTATAATATCATATAGGCTCTATATAACTAGTTTTAAGATCAGTTTCCAAAGTTGTCAAGTCTTAAAGTGCTTAAGAAGCCCAGTTATAACAATAGACATAGCATGAAGGAACCTGGTGAGAAAGTATGAGTATGGTGACCTAGTAAAATGGATACACATAGAAATAATAGTTAGTATATATTTATTTTGTTATGAATATTATTTATTGTAATACTCAGGTGTGTTTCTAGGTGAGCCTATAGGGGTGAGACTTATAGACCTAGCATGTAACTAGACTAGTTCTAGACCTTGCCTGACCCAATGAGGTAACATAAGGTGTTTTCAAGACCTATAAAAGATGAAAAATAGTGTTTATTAATGTGAAAAGTTTATTTAACATTATAGTGAGGTAGTTAGTGTATGGAAACAGGCTTGGATGTCAGTTTCATGGCCTAATGTGACTTGTAGGTCAAAGGCCTAGAGAGCAAAGAGAAAGATGGTGATCAAAAGGAATATCAAGGTCATTTTCAAAAGAAAGTATGAAAAATTAAGAATTTACAGAGGTTTATTATGTTTTTTAAAATATTTTTACCAATTTTAAGGTCAATTTTTGTAAGAAAAGGCAAGAAAAAGTGTTTTGAGGTCTCTTATGTAAACAGAATGAAAGATTCTCATCTTGAGAAGGGTTTTCAAATACTCATTGGCATGTGTAACCTATACATGTTAGATTAATATATAAATGGTATATTTTTAATGATACCATCTAAAATTTCAAATCATTTGTTTTTTCAATGAGGGGATAATCATTATGAATAATTGTTAACACCATGAATAGTGTTAATCCTCTCTAAAACCCTAAATATAAACTGATGAGAAATATTTTGATAGAAATAGATTATAATTATTTTTAATGGATATTTAAGTGATTTTATTTTGTATTTAACTCTCCTAGGAACCTCCATGTTTGATTGGTTTGTCAGGGGAGTGAGTGGACTATACAGGAAAGGCCTTATTTCTCAGAGATTTATTGTATCAGTTAGAGTTGACAAAGTAAAATTTGATAAATTGATGGAGGTTTAATATTTAGACTAGTTTTATATGTAAATGTTGGTTTATAAGTATTTTATGCACCTAAATAGTGATAAACTAGTCATGCAAGTTGACCTATCCCTAAAAGGCCTAATGGTGCAGATAATGAGAAAACTAGGTAGAAGAGAGAAGTTGATTAGAGAAGTGTTATGATGGACTAGGTATGAATCCAAGTGAATGGAGAATTTATTAAATACCTATAATACATTTTCATGTTGGATATATGTTTTGATGCTCAGTGGATATGATTAAATTATTTCTCATATGTTGACTTGTCTTGTGCATATAAGACAATGAGGGTATATGGTTATGAGATTGGTGTGAAAGACCAGTATTTTCACTTGAAAATGGTATATTTATATATTATATTTACTTAATGATATAATAATATCATCCACATGAATCATAATCCTTGAAAGTGTCTACATAGGTGTTTAAAGTCATTATCACCATGACTGTGTTTGAAAGTGGAAGATCTAGGTAAACAAGTTATAGTGATGAATTAGAGGCTCTTTTCCATAAATTGATTAACATAATACACATTGTGTTGTTTTTTGTTAATTTAATTAACTATAAACTATTTTTATAAGTTATGAGAGTTAGTTTAAGAGGTTAAAACATCAAATCCAAAATGGCTTGTCTGGCTGAGTAAGGACTATGAGAGAGAAGGTCAACAGATTGGTCTGCAATAAAAGTAATTTCCATTAGACATTATGATATATTTATTATAATTTTTTATAATTATATTATAATATAATCTTCATTAATTTTAAGTCCATGGACATATACCTCTAGGTGTCATAATTTCAAGCTTCCATGACCATGTTTTTAGGCTAGTTGGTAGTTCTAAGTAAGTTACTTGTAAAAGAGGGATTAAGCCCTTTTACCCTAAGATATGAATTATATTTCAACTTTTTATTACACTAATTTCATATATATTCTAGATTTTTTTTCAATGTTTTTTTTGATAATTTGTGTTTGTGCTTCATTTTTTCAAACAAACTTTTTAGGTATGCAAATGCCTAATATGAACAGTACTAACGATGTGCTCCAAGTAGTGTCTTGAGATAAAAGGTGACATGGATACTATATGAGATTATAAGGGGTCTATTTGGATGTAATGTTCTATTTTTTCTCCATGTAAAGTGTTTTAATATTCTCTAATAATATCAAAGGGTAATGTATGATAAGTAGGCCTAATGGGATTAGGTCTCCATGAGAGCTAAAGGAGAGATGAGGCCCATTTGAGAAACATCATACCTAAAGGGACTCAAATAACATTTTATACATGTATACTAAATTTCCTAGGATTCATTTCATGTCAGAACTAAGAGGTTGTGTGTGTTTGGTGAACCAAGAAGGAAATGAATAAGAAAGAATTGTATAAATACTAAGTAATTTTTAGGTCTATTGTGAAAGTAGAGTGTAAGTGAACAATAATATATATTATAGAGAAAAATAAGATATTTTATATAATAAAAATAATATATAGTATTATTTATTAACATTTAATCAAGGTTTTGTGTGTAATGATCAATGCCATTTGACCTGATGAAGTCAAGAATAGGGCTAGTTGAGTGAAAAAGGCCAAAGGCCAGTTTGAGAGGGATAGAAGTGTATGAAGAGGTGAAGAAGGAGATCATCATATTTTCTATGAGAAACATAGTGTTATTAATATGATAAGTTTTTTTAGGTGGCTGATTTAATGCTGAGTTATCTAGGGGGTTGGTGCCTACTTGCAAGTGGGTGTTTCCTAAAGCCTAGTTGAGTTGGTGATTTACTATTTGGGGTTGGTGTTCCATGTGAATTTTATTATTCACAAAATTTAGTTCTTGTATTATAGTAATTTATTCCATTTTCATCATTAGTTTTTTTTTCCCCTTGAGGATTTCCCACATATATTTTACTCATGTGTTTCATGTTTTTATGGATTAATGCTTATGATTGCTAAGATTTACATGCTTGTATAGATGATCTATAATTAATAAAGTAAGATTGTAAAATATATATTTTTTGAATACTAATTCACTCCCCCTCTCAGTCATTTTTATTCCAACATTTAGTATCAGATCCTAGTCCTTTGAAGTAGGTCTAAAAATCTAAAGGAGATCATGGAAGCAAGGATAGCTAGTCAATAAGCTTAAGGTGGTTTCTCTACCAGTAAGCCTTCATTGTTAAATGGATCTAACTATGTATTTTGGAATTTTATGATGAATATATATTTTATGTCATAAGGACATTATATTTGGTAGTCATTTGTGGATGTTTGTATTTCTCCTCCTATTCCACCAATAGAATTAGCAAGTAAGAAGTATAGTGAAAATAACTCCAAGGTAATGAATGACATTCTTTGTGGCCTATAAGAAGCATATATTTTTAAGGTAATTCATTTTGCACCATCTAAATATATATGGGATAATTTGAAGACCATATATGAAGGATATAGGAAGGTGAAGATTGAAAAGTTATTGACCCATTAGGGACTGTTTGAAAGTCTAAAGATGAATGAAGATGAAATCTTTTCCTTTTACCTATTGAAAGTTTATGAATTTTTAAATTTCATTAGAGGATTAGGAAAAGAGGTGAAATAATATACATTTTTTCAAAAGTTATTGAGATCACTAACTCCTAATTTTGATTCTAAGGTGTCTGCATTAGCATAAATGCAATATTGTGATAACCTAAAGATTGATGGACTTCATGGCATTTTGACTACCTATGAGATGAGAAGTAATGAAGGAATTCATATTAAAAATGAATAAGCTTTAAATTTTTAAAATATGTTAAAATGTTATAAGTTCAATGATGAATAATGCTCAGATGTTGATGATGATGAACTGATAGCCATGTTTACAAAGAATTTGAGGTTTAGATATGGTAAGTACAAAAGTAAGCTTCCCTTGAAATGTTTCAATTATGGAAATATTGGTCACTTTATATACATGTTTATTAACAAAAATAAATCTAAGCATAATTAATAAAATGATGAACATCATGGAGATGATAAGAAGACCTATAACCCTGATAATAATGAGTTCAATAAGCATGAAGGAAGAAAAGGAAATTTCAAGAACAAAAGATTTTTCTATACCAAATAAGATAACTCTTCTTATGTAAGTGACTCAAGTGAATTTGATATTAATTATGGTTGTCATGAACTTAAACATAAAAATAATGAAACCCTATTTATGGCTATAGAATTAAATAATGAGGGTTGTTCAAGTGGGCAAGGCATTATGGTTGATCTAGAATCAGATGATTAATAAGCTTAAGTAGATCTTGAGTAGAATTGGTAAGTTCCCTAGAGTAATTGAAGTTCCAAATGAAAACAAAAAAAAACTAATATCTTTAATTAAAGATTATAAGGAATAATTTTTCTTGTTTGAAGAAAGGTTGAGTAACACTTACAAGGAATATGATGAGATCATCAATCAAGTGGAGGGACAGATGGAGGTATTCAATGCTAGCCTAAAGACCAAAGGGGAAGAATGAATCAAGTATGAAACTTAAATAGAGTCTTTAAAAAATAATTTTAATCAAGTTTCTAGAAAATTAAGGAACTTTGTGAAGTTTTCAAAGAGTACTAAGGTTTTAGATGATATATTGAGTAGTCAAAAGTATGCAAGTGACAAGACAAGTCTTGGTTTCAAAGAAGATGAAAATGAGGCACCTCAAGTCAAGGAGGAGATTATTTAAGATAATAAAGTTAAAATGAAAATACCTATCAAACAACCTAATACTATAAGGTATGTTATTTCATTCAATGGTTATAGTTTTGTGTGCAATTAGTTTGGTCATGGAACAAGAGAATCTAGAAATCCTACAAGAATCAGTACTCATGGGACTATGGAAGGATTCATAACTCACACCAATCAAGAGGTATGTACAAGGTGGTTTTTTAAAATTATCCTAATGTAGGACACATTTCAAAATTATGTCCTAACAATTTTAGAAGACCATCAAGTCAAAATAAGAGGTTTTAAGCCTCTAGAGTGATAGAGAGAAGACAAATGAATGTTTTGAAACCAAAGATAATGAAGATGAGTCATGATCAATCTACAAGCTCAAGTGGATTAATTTATGTGATATATCATGTTTCAAATGTGAAATCAAGTCAATAATGTTTGTTTTTATCCCACATTGATGATCAAATTGATGATGAAGAGATCAAACCTATAATGTAAATCAACCTTAAAAGGGTATTGAAGGACATTCAGTAAGATGAGACCATAGATATCTAGGAATCTCCTAAACTTGTAATGTTTTAGTGCTCTATGGAAAGATGTGAATCCATTAGGATCTATGGAAACACTATTTAGTTTGAAGAAGCATGGTATATGCTTGATTTGAGGGGGGGAAATTAAGGCTTGTGACCGAGATTGATTTGCATTGAGAAGTGGTATTGTAATCAAATTTCTTTTGAAGAAGGAATGAATGGAATAAGGTGGCAATATTAATTTAATAATTAATATTATGTATGTTGATATCATATAGTAATAAGGTATGGTTTCATATTGTAGTTTATGTCAGACCCTTTGTCATTAATGTCAAAAGGGGAGAAAGTCTAAGAAGGGAGATTGACTAAATTAGGGGAGATGAGAGTGATCAATTTGAAGAATGATTTTCCATCAATGAAAAAATGGGAATTTTTTTATAAGTTTTGTTCAAGGACAAGGTTGATGTCATTGATGTTAAGGTTAAGTTTGATATCATTGATGTCAAGGTACATCTAGTAAAGATGCATGGTGAAGTCGTATATGACAAGGAAGCCATGTGGCAAGAAAGAATCTGAAGGAAACATATTATCTCTATATTGAGAGAGAATTTAAAGGAAAAATAATGATTATTATAAGTTCAATGTCATCATTAAAATTATTTTGATGATCAAGTAAAGGTAATCATGTTTTGAGTACCAGCGATCTTGAGAAACCTAGTCATAACAAGTATTTGGATGATGAGCATGAAGAGGTGTGTACATATGTATGATACCATATAATGAGCATGAAATTCATGTGATAAAGTTTTAGAATAATCAAATAGATTTTTAATATTAATTTAAAAATTTGACAAGTCTTAAAGTACTTAAGAAGCCCAATCATGACACTAGTCATAACATGAAGGAACCTATGAGAAAGTATGAGCATGGTGGACTAATGATATGGATGCAGAAAGACATAAGGGAAATTATAGGGTATTTTTAGTATGTATATTAGGAATTGTATTACTTAATTATGTTTCAAGGTGAGCCTACATGGGTAAGACCTACAAACTTAGCATGCAACTAGAGTAGTTCTAGACCTTGACTGACCCAATGAGTTACCTTAAGGTGTTTTCTAGACCAATAAAGGATGTAAATAAGTGTTTTTACATGTGATAAGTTTCTTGAGATTTTTATTGAGGTGATTATTTCTTTGAAATAGGCTTTAAGGTCGCTTTAAGGCCTAATGTGACTTATAGGTCAAAGGCCTAGAGAGCATATAGGGAGGTGGTCATCAGATGGAGTATTAGAATACATTCCCAAAGTAATTATGCACAAGTTAGAATATTAAAAGGTGTATCATGTTGTTTCAAGTATGTTTACCAAGTTTGAGATCAAATTTTGAAATAAAAGGCAAAAAAAAAGTGTTTTCATGTATATCTTATGAATAGAATAAAGAATTCTCAACATAAGGACTTTCAATTACTCATTGGCATGTGTAAAATTTAAATGGTAACCTAATATATTAATGGTATATGGGGAAGGATCCTTTCTCAAATTTACAATCATTGTTTTTTTTAATGATGACTAAGCTTTATGAACAATCGTTAACACTAGAAATAGTGTTAACCCTCTCTAAAACCCTAAAAATGACCTAATGAGAAAGATCTTGATTAGAATAGATTAGAATTGTCTTGAATGCGTATTTAATTTGTTTTATTTTGTATTAAACTATCCCATGCACCTCTAGGTGTGACTGGTTTTTCAAAAGAGTGAGTGGACCCTGTAGAAAAGGCCTTGTTTCTCAAAGAATTGTTATAGAAGCCAGAGTTGACCAAGTCAAAGTTGATAATGGATGAAGATTGAATATTGATAATTATTTTTGATATCCATAGTGGTTTATTATAAGGTTCCATACCTCAAGTATGTGTTGATTTGGTCATGCAATTTGACCTATCACTAAAAGGCATAATGATGCAGATAGTGAGAAAACTAGGTAGAAGTGAGAAGTTGATTACGAAAGTGTTGTCATGGAATAAGGATGAATCCAAGTGCATAGAGAAGTTATTAAATAAATATAATACATTTTCATGTTGTATATATGTTTTTATGGTTAGTGGATATGATGAAATTATTTCTCATAAGTTGACCTATCTTCTATAGATAAGATAGTGAAGGTGTAAGGTTGTGAGATTGGTTTGCAAGACCAATGTTATCACTTGAAAATGATATATTTAAATATAATATTTACCCAATAATATAATAATATAATCCACATGAATCAAAATTCCCTAAAAATGTCTACATAAGTATTGAAATTCATTATCACCATGACTATGTTTGAAGGTAAATTGGTAGATCTGGGTAAGCAAGTTACAGTGAGGAGTTGGAGGCTCTTTTCCCTAAATTTATGAAACTAATGTACATTATGTAATTTTTGGTACCTTAATTACCTATCCATTATTTCTATAAGTTTTGAGAGCTAGTGTAATAGGTTGAGACATCAAATCCAAAATGTCTTGTCTGGCTGAGTAAGGACTGTGAGAGAGAAGGTCAAAATATTGGTTTGTAAGACCAATAACATAAATTAGATGTTATGATATGTTTATTTGAGGTTTATATATATATATATATATATATATATATATATATATATATATATATATATATATATATATATATATATAAAACCTAAAATAAAAATATCATAATATCTAATTTATGTCATTTTAATGCATTTCATTTCCACATATGTGTCCCTTTAGGTGTCAGAAGTTCAAGCTTCCATGACTATATTTTAAGGCTTGTATGCAGTTATGAGTAAGCCACTTGTAGAAAAGGGTTTGAGTTTTTTTACCCTAATTCATGAAGTATAATTCACATGGTGATTAATATAAGGTAATTTATCTTTTTATACATATTTTATTGACATGGTTGTTTTTACAATTTGATTTTATGCTTTAATTGTTCAAGACAAACTTTTTGATATGCATAGGCCTAATATGAATAGTACTGATGTGTGCTCCAACTAGTGGTTTCAGTTAAAAGGTATTATGGAGCCTAAATGAGATTAGAATGTGTATATTGGGATTTAATATGATTTGTTTATACCATGTAGTTTTTTTTAATGTTTTTTGATAAGATCAAAGGGTAACATATGCTAAGTAAGACTAATGGGACTAGGTCTCCATGAGACCTAAAGGAGAGATGAGGTGTATTTGAGAAAGGTTAGACATAAAGGGAATAATATCACATTTTATCCATGTCTATGATATGTACTAACATTAATTTCTTGGATTAATTAATATGGTAAGGGTCTTTGACTGACTAAGAAATAAATAGACAAGAAAAACTTGTAAAAATACAAGGCAATTTTTAGGCCTATTATGAAAGTAGAGTATACAAAAAAAATAATATAGATTTTAGAGAAGAGGGAGGTATTATAGACCATAATAATGGGATATGATATAAATTATTACATTTTACATAGGTTCCATGTGTAAGGATCAAGTTCATTTAACCTAATCAAGTTAATAAGAGGGTTAATTGAGAGAAGAAGGCTAGGGGCCAGTTTGAGAGGGATAAAAGTGTGTGATGAGATGAATAAGGATGTCATCATCCATTATATTATAAAAACTTTTTTATAATGGTGATAAATTTTTATAGGTGGCTTATTTGGTGTTGATTCATCTAGGGGGTAGGTGCCTCTTTGTTAGTGGGTGATTGCTAAAGCCTACTTGAGTTGGTGTTTAGCTAGTTGGGGTTGGTGCTCCATGTGAAGTTGGTGACTCAAAAAATTTGGAATTTTTATTATATGAATATATTACATTTTCATCATCAATGTGTATTATTCCCCTTTAGGGTGTCCCACATATATATTATGCTCATGTGTTTCATGCTCATATGGATTGGTGCTTATGTTTGCTAAGATGTACATGCTTGTCTAAATGATCTAGGATTGATTAAGTAAGATTGTATAGGAATTTTTTTGAATATTTATTCACCCCCCCTCTCATTAATTTTAATTCCAACATTTTTTTATCAAACCTTGGTCATTTTAAGTAGGTATAAAATCTTAAAGGAGATCTTAGAAGAAAGGATGGCTAGTCAATAAGCTCAAGGTGGTTTTTATAATAGTAAGGTTCCATTATTCAATGGATCTAACTATGCCTTTTGTAATGTCAATATGAAGATATATTTTATGTAACAATTACATGATATTTATAATTTAATTGTGGATGGTTATATTATTCCTCTTATTCCACCAACAGATGTAGCAGGTAAGAAGGCTAGTGAAAACAACTTCAAGGAAATGAATGCCATTCTTTGTGTCATTTTAGGGGAATATATTGTGAAGGTAATTAATTATTAATTATCCAAATATATATGTAAAAACTTTAATACCATGTATAAATGAGATATTAAGGTGAATATAGCCAAGTTGAAGACCCATCAATGATAGTTTGAAAGTCTAAAGATGAATGAAGATTAAATAATTTACTCTTACCTATTGAAGGTTGATGAAGTTTTGAATGTCATTATAGGATTAGGAGAAGATATGAAATAATATATATTTATTAAAAATTTATTGAGATTGCTAGCTCCTATATTAGACTCTAAGGTGTTTGTAGTGGAAGAAATGCAAGATTTGGACAAGATAGATATGGATGGACTTTGTGGAATTTTCACTGCCTATGAGATGTTAACTAATGAAGGAAGACCTCCCAATAAGGAATCAACTTTAAAAATTGAAAATAAGTTCAAGTCCAAGAATTTTAAGGATGAGGAATTCTTCTATGTTGATGATGATCAACTGATAGCTGTGTTTACAAGGAAGTTGAGTTTTGGACCTGGCAAGTACAAAGGTAAGTTGCGCTTCAAATGTTTCAACTATGGAAAGATTGGTAGCTTTGCATCCAAGTGTCTTAACAAGGATAAATTTTAGTATAATTAATAACATGATGAACATCATGGAGATGACAAGAATACCTATAATCTTGATAACAATAAGGAGTTCAAGAAGTATGAAGGCATAAAATGAAATTTTAAGAACAAAATAAGATTATTTACTAAAGAATATAACTCTTATAATGTGAGTAACTCAAGTGAATATAATAGTTATGATATAATTAATGAACCTAAACATGACAATAATGAAACTTTGTTTATGGCCATAAAATCAGACAATGATGGTTATTCAAGTGGGAAAGGCATTATGGTTGACTTGGAATTAAATGAAGAAGAAACTAAGGTAGATATTGAGGAAAATTTGGTAAGTGCCTTAAAAGAATTGAAGTTCTAAAGGAAAAATAATCACAAACTAAGATATTTAGTTATGTACTATGAGGAGCATATTGGATTGTTTGAGGAAAGGTTGAGTAACACTTCTAAGGAGTATGATGAGATCATCAATCAAATTAAGGCACATATGGAGCTAGTCAATGTAAGACTAAAGATGAAAGAGGAAGAATACATCAAGTATGAAACCAAAATATAATCCTTGAAATTTGAGTTGAATCAAGCATCTATCAAAGTGAGGACCTTTGTGAAGTTTGAAAAGAGCATTGAGGCTTTAGATAATATCTTGATTAGTCAAAAGTTTGTAAGTGAGAAGACAGGTTTTGGTTTCAAACAAGACCAAAATTAAGAACCTCAAGTCAATGAGAATACTATTGAATAAAAGAAGGTCAACATGAAAATACCTATTAAATATCCCAATGCTATGAGGTATTCCAATTCATTCAATGGTTACTATTTTTTGTGCAATAATTTTGGTCATAAAGAAAGAGAATGTAGAAGACCCTCCAAGAATGAGTACTCATTAGACTATGGAATGAGTCATAGCTCACTACAGTCAATACATATGTATAAGGTGGTTTAGTATAGTTGTCATGATATAAGACACATTGAAAATTTATATCCTAACAAGTTTAGGAGGTCATCAAGTCAAAATAGGAGGTTTAGAGCCTCTAAAGTGCTAGAGAGAAGAAAAATGAATGTTTGAAAACCAAAGATAATGAATATGATTCAAGATCGGTCTATAATATCAAGTTGACTACATGTTATGGTATAACATGCTTCAAATGTGAAATTGAGTCAATAATGCTTGTTGTCAACCTACATTGATGATCAAATGGATGATGAAGATATCATACCTATAATGTAAATTAATCCTAAAAAGGTATTGAAGGACATTCAGTAAGATGAGAGCATGGATATATGGGAATCTCTTAAACTTGTAATGTTTCATTTCTATATGGAAATAAGTGACTCCATTACACTCCATGGAAACACTATTCAGTTTTTAGAATCATAGTAGATGCTTTATTTAAGGGAGACCAATTTAGGTTTATGAATGAGTTCAATCTGCATTGAGAAGTGGTCTCTAAGTTATTTTGAATAAGTTATGCATGGAATAATGGGGAACATGTTAATTTAATACTTTATATTATATGTGTTGAGATCCTATAGCAATAAGGTATGGTTATATATGGAAATCTATGTAGGACCCTTTGTAATTAATGTTAAAGGGGGAGAAAGTCCAAGAAGCTAGATTGACCAAACTAGGGGAGATGAGAGTGATCAATTTTAAGAATGATTTTCCATCAATGACAAAGGGTGAGTTTGCTAAGAAGTGTTTTAATTGATTTCAATGCTAAGGTTGATGCTAATGATGTCAATTTTAAGGTTGATATCATTGACGTCAAGGTACATATATTAAAAATGCATGGTGAAGTGGTATGTGACAAGGAATCCCTGTGGCAAGAGAGAATTTGAAGGAAACCTATTATCTCTCTATTGAGATAGCATTTTAAGGAATACTAATGATTATTATGAGGTTAATGTCATGATTTAGGTCAAATTGATGAGTGTCAGTGTTGTCAAAAAGAGGTTTAATGATTAGGTCAAGGTAAGCATGTTTTGAGTACTAGCTATCTTGGCAAGCCTTTACATAAAAAGCATGTGAATGATAATCATGAAGAGGTGTGTATAGATGTATGATACTATCTAAGGAGCACTAAATACATGTGACCAAGGTTTATAAGAATCAAATATATTTTTAAGATCAATTTCCAAAGTTATCCAATCATAAAGTGATTAAGAAGCCCAATCATGACACTAGTCATAGCATGAAGTAACCTTGTGAGTTGGTATGATCATGGTGGCATAGTGATATGGATACAGAGATGCATAAGAGGTATTATAGATTTGTTTTATCATGCATATGAGTCATTAGAGAAATCAGGTGTGTTTTTGTGTGAGCCTATAGGAGTAAGACCTATAGACCTAATATGCAACTAGACTAGTTCTAGATCCTTCCCATTGATGCCTCTAAATATACCATAGGGTTTCTTAGTGTTCATAGAATACTTCTCGTTTAATAATTATATGAATTTAGAGAATGATTATCAGTTTTTGGTAACTTGATGTCACCTATGGTGAAATAGTGTTAGAATAATGTATTGGTGTTCCACAATATTTATAATAAGTGATGGTTGCAAGCCATCATGGTCCATTCTTTATAAATTGTAGAGGATCTATGTTAATACTCAATGAATTATGGAAAAATTTAAGCTATAGACTAATCTATATAGATATTAACAATGAAATATAATCTATAGTGATCTGGTATAAAAAGGAACAAAGAGAAGGGTAGGGTAGGAAAGAAATAAGTGATTGTTGATTTTGGACTCAAATATCATGGCAAATTTCTAATGATAACTAAACCTACATTTAACTAGTAGATGATGCAAAATAGCATAACATGAAATTTCACCACACACTAGGCACATTCCTATGGATGATATGAAATTATAGAAGTGAGAACTAGATTTTAGTTTAAAGGTTTGTTACCAAACTCAAATAACATTAGCACATCTGAATATAAAACAAAGAAATTCTAATATCCTTCAACTAATTTAGCACAAACACAAAGTAGAAACCCTATATCACATATGCAAATTCAAAATTCAAAGAAATTATTCAAACTTAAGCATTAGAATCAAAAATTGATAGAAGAGGCTATGTTAACAATTAACAGATTCAATCTAGATAATCTTTACAAAATTCCTTGATTGCATTAATTTCTCAAAGTATACAAATTTTATCAAAATTTCTATCCCTTAGGAGCATGGTGGTATTTTATTTTATAGAAAGACAAGGTAGTACATTGGTCAGTACAAGATACAATCATACAAAAGATAAGGATAGTTGTCCTTCCTCAAAAAGTTTTAGAATACAATTGTATTTTAAAATTAGACTGACCTAGGGGCAATATGCTAACAGACTAGCATATGCCTTAAAAACTAATATTCCCTATTCTTATATATTACAATGTTTTAAGAAATTAATATTAACTACTAGGTGCACCCATTTCTTTGGGAATCCCTTTTTGATCTTGCAAAAGTTCCATAGCCTTTTGATGTTGTTACTTGATCAACTCCAAATTACCATAGGCTTTAGGAAGCAAACATTTTCATGATCAACTAATTCATCAAAGTGCCTATCACTCCTAGCCATAGCTTCCTTGATGTTATTGGCCTATTTTATCTTTTCCTTAGTTGTGAAGATCATGCCTAATATTCTACTATTGTCTCTACTAGACTGACCTTGGCTCTTACTTTTGACTGACTACATCACCAAAGTGACTCTACATCATCAATAATTCCCAAGGTAGTAGTCTTCGTAGGGTTAGCTAACATGGTTCCAAGTAGTTTCTTTATCTAGGTAATTATCTCTTCATCATTTGTAAGGAGTCTATCCAATCCTATTGACCAAGTACTTAATTTTTTTATTTTTTCCACCATTATCCCTAGAGTAGCATTTCGGTGAGATAGGTTAGTAGTTTTAAATTTATGAATCTTGTTCCTAATAAATATACTAATGAGATCCCTTAACTTTGTCTCTACTTCTTGCCATTTTGCTATCATTCTTTTGGCCACTTCACTTTTTTGTCTTAATGCATCTTGCCTTAGCTTCACTGACTAAAGATAACTAAACATATCAAAAAAGGAAGAATCAAACATGTCTATTATAACATTAGGCATTGACAAAATGGCCTATGTCTCTAAGTTTTATTTTTCCTTCTCCAAATTATGAATCCTCTTATTCAATCTTATAATCCTAGCCTTTTCTTGAGTTGACTAGGCCTCAATTAAGATCTCAACATCCTCTTCATGGATGGGATGTTAACTTGACTATTGTCCTTCAAGTAGAGTCAGACCTACAAAAGGATTCAACTTCTCGAAGGTGAAATCCTAATTTACCACCATGGATTTCCTAGTGGTGACCCTTTCTAATCCAACTATCTTTGGATTAAATTATACAGTGGTGACTGGCTCTATGAATTTTGGAAGTTATGGGACCTCAATTCCTATGCTACTTGATGTTCCAATAGCATCCATTTTCTTTATTTTTGGCCATATAATGGCCACTATTATCCTTTATTATTCTTCCTTCATTATAGACTTGATCCATGGCTTGGTGTCATTGTGCACGTCTATGTTGACAACTTTTGTTAATGCCCATGAGTGGGACAAAGAAGGCATCTTCTACAATTTCTCATAGATAAACCAATTAAGGATGATTGGTCCATGAATGGGGAATTTTTCACTAAATAGATTGATCTCAATTATGGGATGTGTGAGAGTTAATATTGGCATTTTTAGTCCAATAGGGACCAATGCCATCTCTTCCTTCCTCTTATCCTTAGGTGCCACTAAGATTATTTCAAGATTAACTTCTTTTGCTCTCTCTTCTCCAAGCTTCCTTGCTTAGGATTGTGCCTCTTCAATCTGCTCCTCTTCCTCATTGATTCCATATGCCTTATCAAGATATTTGAGGGCACCTTCAACTATCCCATCTGACTCTAAGGCAATCATGTCTAGATGCTCAATTGGAGATGGTGGTCTTTGGGGTAAGGTTGAAGATGTGGGTCTATCTCTCGGTCTCTTTTCTAGCTTTTCCTTACCATGTCCTGGATCAATTTGCTTTTGTGATTGTGTCTGATCAAATTGAGATTGCTCTTGGGGTGGCCTAGAAGGTCTAGGTAGTAAATGATATTGGAGAGAATGCATCTACCATACCTCTCCTACTAGTTTATCATCACTTGTTAACATATGATCAAGCTTTATATTGTACCCCTTGATCCTATTCAACACTTCTTTGATGTTGCTTACCTTGATATAAATGGTATCAAGGATACCAAGTTGATGTACATATATTGGTATGGGTCATTATTTTAACTTTAAATGATTACCCACTATATTATTGGGATCCCAAATTTTCATCTCATCTAATTGGAACCTAAATGAGTCCCTATACTTGGACATGATATCCACATGCTTCCAATTGTATAACATAATCCTTCCAATGATTAGAAGAAATGGATGGATAAGTCCCTTCCTCTTATATTTACAAATTCCATCAATAACATTGATAATTTGAGAGGCAATTTATTTTTATGATAACTTACTAGGTATATACACAAGTAATCTATAGGGTGAGGACATGATTCCCTCAATTTAGATTACTGTGTAATCTAGATAAAACCATATATCTCCCATCATCTCTACATACTTCTTGGTTAATGGGTGAACCCTAGGCATGGGAAAATATGTGATGGCCTCCACCAAAGTAGGATAGACATAATCACAAATGAATTTCATATGGTTCCTCTATTTGAAGATGTGTAATTTTGAATAATGGTGGGATATGGTGGTTCTACCTTTAAGAGACTAATTTTTTATACCTAAGAAATTTTAGGAGGCAAGTAGGGCATCTATGAAGTAATACATCATGAAGAACTACTTTTTAGTCTTCTTTTTTATGGCTGAAAATTGGAACCATATGTGAATACTAATCAAGTCTCCAATAGGAGGGGCGAGCTTCTCTTCTATCATGAAATATACATAAGAGACCTAGATATTGTTTACATATGTGGTTGAGAGGTTTTGTTGTGAAGAATAATTACCTAGTGATTTATATATTATTAAGTCTTATTAACATTAATTATCAACCAAAGATTCATATGCTTTTCAAGTATTTTATCACTATATATACATCATTGATTCAGAAATCAACTTGCTTTTCTAGTTATAGTATAATGAACTTATGTTGAATTCACTTGACAATTGTATTATGAAAGTATTATGATATAATTATATAGCTTCTTCACACTTGTGAATCACACATCCATCACACCTATATAATCAAACTAATAATAAAATCAACTTACACAACACACTAAAACTAAAGAGGGTCAGGATCTTCACTACAACTCCTTCTGAGGGGGCCCCTCCTCATTTAGAACTTATCTTCAATCTTTCTCTAAGAGAATTCACAAAATTATTAAAAAATCAACCTTATAATTACTCAGTTTTATAGCAATTAAATATTTGTCTAGAATATTACAATATTAAAAATGTAATTCCTATAATTCTGATACTTCTATTATTATCTATCCATTTGACTAACTGCTAATCTGATCTAGGTTCTTCCATTAAATATAGAAGGTAGTTTATTAAATTTTAACCAAAGACACCAAAATATAAAGAATAAAAATACTTTAGAAACTACCCTAATCAGCTTTAAAGTGGTTGGTAAATGAATTTACTTATTTTAGGCTTAACTAGGTTAAGGACAAGGTATACTATTTTATTATTTTATTTCTTTTTATCTCTTTACCATTGTCCTTATCTTTCTCATATTTAGCATCATATCCAAATTTTCTTGTATGTAATGAGTCTGTATAATAACTATGATCCTTTCCAATCATCCATTAATTTCCCAAGACAACTAGATGTGTCCATAAAATTTGATCATTTTAATCACAACAATAGCACTATTTTTCATAGTGGCTATAAACAACCTATAGGTGAAGCCTACAGTTGTATTAGGCACTCTGCAATGGCTATAGAAAACCCCTATAGTTTTTGTGGGCACTCTATAGTGGCTATGAACAACTAGTAGGTTAATCCTACAGTTTTTGTGGGCACTCTACATGGATATGGGTAACCTATAGGTGAAGCTTATAGTTACTATGGGTATCCTATAAGTGTTGTACACTAACAAGATCCTACATTTTTACATTATCCATTAAATGCTTGTTAAATAAAGTTACACAAGTATATTCTAATCAAGAAAGAAGCATTAATAACCCATAACATATATATATATATATATATATATATAGCCTATAAGTGTTGTACACTAACAAGATCCTAGAACCTTACATTATCCATTAAATGCTTGTTAAATAAAGTTACACAAGTATAATCTAATCAAGGAAGAAGCATCAATAACCCATAAAATAGCATAACATAACATAACATATATATATATATATATATATATATATATGTATGTATGTATGTATGTATATCAATCGATACACAAAATCATAAATTCATTCATTCATTTACATAAGTCACAGATAGTTATGGGGTTTACATGGAAAAAGATATATATTGGGTATGGATGAGGCTATAAAGGGAAGCAATTGGTGGCCTCATTAGGGAAGGGATTAGGGTAATAATGGCCCTATTAAATAGAGTAGCAGAAGACCTAATGAGGCCACCAATTGCTTCCCTTTATAGCCTCATCCATACCCAATATATATTCTTTTCCATGTAAACCCCATAACTATCTGTGACTCATGTAAATGAATGAATGAATTTATGATTTTGTGTATCCATTGATATATATATCAATGGATACACAAAATCATAAATTCATTCATTCATTTACATGAGTCACAGATAGTTATGGGGTTTACATGGAAAAGAATATATATTGGGTATGGATGAGGCTATAAAGGGAAGAAATTGGTGGCCTCATTAGGTCTTCTGATACTCTCTTTAATAGGGCCATTATTACCCTAATCCCTTCCCTAAACTAGATAATTGTGATCCTTCCCTCAAAGTCTCTGAATAAATAGTTCCCTTGCTATAACCATGGTCCAAGGATGGTATCCGGATCATTTTTATTGGTCCACTCCTTGATTTTAGGTATTTATACATGGGTCTTTTAGAGTTTATATTATTTATCAAAGGCTATAGGGGAAATATAGGCCACCTTCCTAGAAGTTCTTTCATGGATGATCAAATCATTGTCTATCCTATAGTCTATAAAAATTAGAACAAGAACTTCAATGCAGTGAAGTACCTCTTGTTTGGTATCAACATAATGAATGTCAGCCATCCAAACTACAACCAAGTCATAGTGCTTCTTGCTAACTATGGAAATTCTCTACTCCTCCTTAGTGATGGGTTACATCTCCTCCATGATGAATAAGAGTTTAGACCAATTCTTATTTCCATTATTCAAGGCTAAAACATCCAATTTAGTATCTTTGAAGACTCTTCCCTTGTTATTTATGAATAGATAAAGCTTTATCTCTTCTTTTAGCTACTTCGATAGAGATTTTATCTCTTATTTTAGCTATTACCTATGAGATACCATGGCTTCTACTTGTAAATTATTCACACTTAATTGTAATTAATCTCTATGTTTCTCTTTTATGCTCAAAAACATAATTAATCTTTTCTCATATTGAGTTTTAACCAAATGAGTCCACTTAGGGTCATTTTATGTAAGGTTTAGGGTTTTAGAGATTTAATATGTACCTTGGATTTGATTTAAACATTTTCCTTTATACTTTCACATTTTTCCTTCCTAAAAGTTCTTTCATGGATGATCCAATCATTGTCTATCCTATAGTATATAAAAATTGGAACAAGAACATCAATGCAGTAAACTACCTCTAGTTTGGTATCAACATAATGATTGTCAACCATCTAAACTACAACTAGGTCATAGTGATTCCTTCTAACTATGGTAATTCTCTACTCCTCCTTAGTGATGGGTTATAGCTCCTCTATGATGAAGAAGAGTTTAGACCAATTCTTGTTTATGTTATTCAAGGCTACAACATCCAATTTAGTATCTTCGAATACTCTTCCCTTGTTATTTATGAATAGATAGAGACTTATATATTCTTATAGCTACTACCTATGAGTTTCCATGGCTTTCACTTGTATATTTTTCACACTTGATTGTACTTAATCTATGTGCTTCTCTTTTATGCTCAAAAACATAGTTAAGCTTCTCTCAGATTGAATTGTAACTAAATGAATCCACTTAGGGTCCTTTTATGCAAGGTTTAGGGTTTTAGAGATTTAATATTAAGGACGTATCTATAATTTAGCTCATATGTGCCTTAGATTTGATTTAGACCTTTGCCTTTATACTTTCACATTTTTTATCACACAAGATCTGTTATTTTGTCTTTTTTTGCTTGCATGGTGATTATGTGGCATCGATCTAGAGCTTTCATGACATTTTTCATAAATGCCTCTAAGCACCAGCCATTGGCATTTAAAAATTCCCCCTTTTATTTTTCACCATTGGATCAAGATCCTATGAATGATCATGAACCATTGATCATGGTTTAGGTCTTTATTTGTGATTGGCATTTTGGTACTGAGCCTCGTAGTTGTTCCACTTGGTGTCTTTGCATGCCTTTTCTATCTTCATATCTTACATCAATCATTTATTGAATGAAAATTAATCATGTGGTGAACCAATGAGCCTTTAAAAATTCATTGGCACCTTTTCACTATTGGATCATCCTTCTTAGATGAAGTGTGGGTCATCAGATGTAAGTTAGCCTCATGTCATTCGATCATCCTTCCATAGTGAAGATCAGACCATTAGATCTTGTGAGATATTTGAAGGTTAATTAGTGCATATCCATATAAATAACTTAGGTTAAGAGTAAAGAGTTAAGATTATTCATATTAATAAACATGAAAAACTTAGGTTAGATCCCTTTTAAGCTAAGTTTATTATCAAAGTGACCCTTTAAAAGACATAACTAAATGTATTCTTTATCTAAGCAAAAGGTTAGATGATATTGAATTTGATGGCATCATAGACATCAATGACAGCCTCATGGATGTCAAATGATATTCAAAAGAGTGTCAAATTTAAGATCATGAAGTCCTTGTATTCAAATGAGTGTGTGTCATGTGGTGGCTTCACAACACTCCTTGGGTCTCTAGATTCATATCACTCTATTGGATCAAAGATTATGATAAAGTAAGATTGATCTGATCATGATCCTAGTAGTTGCATTTTATTATCTTAATTCAATGTGTGGGACCCTTTTTATTTTAATCTTTGATTGTAAGGATGTCACATGTTGATCGCATGGGCCTTCTATGATCCTTTGACCTTTCAATTTTGCCTCACTCTATTTGATCAAGTTTTCATGATGCAGTAAGAACCATTGGATGTAAGCTAATGGATTAGCTTTTTTAGGGCCTTCATGTCTTTGGATCCTAATGAAAAAGGAAACATGAATCGTAAGATCTCATGAGATGCATGTTTTTTAAGTTAAATCTCATGTCTTCCTTGTTATGTTGGATCAAGACCTGTGATGAAGTATAGGCCATTGGATTTGTGAAAAGGAAGAACATTAATATAGGACCCATGATGAAATAAAAGACTTAGGTTAAGGTGTTAAGGAGAAGGTCTTGTTCATATTAATAAATACAATAGGGCCTTAGGATTAATACTTTAGGCTAAGCTATGAATCAAAGGCACCAAGTTAAGAAATATTAAAAGGGACCCTATAAAAGGAATATTAGACCTAGTTATAAATATGAGGAACTAAAAAGGGGGGAATAATAAAGGGTACCACTAATATATAGGCTAAGTTTAAGTCATGTTAAAAAACATGATTAAACTTTAAACATGACATTTTTGCTTAAGTCCAAAATGGATTTAAAAGGTTCCCACCAATTTCAAATTTGAACTGAGGGTTTGTGCTAGGGTTTTGGGACATGAAATTCTCAGCAAGAACACCATGGAATTTGTAATTATAATAGGTGAAGACCATTTATTAGCAATTTTAGACAAATTAAAGCAAAACATAATAAGTAATTTTGTATTTAATAGAGTGGATGATCTTCAAATTCTATTAATGACCAAACATGTCATATTTTTTAGGTTAAGCTTTAGGGTATCTCAAGGGTCCCCTAATTTTTAGGATATGTGGTTATTTTGGCCTAAAAAAATGGAAACTTCTAGGGGAAACAAATAAATATGTTATAACCTATAGACTCTAATTTATACAAACCATTAGGTCATCCACTCCATTCAATCAATATTATTATCTAGATCATTTTATATTTGAAACAAAACTTGTAATTATAGAATTACGGTTAATGACTAGGACATAGCCATACTATGTGTGTGCTTTGATTCCACTTACAATTTGACATGGGATTCAAGAAAAAACTTGTAAGTTTCATGTCCTTAATCATTAATATTGACTTGAATCATGTTTGGATATTCATTAAGAACCATGTTTCTAGTTTGGGGAGGTCTTGGGCATTGTCGTGCTTCCATCTAGGCATCCATAGCCTCAATAGATATGCCTTTGGCTCCACTCAATACCTTGCCCCACTGCTAGCCAAGAGTCCATCAACCCTATGGATATTACTAGAGTCACCTATGCTTACAAATCTTTTGATTTTGCATTGAATCTTTATTTTTTTGTATTTTATTTAGACCTTTTATGATTTCAATAAGGTTGGGAACTAGGACAGACATGTTTAAGGATTTGGTCAAGTGTTGATCCTCAAAAATTCACCAATGGCTACAACTATTATCCTAAGTAATGATGTTGATTAAATGCAAGTATGACCATCCCTTAACACTTTGAGCTCTCACCCTACAAGTGCAAATATTCTTAAAACCAATTTGAGGTCAAGACTATGCTTAAGTTCCCATGGAACAATTGGCTTCTTCAATCAGTCTTTATCAATTTCTTTAAATTACAACATTAGGCTTATATTCTAGAACCGTAGTCATCATATGCATGAGGTGGACACCTACATTCTTGAAATTTGTAAATTTTCAAGCAAACTTTGTAATTTTTCAAGCAAATTGCCTAACTTTAAGCTTAAGATTGTCCAAAAGGACTTATTGAAAACAAAAAACAAAGCAACAAGAAATAAACACACATAAAAAAACAACAAAATAGGGAACAAAAGGGAAATAAACAAATATACAAATTCTTATATGCAAACAAGGGATAGGAAGGAAAATACTTGAAACAAAATAGTTAGCCTACCTACATTAAATCTAACCATATTATAGAGATTATTCCATGAAAACACCTAGTGGAGCAGAAAAAAAGTAGTTCTTGAGATATTTCCCAATGGTGGGTAATGTGAATTCTTCTCCTTGAAGGTATATCAACTTGAAGATATTGGTCCCAAGTTCTCTACTATTTGATAAGGACCAATCCACAAGGGTCTACATTTTCCATGCTTCCCCCTTAGTTCATATGCTTTGTCATAAAGGAGGATCAAGTCTCATTTTATGAATACATTTACCTTTTACCTTTTCTCAAACCACCTTTTCATTGTGGTCTGATGTCTACTAAAATCAGCAAAGGCTTTCTCCTTTACATCTTCCATTTGAATGATGTCTAGCAATATTGAATTAATAATTTCTTGGCTTTCTTCCATGTACTTCTACATAAATCTATATGTAGGCACCTAATATTAATAAGAAAGATAGGATCTTGTCCATAAACCAATAGAAATGGTGATGCCCTTAAGGCTTTCTTGACTCTTATCCTATCATCCCATAGTACAAACTTAAGAAGCTTATACCAAGTTTTGGTCTTGTTTGTAGTAGACTTTTTTATTTCTTTTATTAGGTTATTATTTTTAGACTTAGATAATCCATTCTATTGGGGATAATGGTTGGATGAAAATTTTATAGAAATACCATTATCATAAGCCCATTTAGTCATCTCTATGGATATAAAAGTATACCCATTGATACATACTAGAGAGACTAGGGTTCCAAACCTAGTACATATGTTCTCCTCTAAGAAGTTGATCACTTCCTCAGTCCTAGATTATTTGGTGGCTACAACTTCAATCCACCTTGTGCAATAATTTGTGGTAGTCAAAAAATACTTGTGATCTTTATATTAATTGGGGTTGATCACTACAACAAAGTCTATCCCCCATTGAGCAAAGGGTTTGTTAATCATGATTGGTTATAGAGGCATTACTAAATTTGGTTCTTTGGTCCTAAAAATCTAACATGATTGACATTTCCTTAGATGTTTATGAGCATCCTTAAAAATAGATATCCAATAATATCCATTTCTAAGAATCTTTTGGGTTGTGGTTTACTAAGATGGATGTCCACTACCTAGCTTTTCATGGAAGGTGCTCATGGTTTGGGTGGCTTCTTCTTGTGAGACACATCTCAAGTAGATTATATCAAATTTTATTCTATATAAGACCCCATTATTGATCAAATAATGGGCTACCTTCAATCTTAGGGACCTCTTTTACTCCCTAGTTAGTCTTATAAGACAAGTAACATTAATTAGTAAATGCATGATTGAATCATACCACACACTAGCTTGAAACTTTTGCTGATAAATTTACATAATGATTAACCTAGGGTTAGTATTAGCAATCATGTGGATCAAACCTTGGCACCTTACCAATTTTTCTATTTTCATTTTCAAGTCATACTCTTGTAAAACTGACATCTACTTACCTCTATGTTCTCTAAGCTTATTTTGACTTAACATAAACTTGGTGGCAAGGTCTAGTAAGATATCATGCACATTATTTATAAGTATGTAATGCTTGAATTTATTTATTGCCTTGAATAATGCATATTATTTCTTCTCAACCAATGAATAATTCAACTTAACATTCTTAAAATTATTGCTCATAAAAGCTATTGGGTGATGACACCCATCAATCTTATGGGTTAACACTGTAGCCACAGTATGGTCAGATGCAAAAGAGTAGAGATAGAAGTCCCTTGAGAATTTAGGACTTATCAAGACATTAAATTAGATAATGGCCTCCTTAATATCATTTTATTCCTTCCTGGATTATTCATTCCATGTGACCTTTGCATCCTTCTTTAGCATGTCATTTAATGTCTTGACAATCTCTGCAAAGCCAAAAATGACTTTATCTCTTTTATACTATTTGGAAGCTCTATTATAGATATGGCCTCCTCTATTTTAGGATATATAGAGATCCCAACATTGGTTATAACATGACCTAGTAATTTTCCTTCAATAACACAAAATATACTCTTCTTAGGGTTTAATGAGATTCCATATCTTTTGCATCTCTCAAATACTTATTGTAAGTGCATAAAGTGATCTTTCCTATTTTTATAAAAAACTATTAGATCATCCATATATATAATAATACACTTACCAATAAAGCCCTATAAGGCATGGCCCATAGCCCTTTAAAAATTATTTCCTATGTTGATTAGTCCAAAGGGCATTCTATTGTAAGCAAAGGTTACCCATTTGGTTTTAAATGATATTTTCATCCTATCCTCTCTATCAACCAACACCTGGTTTTAACGTAAAAATCCATCAAGAAAAGACATTGTAGATGAACCTAAAATAACATGTATAACTTGGTTAAGAGAAGGAAGAGGATAGTTGTCCTTTTTAGATTCTTTGTTTAAGTTCTTGAAGTTAATGCATAGTCTAATATCACCATTCATATTCCTGAATATCACTAAATTATCCACCCAAGTATAATACCTAATGGGGAATATTATCCTAACATCTAGCAGTCTCTTAACCTCTTTAAAGATCATTGGTTTTAGGATAGGGTCTACAAGCCTCTAGTTTTGTCTAAATGGTTGACATCTTTCTTTAAGGGGTATATTATGGGTGGTGAATCCTGGATAAAAGATCTTTAAATCATCATAGGACCATGCTATGACATCCTTATATTTAGTTAGCATCTCTTTGGTCTTTTTGTTTTCATTTTTGGTGCAGGATTTTCCTATGTTTACTAGTTGGGGTTGATCTTGGTGGCCAAGATTCATTACATTGTAGTCCTTTCCACTTAGCTCAGGAGTCTTAGGTACCTCATCCATCTTATCATGATCAATTATCCTTTCTAAGGAAATCATGCCTTTGGGTACTTTATTACCATTTAACTAAATGATCTTTCTATCAAACTTGTCTTCTTGGATTATATTTTCATCACTCTCATCAATGATGTGATCCTCAAATGCTCCAAAATTGGTCAATAAATCTAATATCTATTGATCATCATTAAAGAATTGAAAATGGTTGACATTATCAAGGACTAAAGGATAAGTTATTAGCTCAATCCTAAAATTGGTGAGTCTTGGTAGGTGATGATGTTGGATTTAGTAAATGCCAACTCATCAATATCTTGGTTCTCTTTTCAAGGGATGGAGACAATGTTGAAAACATCAAAGGACTCAATGAGATCCTAAACCCTAAACTTATACCTCTTAAGGTATGAGACAGTTGCATTGTTATTTGTTTCTTACCTAGTTAACTACTAGCTCAGAGTCACCATAGACTAGTAGTTCCTTGACCTTATTCTTCATAGCAAATTATAAACCTAGGATAAGGGCCCTATATTCATCAAGATTGTTAGTCTAAGGGAATAGTATTCTATAATAATCATGGTACTTTTTTTAGTAGGATTAGTTAAGACAACACCAACATTAGATCCATCCTTAAACCTAGCGCCATCAAAATTTAACTTCCATAGTCCAAGAATAAAATGTGTGCTTATATGATCACATACTTTAGCAATCTCAAGCATTAAAACACCTAAGTTTGATTCAATAATGTTTACCATTTATTTCATATCATTGTATTCAGTAATTATGTGTTTCTTCATTAGATCTCTCTAAACCCTGATTTGATTTGGAACTCCCTTCCAAGGAAACCATAAATATGAGAATTCAATAAACATGTAACCATTTAAATCTTCAGTCCATTCCCTACTTAATGAGATCTCATATACATTAAGATTTAAATTATATATATATATATATATATATATATATATATATATATATATATATATCAATAAACTACTAAACCCTGGGTTTAAAGGCTAATTGCATATGAACATTCAACAACTCTTCAACCACTTTGACCTTAAGGATATTTGTTTAATTGAGTAACAACCCTATTAGACCTAATATGAGTCAGACCAAGTTATTTGCATATACCTATTGGCATGATGTTGGTAGATGCACTAAAATATAGTAACCAATTATGAAAATTCTTACCAAACATCCTAACAGTGAGCAAGAAAGGAGATTCAGCTTTAGCTTTGTGCATAGTCACATTCACATGGTCAACCTTAGGTGATTTGTTGGACTTCTTTGACAATGCTTCCATAAGAAGGAACAGTTGCTTTGTGATCTATGTTAGTTCATGTAATGTAATATTATCCTTTATCTTCTTCATATCCTCAACTATATTATATCTAATAATATTAGAAAAACTAGGAATATTAGTATTAAGTTTAGGAGTACTCCCTTTAGGTGGCTCAGGATTATTGCTTGAAGAAGTTTTTGGAGGAGTTACAAATTTATTGATAGGTGTTTAAGTATTCAAGGGATGCATTTTCTCTCTATTACTCAAGGGATAAATCTTATTCAAGAATTGTTTGAAGGCTTGTACCTCTTTAAAGATCTCATTAGGTTTATTCTCTTCTTTAAAAGAAAAGTCAAAAGTCTCCACCATGAAGGCTTGATTAGATGATTTAGATCTAGAAGTACTTGCACCATTATGTGTATTAGGTATTACTTCAAATGTATCTAATCCTTCTTGGAAAGCCTCAAAAGCCTTGAAAAACTCAATTTAGTCAATTTCACCTTGTTTGGCTATGTAATGTACTCTATAATAATCAAGTAATGCAATATTAGTAAGGTTAATGTCCATAGTTGTATTTTCAAAATATGGCTCATTATTCCTATTATTATGAAAGATATTATTCTAAAATCTATTGTTTAGCCTTTAAACCTTTGAAATGAGAAGTTCCTACCAAATATGTTAGCAGTATTTCCAACTTATTTTTGTAGATGAAGAAAATCAAACCTCAACTTTTAGACGATTTTTAGTATAGACTTATTCTAATTTTTATGAGTTTCAAAATTATGTACCTAGTTATTTTTAGCACCACTAGTTGGTACTAAATCTCTTTGATCATTTATATTGAAGCCACTAGTTGCATGATGAATCAAAAAAATAAGGTTCTAATTGGGAGCAACATGGCTCAAAGGAAATTATTTGAGGTTTGAAAGTTGATTTAAGGCTAGGATATTTTGGATGTTATTTGAAAAGATGTTCACAGTGGGAATATGTGGGTTAATGTTTGGAACATAATAGGCCATTTTTCCCTAGGGTTGCATTTGGTCATTAATGGTCACTATCTTAGAATAGGCCTTGGATAATGAATTTATAGCTGGTTGAGACCTTTTCATGAACACAAAGGTCATAGGATCTAATGCATCTTTATAGATTTATAAAGATAAGACATCATCAGGATTATCAGGTTCTATGGTCCTACTATAAATTTTTTAAAATCTAGCATTAAAGGACATTATGGGATTATTTACATCTCTTCTAATCATGGTGAACTAATGGTAAATAACATAAGGATTTATAATATTACCAAACTTATCTATGAACACATTGGTAAAACCATCCTAACTTGTGATATATTTGTTAGGAAAGTTCAAAAACCATTCATAAACAACATATTTAAATGTAAAATGAAATATCCTACATGATACATCCTTATGCACAACATTAAGTGACCATTAAGCAACTTTAAAAGACTTAATGTGTTCTTCATCCATTACTATACTAGTTAGACTAAATGTAGGCAAATGCTTTTTAGGGTTATATGGGAGATCATGTACCAAACCTAATATATTTGAAGAGTCTCAAAACCAAGCCATACCTAAATGATGGTGGAAGGCAAAGGTACCTTGAAGAGGTCAAGTTGGAAAGGATTTGGATCTCCTACATCTACCTTTGTCATGCCTAGCCTTTTAATGAGCCTCAAGTTGAAGCAAATGATCCCTTGTCTCTAACTATGATCTTGTCTGGATCCTTGGAAATTCCATTTTGAATATTGAGGATCCTATTTGAAATATAATATATCAGGCTAATCTTTATAAAGAATCAAGATTAAACTTGCACATTAAGCTCATTTTGCAAAGATTGCATAAAAAATAGTAAAGGATAGTAAGGGGCATAAACCTTTGACTAAGATAGATCAAGTATATGCCCAATTATGCTAATATGATCTATCTTTATAAATCTAAGTTCAAATAAACTCATATCTATGAAATATATACCAATATTTGATCAAAACAAGCCATCATAACCTCAAACACTATGGATTTCTAAATCTTAAGCTATATTTACCAAAACTAAGAATCAAACATCAAAGAACTTTGATCTTTGTCTAAAGGGAGCATAAATATGGGTCAGAGACCACAAATATCAATGATATTTATACTTAAAAGTAAG
This sequence comes from Torreya grandis, assembly GCA_037957365.1. Lineage (NCBI taxonomy): Eukaryota > Viridiplantae > Streptophyta > Pinopsida > Cupressales > Taxaceae > Torreya > Torreya grandis. The sequence continues at coordinate 146,221 of JARHVA010008883.1, read as the reverse complement.
GAATTATAGAAAAGCATGAAGAACATCAATCTTAGACAAAAATAAATAGAGATACAACCAATTCACAAAGGGGCCCTCCTTCTAGTGCTAGTGGAATGCCTTCTTGTTGATGCCTCAAAATGTACCATAGTGGTTCTTAGTGTTTAGAGAATACTTCTCATTTTAGAATTCTAGGAATTGAGCATGAGTAGTAGGTTGTGACAACTTGATGTCACCTATGGTGAAATAGTGAAAAAATAATGTATTGGTGTTCCACAATATTTAAAATAAGTGATGGTTAGGAATCATCATGGTCCATTCTTTATGAATTGTAGAGGATCTATGTTAATACTCAGTGAATTATGGCCCAATTTAAGCTACAAACTAATCTATATGGATATTGAGAATAAACTCTAAGCTATAGTGATCTGGTATAAAAAGGAAGAAAGACAAGGGTAAGGTAGGAAAGAAACAACTAATTGTTGATTTTGGACTCAACTATCATGACAAAGTTCCAATGATAACTGAATTTGCATTTAACTAGTAGATGATGCAAAATAGTATAATCTCAAATTTCACCACATACCAAGCACATTCCTAAAGATGATATGAAATAATACAAGTGAGAACTAGATTTCACTTCAAATTTTTGTTACCAAACTCAAATAACATTAGCACATCTAAATATAGAAAAAAAAATGAAGCAAATCTAAGATTATTCAAGTAATTTAACACAAGAACAAACTAGAAACACTATATCACATATGCAAATTAAAATTTCAAAGAAAATTTTCAAACTTAAGCAATAGAATCAACATTTGAGAGAAGAGGCTATGTTAAAAATTGACACATTCAATCTAGATAATCTTCATAGAATTTCTTGGTTGCATTAATTACTTGAAGTATACCAAATTTCTCAAAAATTCTCTCCCTTATGGATACGGTAGTATTGTCTTTTATAGAAATATAAGGTAGTACATTGGTTAGTTACAAGATATAACTATATAAAAAATAAGGATAATTGTCCTTCTTTAGAAAGTTCTAGAATACACTTGTCTTTTACAATTAGACTGACCTAGGGGCATTATGATAACAAACTAGCATATGCCTTACAAAATAATAGTCCCTATTTTTAAATATTACAATGTTTTAAAAAATAAATATTAACTACTAGGTGGGCCGATTGCTTTGGGACTCCTTTGTTGATCCTAGAAAAGTTCCATAGCCTTTTGATGTTGTTCCTTGATCAGCTCCAAATCTACCATAGGATTTAGGAAGTAGACATCTTCTTGATCAACTAATTCATCAAAGTCCCTATCAATCCTAGCCATAACTTCCTTGATGCTCTTGGCCTTTATTATTTTTTCCTCAATTGTGAAGATCATGCCTAAGATTCTATTATTGTCTTTTCTAGACTTACCTTGGTTCTTGCTTTTAACTGACTATATCACCAAAGTGACCCTGTGTTTATACTCTGCATCATCAATTACTCCTAAACTAGTAGTCTTAGTAGGGTTAACTAATATGGTGCTAGGTAATTTCTTGATCTAGGCAATCAACTCTTCATCATCCCTAAAGATTCTATCTAAGCCTGCTAACTAGGTAATTAAACTTTGTATTTTATCCACCATTATACCTAGAGTATAATTTAGGTGGGATAGGATATACATTTTAAATTTAGGAATCTCATTTCTAATCAATACACTAATGAGATCCCTTAACTTGGTCTCTACCTCCTACCATTTTGCTATCAGTCCTTTGTCCACTTCATTTGTTATCTTAATGCATCTTGCCTCAACTTCATTAACATTAGAGAATTAAACATGTCAAAAAATGAAGCTTCAATAATGTCTTTTATAGCATCAAGCATTGACTTAATGGCATGTGTCTAAGTTTTATTTTTCATTCTCTAAATTATGAATCCTCTACTTCATTCTTGTAATCTTAGCCTTTGCTTGAGTTAACTAGCCCTCAATTAATATCTCAACATCCTCTTCATGGATGGGATGTTCACCTGGGTGTTGTCCTTAAACTTGAGTTAGAATTATAAAAGGTTCCACCTTCTGGAAGGTGAACTCCTTAGTTCCCACAATGGCTTTCCTAGTGGTGACCCTTTCTAATCTAGTTATCTCTAGATTGAATTGTATATTGGTGACTAGGTCTATGAATTTTAGAGATTTTGGGACTTAAATTCCTATGTTGCTTGATGCTCTAAGAACATCCATTTTTTTTTAATTTTTGGCCCTAGATTGGCCACTATTCTTCTTCCTTCATTATATCCATGATCCATGGCTTGATGTCATCATGTACCTCTATTTTGACAACTTTTGTTAATGCCCATGAGTGGGACAAAGAGGGGATATTATACAATCTCCCATAGATAAACCAATCAAGGTGATTGGTCCAAGAATAGGAAATTATTCACTAAACATATTGATCTCAATTATGGGATGAATGAGAATTAATCTTGGCAATTTTTGGTCGATCAAGGACCAATGCCATCTCTTCCTTCCCCTTCTCCTTGGGTGCCACTAGGACTATATCAAGAATATCTTCTTTCCCTCTCTCTTCTCTAGGCTCCCTTCTTAGTCTTGTGCCTCTTTAATCTACTCCTCTTCCTCATTGATTCCATATGCCTCAATAAGATATCTAAGGGCACCTTCAACTATTTCATCTGGATCTAAGGCAATCATGTTTAGATTCTCAACTGGAGATGGTGGTATTTAAGGTAAGGATAAAGATGAGGGTCCCTCTCTAGATCTCTATTCTAAATTTTCCTTACCATGTCCTTGTTTAATTTGATTTTGTCATTGTGGCTACTTTAATTAAGGTTGCTCTTGGGGTGGCCTAGAAGGTCCAAGTAGAAAATTATATTAGAGAAGATGCATCTACCATACATCTCCTAATGTTTTATCATCACTTATTAACCTATTCTCAAGCTTAATATTGTACCCCTTGAGCCTAGTAAAAAATTCTTCAAAGATACTTTCCTTAATATAAATGGTTTGAAGGACACCAATTTGATGCATATATACTCACTTGGGTAGTTATTTCATCTTAAAATGATTTCCCATTATATTATTGGGATCTCACATTTTTAGCTCATCCAATTGGAACCCAAATGAGTCCCTATGCTTGGACATGATCTCCACCTACTTCTAATCATGTAGAATGGTCCTTTAATTATTAGAGGAAAGGTATGGAGAAGGCCCTTCATATTCTCTTTAAAAATTCCATCAACACCAGTGATGAGTTGAGAGGCAATTTATTATTCTGCTAACTTACTAGGTACATGCACAAGTAATTTATAGGCTGAGGACATGATTCCCTCAATTTGGATTACTATGAAATATAGATAAAACCATATATCTACAATCATATCTACATACTTCTTGATCAATGGGTGAACTGTAGGCATGGGAAAACATATGATGACCTCCACCAAAGTAGGATAGACAGTAAAAAATGAATTGCATATGGTTCCTATATTTGAAGATGTGAAATTTTGATTAGTGATGGGATATGGTGTTTATGCCTTTAGGAGACCAATTTTTGTTGTCTAGGAGGTTGGTGGAATCAATTAGGACATCTATCAAGTAATACATTGTGAAGAACTACTTGCTAGTCTTATTTTTTATGGTTGCAAATTAGTGTCCTAGCTGAATACTAATCAAGTCTCCAATAAGAGGGGTGAGCTTGTTTTCTACCATGAAATATACATAAGAGACCCAAGTATTATTTACATATATGGTTAAGGGGGCTCTTGATGCTCTATTTAATAGGGTCATGTTTACCCTGATCCCTTCACTAAATTGGAAAATTGGGATCCTTCCCTCAAAGTCATTGAAGACACGGTTCCCTTGGTGCAACCATGGTTTGAGGATGGTATCCAATTCATTTTTTTTGGTCCACTCCTTGATTTTGGGTAGGTTTACATGGGGATTTGGGAGTTTATAATATTTATCGAAGGCTAGAGGGTAAATGTAGAACACCTTCCTAGAAGTTCTTTCATGGATGATCCAATTATTGTCTATCCTATAGTCTACAAAAATTGGAGCAAGAACATCAATATAGTGAAGTACCTATGGTTTGGTAGTAACATAATGAAGTCCAACCATTTGAGTTATGACCAGGTCATAGTGCTTCTTGATAACCATGGTAATTATCTATTCCTCCTTCATTATGGGTTGAGCTCTTCTATGGTGAAGAATAATTCAGACCAATTCTTGTTTCCATTATTTTGGGTTGCAACATCTAATTCAATATCTTTAAATAATCTTCCCTCATTATTCATGGATACATAGATCTTTGTCTCCTCTTTTGGTTTTTACTTATGAGCTACCATGGTTTTTACTTGTAAATTGTTCACACTTGATTACAATTGATCTCTATACTATTCTTTTACACTCAAAAACATAATTAAGATTATTTTATGTAGGGTTTAGGGTTTTAGAGCTTTAATGGAGAGGATTTATCTAGAATTTGGCTCATATATGCCTTGGATTTGATTTTTAACTTTGCCTTTATACTTTTGCATTTTTAAGTACACAAGATATGTTATTTTGTCTTTTTATTCTTGCATGGCAATTATGTGGCATCGATCTAGAAATTTTGTGGCATTTTTCATAAATGCCTCTAAGCACTAACCATTGGCATTTAAAAATTCCCCTTTTTATTTTGCATCATTAGATCAAGATCCTAAGAATGATCACAAACCATTCATCATGATTCGAGTATTTTTTTTATTAGATTTTTTGATACTAAGCCTCATAGTTGTGTTACTTGACATCTTTCTGTGTCTTATCAAGATTTGTATCCTACATTATTCATTCATTGAATGAGCCTTGGCCACATGGAAAACATATAGGCCTTTGAAAATTTATTGGCACCTTCATGACATTAGATCATCTTCTAAGATGAAGCATGGGTCGTTGGATGTAAGTTAGCCTTGTGTCATTTGATCATCCTTCTATGATGAAGCACGAACCATCCAATCCTATGAGATATGAAAAGGTTAATAAGTGCATAGACATATAAAGGAATTAGGTTAAGAGTAAAAAGATAAGTTTTTACATATTAAAAAACATGTTAAACTTAGGTTAAATCCATTTTAAGATAAGTTTATTATCAAAGTGACCCTTTGAAAGACATGATTAAATGTATTTTTTTCTAAGTAAAAGGTTATATGAGATTGAGTTTGATAACCTCATAGATTTCAATAATTACCTTTTGAAAATTAAATGTTATTCATGAGAGCATAAAATTTAAGCTCATGAAGTCCTTGTTTCCAAATTATGGAGTACCACATGGTGGCTTCATGACGCTCCCTGGGTCTTTAGATTTTTTTCATTCCATTTGGTCAAAGATTGTGATGAAGTGAGAGCCATCTGATCATGATCCTGATGGTTGCACATTATTGGATTAATTCAATGTATGGGACCCCCTTATTTTTAATCCTTGAGTGTAAGGATGTTGCATGTCGATATCAGAAACTTTCTATGATCTTTTGACTTTTCAATTATGCCTCACTCTATCTGATCAAGTTTTCATGATGAATTCAAAACCATTAGATGTAGGCTAAGGGCTAAAATTTATTGGGGCCTTCTCACCACAGGATTACAAGGCACGAATAAGTGTAAATCATAGGATCTCATGAGATGCATGATTTTTAAGTTAAATATTGAGTCTTCCTCCCTCTATTGAATTGAGATCTATGATGAAGTGTGGGCTATTGGATCTATAAAAAATAAGGAAATTAAGTTAGGAACCATGATGACATAAAAGACTTAGGTTAATATGTTAAGGCTAAGGTCCCATTCATATTAATAAATATGATGAGGCCTTAGGATTAAAATTTTAGGCTAAGCTTTGAATCAAATGGACCAAGTTAGGAAATAGTAAAAGGGACCCTAAAAAATGAATATTAGACCTAGTTATAAATATGATGAACTAAAATGGGGAGAATAATAAAGAGGACCAAGCATATTTAGGCTATGTTTAAGCCATGTTAAAAAAACATGACTAAACTTTAAACGTGACATTTATTCTTAAGTCCAAAATGGATTTAAAATGTTCCTACCAATTAGTTCCCACCAATTTAAAATTTGAATTAAGGTTTTTGATAGGGTTTTAGGACATGAATTTCTCAGTAAAAACACCATGGAATCTATAACTAGAAGATGTGAAGACAATTTATTAGCAATTTTAGGCAAAATTAAAGAAAAAAATAATAAGTAAGCTTCTCTTTAATAGAGTGGATGATTTTCAAATTCTATCAATGATCCAAACATGCCATATTTTTTAAGTTAAGCTTTAAGATATCTAAACGGTCCCCTAATTTTCAAGAGATAGGGGTATGTTGGCCTCAACACTTACCTAACCTAGTGAGGTACCATGAGGTGTTTTCAAGACCTATGAAGGATGAAAAGTATTTTTTTTGCATGTGAGATGTTGCTTAAATATGTGAGTGAGGTGGTTAGTGCATGGAAAGAGGCTTGAAGGTTAGTTTCAAGGCCTAATGTGAATTGTAAGCTAATGGCCTAGAGAGCAAAGAGAGAGATGGTGATCAGATGGAGTATCAGGATTAGTTTCCAAATCAAGCATGTAGAAGTGAGAATTTAAAAAGGTGTGTCATGTTGTTTTAAGTATGTTGACCAATTTTTAGCTCATAGTTTGTAAGAAAAGTCAAGAAAAAGTGTTTTGAGGTCTCTTGTGTGTACAAGATGAAGGATCTCAACCCAAGAAGGACTTTCAATAAATCATTGGCATGTGTATCATATACATGGTAACCTAAGATATTAATGGTAGATGTGTAAGTGTCATAGCTCAAATTTATAATAATTATTTTCTAGAATGAGGAACTAATCTTTATGAACAATCATTAACACCAAAAATAGTGTTAACCCTCTCTATAACCAATGAATTGATAAGAAATATCTTTATGAAAATAAATAAAAATGGTTTTTAATATATATTTAAATAATTTGATGTTGTATTCAACTCTCTTAGGAACCTCTATGTGGGATTGGTTTGTTAGGGGAGTGAGTGGACCCTATAGAAAAGTCCTTGTTTCTAAGAGATTTATTATAGTAGTTAGAGTTAACCAATTAAAATTTGATAAATATTTGAAGGTTGAATCTTGAGACTTATTTTCTATTTCCATGGTGGATATTTATAATTTTTCATAACTTAGGAGTGTTAAACCAGTCATGCAAGTTAACCTATCGCTAAAAGGCTTAATGGTGCAAATAGTGAGAAAACTAGGTAGAAGTGAGAAGTTGATTAGGGAAGTGTTATCATGGACTAGGGATGAATAAAATTTCATGGATAAGTTTTTAAATAAATTTAATACATGTTCGTTTTGGATATATGTTTTTATGGTCAGTGGATATGATGAAATTGTTGCTCATAAGTTGACATGTCCTGTGAAGATAAGACAATGAAGGTGTAAGGTTGTGAGTTTGGTCTTCAAGACCAATGTTATCACTTGAACATGGTATATTAATATTTTAGAGTTACATAATGAACTAATAATATCATGAATTATATGTACCTTAAAGTTTCTACATAGACATTCAAATTCATTATCACCATGACTGTGTTGAAGGTAAACTGGCAGATCTAGGTATGAAAGTTACAATGATGATTTGGAGGATATTTTCCATAAATTTATGAACCTAATTTATATGATGTTTTTGTAGTAATTTAATAACCTATACATTATTTATATAATGTTTTAGAGTCATTTTAATATGTTTGAACATCAAATCCGAAATGGCTTATCTAGTTAAGTAAGGACTATGAGATAGAAGATCAATAGCTTGGTTTGCAAGACCAATAATTTCCATTAGGGACAATGATATAATTATGGGAATTTTTCATAATTATGTTATAAGATAATTTTAATTCATTTTAAGTGCATTTATGTGTCCCTTTAGGTGTCATAAGTGTAAGCTTCCATGGCTGTGTTTTCAGGCTAGTTGGCAGTTCTAAGTAAGTTACTTGCAAAGAAGGCTTTGAGTCTTTTTATCATGAATTATGAAGTATAATTCACATGGTGATTACTATAAATTAATTTATATTGTGTATATGTATTTTTTTATATGGTTTTTTTACAAAAAAAAAATATTATGCTTCAATTTTTCAAGATAGACTTTTTGGGTATGCACAGGCCCAATATGAACAATACTAATGATGTGCTCCAACTAGTGGTTTGAGCTAACAGGTGATATGTAGCCTATAAAATATTATAAATGGTATAATAGGATATAATATGATGTGTTTATAATATGTTAAGTGTTTTAATATTCTTCAAGAAGATCAAAGGATAACATATGCTAAGTAGGCCTAATGGGATTAGGTCTCCATGAGACCTAAAGGAGAGATGATGCCTATTTGAGAAAGATCAAGCATCAAAGGACTCAAATCACATCTGATCCATGTCTATGAGATTTACTAGGATTCATTTCATGGCTGAAATAAGAGGGTAAGAGTGTTTCATTGACTAAGAAGGAAATGAATAATAAAGACTTATATAAATATTAGGCAATTTTTAGGTGTATTGTGAAAGTAAAGTATAAATGAAAAATAATTTATATTACAGAGTATAATGAGGTATTTTAAAAAAAATTTAAGGGGATAGTGGATCAGTGATTAACATTTTATAAAATTTATGTGTGTAAGGATCAAGGTCATTTAATGTAATCATGTCAATAAGAGGGCTAATCGAGTGAAGAAGGATAGGGGCCATTTTGAGATGGATAGAAGTGTGTGAATATATAAATAAGGAGATAATTATATATTTTATGGGAAACAAAGTGTTATTAAGGTGATCAAGTGTTTTAGGTGGCTGAGTTGGTGCTAATTTATCTAGGGGTTGGTACCTCCTTACAAGTGGGTACTTCCTAAAACCTATGAGTTGGTGCTTAGCTAGTCAGGGTTAGTACTCCATGTGAATTTCCTGATTCACTAAAGTTAGTGTTTGTCTTATAGGACTATAGTCCATTTTCATCTTCAATGGGTTTTCTTGCCTTGAGGGTTTCCCACATATATATTGTCCTCATGTGTTTCATGCTATTATAGATTGGTGCTTATGTTTGCTAAGATGTACATGCTTGTGTAAATGATCTATGATTACTTAATTAAGATAGTATAAGAAAGTTTTTGATGACTGATTCACCCCCTATCAGTTATTTTGCTTCCAAAAGATACTACCCTTGAGGTACTAGATATTTTATAGCCTATATCGGTACTTAATTAAGGGTATAGGTCAGTAACAATTCCATTAGGAAGGCCACAACATAGTACATGAATATAGGTGAGTGGGTATGTGTTTTATCCTGATTCCTCACCAATGAAACTATTTAATTATTCATGGATATTTCTAGTTGAAAATTTGAATTTGTCTATTTTTTACCAAGCTTTGAGATATAAATTGTCATGGGGCATTAGGATATTTCTTAGGTCACATGATTACATTGCTATGATTTATTTTTAGTGTATATATTATAAATATGTTGATTTGTTATTTCAAATATATTTTATGGTGTTAGGATGTCATGTTCATATGGCCTAATTACTTTTTTGTTGTTAGTTTGATGAAAGAAAACTCATCCCTTAGAGTGTGATGGAGGGAGAGCATCATCAGAGAGGGTGATGTATATGGAGATGTCAGAGGATGCCAGATAAACCTATATATAATCTCGTACATACCATAATAACTAGCACATGTTTGATGCATAATGAATGGTTAACAAAGTGTGTTTAATGTTTCTATATTTAGAATTGCTTGCACATGGTTAATCTAGCTTAATGGTTATTTGGAAATTCATCTTGCATGACATTTGCATATTAATCTTTTGGAGATTAGCAAAAATAGATTTGATTCAATTTTTTTGATTTAATTAATCTATCATGACATTACAATATGCTAATTAAATAAGTCAATTTATTAGTTTTTATAATTAATGTTAAAATGTTGCAAATTTGAAAAAAATTCATTTATAATTAAAAAATAGAAAAGAAGAAGAAAAACAAAAAAGTAATAAAAACAAAAAAAAAAAAAAAGTCTAAAAATAATAAAAACAAAAAAAGAAGGAAATATAAAAATAATGGGAAAAAATAAAGAAAAATAAAAAGACAAAATAAAAAATAAAAAAGATGAAATATTTAAGGAAAAATGACCTACTCCCTTTTATCATGGGAATATGGACTATAAATAGAGGATAATATTATAGAAGAAAAAAAGAAATTTTGAGAAGGTGAAAATGGAGTAGCACACAGAAGAGAAGTGGCATGAGAAGTGATCAAAAAAGAAGTGAGGCTAAAGGACAAAATGATCAACACAATTTGCCAAGTAGGAAATGTTTTCAATTCTAGCGTATGTTCATATGAAAAATTATAGGTTGAAGACTATCTAAAATATATCATTAGGTAATTTGTATTAACTAAAAATAATAAGAGGCCAATTATATATGTGCACATGCCCACATGTTTTCAATTATTTTTTTATATAAAGTATAAACTAATTTAATAATTATCTATATTAAAGTGTATTGATTTTTTTTAGTGCATAAATTTTAATAAGCTTCATCCATCAATTCATAATCCACCTTGTATATATGTTGATCTACTATTTATTAAACTAGCGATAATGGTTACTATATGGAATTATAGTGATTTGTGTACCAAATGGATCTATTACTTCTATAGGTATTTAATCACGTAGTAATTTATATAATACAATGACATAATGTATCAGACTAGCAACTTATTCTCCAAAATGTAGCGATTTAGTAATAGAAACAGTGAATTAGGTTTCTTTTTAACCAGTGATTTGAAATTATTATATTTGTATTAAGTTGAAGTCCATATCCATCATTGTACAATAGCCATGTCCATGGTTTTATGTTTACCTATTATGAAAGTAAATATTATATACTTTAAAAACCTTTTGTATGGTGTTATAAAATCCAGGTTTCTTAACATTAGTGACTTGTTTGGTATTAGTAGTGACTTGAATATAGGTAGAGCTTGTTTTAAAATAATGGAAATTTGAACTATTATGTAACACTGAATTCTAGTGACTTATAAAGTATCATTTAATAAAAAAATAAACAACAAACTTACTTTAATCAAAGTTGATTTATATATAAATTTATTGCAATGAGATTCCATTAAAATGGGGGGGGGGGGGGGGGGGCTGATATGTGACAAATTATATTTATGATATATGGTATTTAGCATCGTGAATAACCTTAAGGGGGTGGGCTTAGTCTTAAATCAAAATGAATAAATTTCTTATCTTATATTTCAAATTGATAATGTCAAAATCACTTTGAATTATGGTAATGGGCCTATGGGAATAATATAAATTTAAAAATTAACATATGCTATTGGAATAAACTATATTGAATATATATAATGTAATGGGTATGTTGTTCAAGTAAATATTTAGATGGAAACTTATATCATATTACTAGAAAGCTAAATCACTTATTTTAGCACACTAGTCTAGTAAAAATAAGATATATTATACAATAAGAATTGTTATGTTTATATGTCTAAACAATTTATGGGTATAATTAATATTTTGGATAATACTAAGTCAAGAAAATGGTATAAATATTTAAATGTATTGTGGGGTGTGTATCCCTATGAAAGAACTTGTACATGAGTACATATAAAAATACAAATGGGATTTATACAATAGGGATAAATGGAGTTAACCTTATAGTAAGAATAAGTTAATATGTTAAAACAAATATAAGAATGTTTGGTATCCATTGCCATATGATGAGTTTTACAAAGAAAATATATAACCTCAGATTGACTAAGAGAGTTTTTTGTAATATTTATAAAATTAATGAGAATTGTAAATAATAGTCAATCTAATCAGTAAAATGATTGTTGAAAACCTCAAAAAAACCTTACTTGGAAATATAAATGATCATAAGAATTTATATGAAGTTATAGTATATTTAAATCCTAAAATAGCTTTTAATAAGTCACGTGAAGCATAAATAAATCAAACTTAGTCTTTCATTATCTTATGATAAGGGGATCACTGTCATCTATAGCATAGGAAATAGAACACATTGTGTGGATATAACAATGTAATGAGATACACATTTATGAATTAATAATCATATGCTTAATGTGAATATGGATATGCATGTGCTTAATTAGATTACACTTGTACATAGGATTTTGTACTTCTACTTATAGTTCTTTTGGTGTTTTTAAACAATATTATAGAATTTGGTTAAATGGAACCTTGTGGATGTGTGACTTCAAAGATAGATTTTGACTTGTTACTTTAATAGTTTTGGAGATTTGTATAATGATTGTTAAAATCACATGAAGTACTTGACTTACATATATAGTTATCGATTATATAGTATTTTTATATCATTTTTATCCTTATATATGATACATATTATTTATTACATTTATTCATATATAGGAAACATATTTATTCATGGACTTAAGAAACCATATGAAAATATTACATATATAGGTGTATTAGGTCATATGCCTAATCTTGTAGCTAAATGGATGGTTTTATTGAATCTTAAAGTGTCTGAGGGACCATAAATATAAATATAAAATATAGTCTCTGAGAAATAGAATGAGAAGTTTAAAAGAAAGATTATAATAGGTTTATGAGTTCTTTGTCTCTTTACAAATAATATGATTGGTTGTTAGTTTATATATATTCATGCATTTTTGAAACCTTATATGTAATACATATTATGAGGGTGTTAATATTAACAGATTTTTATACGTACATAACATATAATAGTGAATCATGATGTATGCCTATAAATTATAGTAGTATAATGTTTAAATCTAGGGTATACCCAGATGGTATAATCCTGTATTGCTTGATCATTATTTATGAGTGTGGGTCATTTTATTATTGAAATTATAATATTGGCTATGTGTAGTTATGTAGTTGTGAACTATGCTATTATGGGATGTTTTAGAATGCTATAGTTTAAATGTATGTTATATCTATGTGGTATCAACTAAAATTGATATACCTAGAACTCATACATATATTTGATGAACTAAATGTATGCGAGTTTGTTATTTATTTGAATAACATGTTTTATGATAGTTAGTATGAATTTATATATGTGTGAACATAACCTTAGAATGTGTAAAAAATTCTAGGATAGAATATTATGTGTTTTTTGGAAACCATGACTTGCTTTGCTTTATCTAGTCGCTTGAATAGAAGCTTATGTTTCCATTTATTTAAGACCACTTTATATGACTAATTGTAGAAAACTAGTAGTTATGTCTTAGAATCCTAGACTATGGTAATATGGGTTATAATAGGGTTTAGTGTGGTTGGAAATTAATTTTGGTAGTTAGAATTCATAGTTAAATATGTATTTTACCCAGGTGATATAAATTATAATTATTATTTTTAGTATTGTATAGATAATAATGTATGATTCATTCATATGTTTGATATAATAAATATATTATTTGATTACTCATATGTTTACCATGTTATAAGATATGATTTATATTAGGATTTAAATGGTGTGAATATTTTGGTTAAATTATGTTTGATCAATTTTGATTTTGCTAATATCGAGTAAGGAGTGAAATAGACTTCACTAGCCTTCACTAGCCTACTAGCATCATAATTCCTGATGAATGTAATCTAATCAAGTGATGTGTATGAATTTTGATTGATCTATAGATCACTATTATTTATTATTATTAAAACTTTGGCCAAAGTATGTTTAGTGTGAAATTATCATTTCATGAGTATGATTTACATGTTTGTGTGATATCTTTTAATAGAACATGTTTTCTATGATACACTACATGTTTAGTTTTAAAAATCATACATCACATGGGTACTTTCTTATCTCTCTATATTCGCATGCCATCACTATCTAATAATTAATGAAGGGAGGACCATTCTCTAATGGAATTAGTGTAGGGGATCATTTTTCCATGTTTGATTTTGAAAAATGCTCAGATGATGCTCTCCCTCCCCAAAGTAGTACTACTTTTTATACAACACTTATGATTGCCACAGATACTAGAGAGTGCAAGGAACTCATGCTCTAAGGTGCCATGTATCTTATTTATGTATATTATAATTTATTGTATTTATTATTGGAATTATTATCACTAAGAGTTTTAATTACCTATTTACTAAGGATTGGTAGCAGTGATTGTGTATTGAACCAACAATGGTTGGGTATTTGTAATTACTTTCTATGTTTGTATTATGATGTGTTTTCCTATGTTGATAGTGATATAATATGTATGATATGGTATACTTAATATATAATTATCTCTCTTATAGTATTTTTATGATCACTACTTAGTTTCTCTTATGTGTTCTTTAAAAAAATCATGTATTTGTATGTCTAATCTAGTGGGTTATTAGATGTGGTATTAGATTTGTGGCTTGAACTCTAGGACCTAATGATTCCATTAGAATTTTTGTATCATTCTATCTATCATGAATGGATAATAGTGAAATGTGTGTGGTACTTTAAGTGTGTACCTTAAGAGCATTCATACCCTCTTAGAGTTTTTAAAGCATTGGTTTATCAACTATCTCTATGGTGATGGATGTATAAGATGTTAGGGTAGGTAAGTGCATAAAAAAGTTATTAAGTCATGAAAAAGAGATTACTAACATAGTTTGATTACTTATATCAAACACTTTGAGTATGATTACATCTTTCTTGATAATCCAGTCACCTATATCATGTGTGTTTTGAGTTTTGAGTTTTGTAAAATCATGGGAAGCTTCTTGATTAAGTATATGTGCTTTAGTTTTTATTACTTTTATACACTAATCCTAGTAGTGGAAAATTTTATAAAACCATTTTTAGTTTGATACCACCTAATACAGTGGGAATTTTCTTGTACTAGAGTGTAGATGTCTTGGGTGAGAATTCATATGTGTTAGGAGTTTAAGGATTGACACCATTACGTTTATGTCGAATAGGAATAAGTTTCATCTCTCATAGTGGAAATAGAGGTGAGTTATCACTCCCTCACTTTCCTTTGACATCATTATAAACCCCTAAGAGGATTCTTATTTTCATGATGTTGAACTTGTTTCTAAAATGTTGTTTTGAATTTACTCTTTGAGTTTATGAGATAGTGTCTTATACTTCTTGTTGAGATAGAAGTTGAATAATTAGATGGCTTGATTCATATTTTTGGTTAGTATTTTTTTTGTATGATTGTGGAAATAGGCTAAGATACTACTTTCAAAAGATTGGTAAGTGAGTAGTGATTTGGAAAATTGGGTTGTGGTGTTTCCTTTTACCATGTGAGGGTATGTAGGAGTTATGTGTTTGAGATGTTAGTTCTCAATTTTCCACTTGTGACTTTTTAGAGTCACTACTTTATATAATTTTGATAACTTAGACCATGAGGAGTGGCAAACCTTGAATTTATGTTAATTATAGGTTAAGAATTATAGGTTGATTATAATTTTTATATTATTATTCACCCTTGATTAAATTGACCTTATTCTCTTTTTTTTAAATCATGTTATTTTTAGAGATATTTATGTACCTTATCTAGGAGAGAGTAGGGTTTAGGATGTGTGAAACATCTTGGTAGTCTAAAAGGGTTGAGATAAACTAATAACTTGTTGAGTACTAACCAAATAAGTAGGAAGACATTATCTTATTTGTTCCTTCATAAGGTTGTAAGGATAGTGTGATCCTTGGCCTTAGTATATTATAATAATTTTAACATTATTACCTCTTACCTATGAATATAAAAAAATAGGTTAAGTTGTGAAATATAATACTATTTATGTTTGGCTAGTGGCAACTTAATATAATCACGAAATGATTGTATGATTTTTATTGTATGTATGTTGGTAAATATAAAATTATTTAGGATATAGAATTATTTTTTTATCTTTTAGTATAGAATTATGATTCATTAAACCTTGTGTACATTTTCAAGATCATTATATCAATAAGATCTAATGGAAGAATGGTGAATTTGGAATGTTAGATGGGAGTAGATGAATTATTGACTCGATAGTTACTAAATTTGGATCTGACAAGGGGAGCTTGTCTAATCCATGATTTAACAAATGAACTTGTTAATTTTACTGAGTTTGGAATTCTCAAATGGACTTGTTAAATCTAGAATTTGATAGATGGACTTGTCAAATTCAATCATATGGCCATATGCATATATATTATGGAATGTGTATCCATTAATTTTGAAATGTGGTATACATTGTAAATGTAGTATTTTTACTTCCTATTCATCATCATACTTTTCTAGAATCTATGAGTAATAGTGATAATATTGACATGTTATACGTACTAGACGGTATGTAGAGTAGCAATAGTGTTAACTTATATGCATCATTATTACTAGGCTCCCTAAATATTTTTCTTCAGAATGAGAAAAACACTCTCTATGATAGAGAGATGTGCAAAGAGGGATGGAAGGTTTTGTGTAACTCTCTTTTTCTATTTGTTTTTGGATTCTATGACCATTTCATGTGTTTTTAGAGAAGTTAGTGAAATTTTCACTGAGATATGTAGGACCCTTTGAGGTATTAGAAGTGGTTAATCCTATTGTATAGAGGCTTGTCTTACAGTTTTTAGACCTCAGGGTGGTCATGATGGAAACATTTAGAGTAAGTGACACTTGTGAACTTTGTTTGCATATTAGGGATATGTAATATTAAAGGGTCTTACAGGACTAACATTCAAAAAATAATACTATTTTGGAGAACTATGATGATTTCCTCAGGTAATTTTTTCATTTATTCACTTGATTTGATACTTTATACTATGTTATTCCTCTATCAAATAATGTTTTTAATTCAAAAATTATGTTTGAATAAGATTCATATGGGATGATGAATAACTCTAGGGGTGAGGATGTTACATCTTGATTCCTTATCAAGAAAACTATCTAATTATCAAAGGATATTTATAGTTGACAAATTGGATGTGTTTAGTTTTTACTAAGATTGAAATATATACTATCATGGGGTAGTAGGATATTGCTTAGGTTAAATGTTTACATTACTATAATATAGTTATTATGTACATATTACAAAGATGTTGATTTTTTATCTCAACTATATTTTATGATGCTAGTATGTAATGTTGATATGGTCTAAATATATGTTTGTTGTGAGGTTGACATAGGGAAACTCATCTCTTAGAACATGATGGAGGGAAAGCATCATCAGAGATGGTGATGTAGATGGAGATATCAAAGGATGATAGAGAAACCTAGATATAACATTTCACACACCACAATAATTAGTTCATGTTAGATGCATAATGAATGGTTAACATAGTGTGTTTAATGTTGCTACATTTAAAATTATTTGCACATTATTAGTTTAGCTTAATATCTATTTGAAAATTCATCTTATGTAACATTTATGTATTAATATTGTGGAGATTAGCTTAAATAGATTTGATTTTAATTTGTTGATTTAATTAATCCATCATGGCATTATAGGATGCTAATTAAATTAGTGAATTTACTAATTTTTATAATTAATGTTAAAATGTTGAAAATTTGAGAAATTGTCATTTGTGAGGAAAAAATGGAAAAGAATAAGAAAACAAAAAAAAATAAAAAAATAAAAAGAAATAAATAAGTCTGAAAATTAAAAAAATACAAAAATAAGGAAATATAAAAAATAATGGGAAAAAATAAAGAAGAGAGAGAGAGAGAGAGAGAGAGAGAGAGAGAGAGAGAGAGAGAGAGAGAGAGAGAGAGAGAGAGAGAGAGAGAGAGAGAGAGAGAGAGAGAGAGAGAGAGAGAGAGAGAGAGAGAGAGAGAGAGAGAGAGAGAGAGAGAGAGAGTATTTTAAGGAAAATGAGACTAAGCCCCTTTATCATGGGAATATGGAATATGAAAAGAGGAGAATATCAGAGAAGAATAAAAAAGGAATTTTGAGAAGGTGAAAATGGTGTAAACATAGAAGAGGAATGGCATGAAAAGTGATCAAAAAGGAAGGAAGGTCAAAGGACATAAGGATCATCAACTCAATTTTCCAGGTAGTTAATGTTTTCAATTCTATTATATATTCATATGAAAAATTATAGGTTGAAGACTATCTAAAATATGTCTATAGGTGATTTGTATTAACTAAAAAAAATCAGAGGCCAATTATATATGTATATATGCCCACATACTTATGCATCCAATTGTGGTATATGGGATGATTTACAAGAGGAAACTCTTTTCTCTTTTTTATGCTTATATAAAGTATATAGTGATTTAATAATTGGCTAGATTAAAGTTTAATGACTTATTTAAAATTTAGTTATTTTATTAATCTTGATACAACAATTCACACTCGACATTGTATATATGTTGGTATATTATTTATTAAACTATCAATAATGGTTATTGTATGGAACTAGATCAATTTGTGTAGCAGATAGATATGTTACTTCTATAAGGATTTAATCATGTAATGATTTATCTAATAAAATGACTTAATGTATCATAATAATGATGTATTATCTAAGATGTGATGATTTATTAATAGAAACAACGAACTAAGTTACCTTTTAACCAGCTATTTGAAATTATTCTATTTGTATTAAGTTGAAGTCCATATCCTTCACTGTACATTAGCCATGCTCATGGTTGTATGTTCCTCGATTATGAAAGTAAATATTAGATCTTAATTTTTTATTTGAATTATTTCACCTTTCCCTTAGACATTTTCATAGTACATGGTAGGATATGTGTTTTATATATTTAATGTCATGTATTATCTTGAATGTATGTCTTGATGAAATTTAAACTTGGTCATAATGTTTGAACTAAAAATAAAAACACCTTCTTTCTACCCTACCATTAGTTTTACCTATTTTTTGATCAATTCACTTTAGTTTAGCTTCTCATTATAAATATTTGTGTTAGCTTAGACTTTAGACTTTATATTCTAAACATTGTTCATTAAAATTAAGTTAAATATAGTTCAAATTTACACAATCAAGCTTTACACCATGGTTGTTTCAAACAACCATTATATTTCATTTTGTGAAATAGATATTTAGATTGGTTGTTATTGCACCAAACATCACAAGATGATTAAAAAAAAAATCATGCATAATATTCCTCGAATCTTGAAATGAAAAGTGTTTCTTAACACTATTGAAACCCTGTGATACACTTTCAGGCATCAACAGGGTGGTCAATAAATATATGTCCTATCTCAGTAGCTCCTAACATAATAATAATGTCTATTAAAATGAATTCTCAAATTCATATTACATAAGGGATGAGTGCACAAGCTTCTCATTCCCCATCTATTGAAATAAATGATTCTATCCCAATAGGCCTTGTAGTAACTATTCCTCATGTTTTAGATTCTTTGGCTCAAATAAATAAGTTCTAGGAAATTACAGGGCTATTTTTGAGAATAATATCCCCAACCCCAATAATTTAGGATATGGAACCCCTCATCCCAAATAAAAAGATACCTATTAGGGTTGACCATATATCCAAAATTGATTATTTGTAAAAAATTCTCAATACCTTTCCTACCTATTAATTATTTGTTGCCTCTAGTGCTCAGCCGTTTAGACTTAGTATATGGGATAATTTTGATAATATAGTCTCATTTATCATTTTTTATTCCCAATTCACTCCTCTCCAGCCCTTTACCCAATAAGAACTTCCAATTGGATAAGCGGCCCAAGAAAAGTCAACCACCATTACATTAACAAAGGGGTCAAAGAAGGGGAAGCTAATAGTTGATACAGTGACTCCCAAGAAGGTCATTAGATGGATAAGAGACATTACTCCTTTCCCTAATTTTGGAAAATATTATCCTAAGCCCATTCTTCCTCCTAAGTAGTCTCCCTTTTCCACTCCCACAAACTAGGCAAAACATTTTCAATAACTAGTTGGCCTGAATATACTTGAGTGGATCTAGAAGATGCAACAAATGGAGTTAGGAAAATAGGACTTGGTTATTATGGATAAGCCCAATATAAAATTTCACTTTGATAAGGAAATAATGACTATGAGAAAGATAAAGATAAAAAATATAATGGCTAAAGGATAACAACTTGGATTGAAACAAAGAGAAGGTGTGTTCCAACTAACTAAAAAACTAATAACTCTTCACTCTTATATGGTTGGTCATAGGGAGGACCCATATACCTGTGTAAAATTTGTAGGGGAGTATTAAATGAGATGTTTTAGGTTTATGATCAATCTATGTAGGCATTAAAGGAAAAGAGCACCATTCAACCTCCAAATGATCTCATAAGTAATGTGCAAGTAGAAACCCAAAAGTTATATGATGTCCTCCAAGTATTAAGAGATGCAAAGAAGGAATCTGAAATCAAATAGGGGTATGTCACATGAAGAAGATGGAAGCTAATCACTTTTTTATCTAATCAAATAGGGAAAATTCCTATAGTTTCCTGAATGTGATAACTGCTATTGAGCCTGTATAGGCCCAAAAGTATGTGGTTACCAAGAGAGATAGATTAATTAGGTAACATTAGGAGATTTAAAGTTTATCACCATTTTGGGGGAAATGAGAGTCGATGGTGTGATTAACAAGAGTGTAGAATTGGTCCTTACGACCATCTTTGATGACGTCCTCTAGAGGGATACAATTAAATTTAGCGTAGAGGTCGAGGGTATAATATATAAGACCCATTATGATATAAAACAATTGACAAAATTTTCTATAATTAGGATCATTAGTGCAAAGAATCTTTATCTATAGATTGGGGATGCATTGAAGGCACACAAAAAATTAATGGACAAGCTCCCACAGCACTTCAATAGACCCCTATTGAACTACTAGATGATAGATAATTATTTTTAGGTAGTCTATGATCTATACTCACAAATTCAAGTGAGTAAGCAGGCTTCCCAGGCCATGTCACTCCCACTGGCTATCTTGACTACATAAAAATCTTCAATGGTTGGGTCCATCGGTATAACAACTTTGACAACAAAAACCACTATAGTACAAGTGTCCACCATTGAAATTAGTTAATCATAGGAGGAATTTTTTTTTTTTAGTGGTAGAATAGATTTTTTTATAACAATTTTCATTTGTTGGAAACATCTTTTTCCAAGTGTCCTCTGTGTACTCCTTCTGGATATAATTTATAAATTAGATGTAAACTTTGAGAATAGTTTAAATGATGAGGTGTCCCCATCCCAAGCCTATATATGCATGTATTTTATGCATTTTAAATAGAGTATTTTTTTACACATCAATATAGATAATAAATCCTTCAAGTTGTTCTATAATTTTGTGTTGCATAATTCATTTTTTCTCTTTCATTTCTATGTTATAGTGTTTATGATTTTTGATTTAATCAATGGTTTAGTATTTATTGATATATGAAATAACACCATAAATTATTTTATAATCACTTAATAAATTTTGATCAATTAGATTATGAAAAATCAATGTAGGTTGGTAGATCTTGTTTTATGGTAATGTGCTAGTGAAGTTCTTTTTGGAATTTATGTAGAGATGCCATTCAGTGTAACTTCTTAGGTTGAGCCATGTTATAAAAATCTTGATAACAAGTAATTTATATTTAATAACTTGGAGATAATTACATCATCTCCCTATAAACGTTTCACTATGTTTGTCAATTATGTGTGCTAAAGTATCAGTTTATAAGCATTACTTATTTGGTGTTTGTCCTTGTCCTGAAACTAGTTGTAAAGAATTGATGCTCCTTTTTTGTAGATCCCCATTTATGACTTACCTTAACCTATATTTTTAAATTTATTTGATTCATATCCACTTAATATTAAATCCATCACTACCCCATTCCATTCAAGTATATATAGGATCCACATCCATATCCAAACTGACTAAGTTATTAGTTGCATCACTCATCATTATTCCACCACTAGTTACTGCAAGATCTAATACCTATAACACATTCATCAAAGTTAATTTAAAATTCATAGATATCCAAAAAATTTATAATCTACCTCATACATGTTTTATGGTGTGCATAAAAATTAAAACTATAATATCCCATTCTAACAAAAAATTGAGTAGGGGCCCATTTTAGCCTGAAAGGAACTAGTTATTGTTGGTGAATTATTTATTGATGTTTATATTGTGATTAAAAATGATAAGATTTTAAAAGTTTTCTTATTCCTAGGTTTATGGTTAATAATATTTTTATTAATGCTAATAATATTTGCAATTGCCTTGGCTATCTAGGTTTTTGTTATTTATTCTACTCAGGCTAGCCTATTAATAGTTTTGGAAGTTTTCTAAGTGTGCAGGTTATCCATGGTTTTTCCCAAAATTCTTACATTTGGAACATTTTTTTAACATTTCTATTCGACACACAAGTTCCTCTAAACTTTTATCTTTTGGATATTCTGCACTAAATTGGATCTCCTAGGTTTGTACTACCTTCTATGCTCACAAGTGTTTTCACCTTGGCAATTTATAAAATAATTGGATATTCAAAAGAATTAGTTCTATCTCTCAACAAATCACTATATTTTGGCCATTTGATTATTTAGAAACTTTAAAAATAACTTTCAAACAGGAAAAGTATCAGTATTTTTCCAAGTGTCATAATCCTGCTCAAATGGAAATTGGCAGGATCAAAGTTTAAAAGAATAAAACTCAGAACAATAGTATGTTTTCTAAGTTATATTCTATTAGTTTATAAATCATAAGATTATAGTAACTATACATCTTGAGTAATAAATGGGGATATGTTATAATAATGTATGCAATGTTTTTAAATGCATATTAATTATTTCCAATTCAGTATAATCAATAACTTCTTAATATTTAATTATAAAAATTAAAGTTTTTAAGAACATAAAAAGTATTAAACTTATAAAATTCTAATATCTACATTTTGTCATGAAAATTTTGTTGTACTCAACATACCCCACTTTCAAAAAATTCCACTAGGGACCCATTTTAGCCATACCATAGAGGAAGTAGCTACGGTGGGTGAATCATTTATTTATTTTTATCATATGAATGCTCTTATAGATTGTTTATGTTATGTATATAAGTCCCTCTAAACTTTTATCCATTAGAGAAATTAGTGCCACATAGTGATATCCCACTAAATTATGGCTATTAAAACACTTGGTAAAGTTTTCTAACTCTTCTAGGTGAGCAGAGGAGTAGGATGTTACCAAGTGTCACAATTGATCTTACCCATCAGATGGTAGGATCAAAATTTAAAATCATATAATTCATGGTGAAGCAAAATAGACATAACTATCCTTATGTTCTAATCCTATAGGCCCACAGTCAGCAAATAATTCTAATTTTTTAAAGATTTTTTGGGTAAGTAAATCACCAAGATGATGACATATTTCATCATATTGCATGCCCAAAGTTTACATGGCTTAGGTATGATGACATGTGTCATCATCTTACACACCTATAGTTTATAGAGAAAAACTAATGAGTATGATAGTTTTGGCCATGCAAAGACCTGGGATGATGACATGCATCATCATTCCAATCACTTAGAGTCCTTACCATAAAAGTGAGGAGTATGATAGTTTTGGGTAAGCATAACATTGAGATGATGATATGTGATATCATCCTTCTCACATAGAGATTATATAGTAAAAGTGATAAGTATGACACTTTCAAGAAATTAGAGTGCTAACATAATGAAATGTATCATCATCCTACTTGCCTGGAGTGTGTGTAAATAAGAAACATAGCACAATACCCTTAGGGATAGTGAGACCATGGGATTTAGCCAAATGTCACCATCTAGGATAGTGGAGCAATGGGATTATGCCACATGGCATCATTTCGCTAATCACTTAGCCTAGAGCTTTGATGACATCATTACATCTTCTAAATATTTTGAATCAAATAAATGAAGTATTGATAGGCATTTCAAATGGGCTTGAGACCACTGAGAGATCGACATGAAACATTGATAATCATGTTGTAGAATTGGATAAGTCCTTTAAAGCAATGAAAAAGTGACACATGGCCATAGAAAACCTTTATGAAATTGGCTAAGTGACAAAAGTCATTTTGGGGTGAGTTGAAGAACATGTGGCACCTACATTTTGAGGCATGGAAGAACTTTTACCTCTTCATAAAACTTTACCTTTATCATTTTTGTTCACAAGTTTAGTTCCTGATATTTGTTCTTAATTTTTTTGTAAACAAAACCAATAACAAAGTCTCAACACTTTTTCTAAAGATCTTGACTTCCCAATACTTTTGCACAATCTTCAAAACTTTTGTTCATAAAAATAGTTTCAAATGTTTATTTATATTTAAATTTTAAAGTAAAATACTTCAGTAATTTCACCTTACCAAACACAAAGTCTGAAGGCCAACCTATGCAATGTCTCTGATTTGGCATGTCAATTTTTTGAGTAGTCAAGATTGTGGAACATGGCACATTTATGGGAACTTGGAGTATTTGATAGTTTGACTATTCTACACTAGTTCTATGGCCCATAACATTCTAAAATCTTGTATTGATCCTCTGAGCACTCATGATAATGCCACATGGCACAATTTTCGAGACTCAACCATACACCATAAGCTATGTTGAGTACATAAAATAGAGGTTTAAGTTGCATAGGATTGTGACACATGACACAATATAAGATGGTTAGAGGGATAAAAAGCATATGTAGGTGAGGTAAATAACTATGATTCTAAACATCAATGATCATTCCATATGGCACATTCTCAAGGTGTCAGGGTCTTGGTGGTTTGATGTGTTTGATTTGGTTTGTTAATCCTTTGAGCACTTGATATTATGTCATGTGTCATGATCTTGGAGACTTGGTTTATCATGTAGTTTAGCTAGTCTAGGGTAGGCCCTAGCCTCTATCATTCTGAGATGCAAGGGGCCACGTGCAGGCTAGCCAAACTACATAGTATCTTGAATCTCTAACACTTTACCACATGGCATGATCTTATCACTAGGTAGCCTCTTAGAAGGTGAAACAATGTGAATTTGACTATGTAATAATTGGTAATTATAACAACTATATTTTATTGCTTCTTAATTATCTCTATTAGTAATCATATTTAACATTTTTCTATTTCAATCCAATCAAGATGAAAATACTAAAAGGTATGATGTAGATTTTAAGCACAAGTATATCACTCTTAAATATGTAAGTAATTAGTAGAGATGAAATTTGTGAAATTTATTCTGGTTCTATCTTAGGGTTTTATTTCAAACAACTTGCTAGTGCTTATAGTGGGCTTATTTAACATGTTGTTAACTATTTATTTAGAAAGGGTTAATCTCTTTGTAAAAAGACCAATGGATTTGTTGGAGCTTGTTTCACCAAATGTTATCTACCATATGGAATGTATATATTCTACTATAATATCTCAAAGTTTTATTTCTAGATGAAAATTTTAGAATTTATTATTGTGGTTGGACAAACATAAGGTTTGTCCAATGTAAATTTGTGTTATGTTGTATAATCGATTTTGGTTGCATGTTAGTTCATAGTTATCAATAGTTATCTTGATTTTATATCTACATGTATGTTTCTATTTTAAAACCATAAAATACATAAACATCAATATAAAATAGGCTTATTCTATTCAATATATAAATCCATGAACATTAGTTAATAGTATCTATATTTTAAGTTTTTTAGATGTTATTCTTTGATTATCTGATGCTTGTGAGTGGTCTTTTTTTTCCTAATAGATAATTAGTGATATAGATTTAGTTTGTTTAATAATATTTAATTAACATATATATATATATATATATATATATATATATATATATATATATATATATATATATATATATATATATATATATATATATATATAAATCACTTTGTAAAAACACATTCTAAATTTTTTTTGATGTATTTTAATAACATGATTGACTTGTTGAGCCCTAACACATGTACCACATTTTCATAATTTTAAAAACATGAACAAATTATAAAAACCCACACTTAGGAAACTATGAGCCTAAATATCTATGAATAAAATATCATGCACTTATAATAAGGTTTATCTATGCAAAATTCAACATTACCCAAGTAAAATTCATAACAATATAAGATTAAATAGATATCTTATTTCATGTAGAATCTTGCATTGTATGTTACCTTTTTTAATTAAAATATGATCTATAGAGTAATTGGTCTAAATTTTATTGTGCTAGTATGTTCATGTTGATTCCATAGGTAATAGATGAAGACCATCATTTTATTCTAAATTAGGTAAAAAATGGATCTCTCACAGTAATGGCATGTGTCACTCTTGAGTTATTTGGAATTTATGATGTTTTTAATTTATTTAGTCTTTAAAAGTCTTACGAGTCTCCCAAACTCTGCAAACATGCCACCCAACATATCCATGCTAAAGTGTAATTGTGGGACTTTAGTCAAGGACTTGATAAACCTAACAGATTCATGTTTCCTTAGTCTTTGATCTTCTATGTTCCTGAGTCTCATAGCTTATTGGATCACTAAACTTGTCTCGATGTCATAAACTCAACATTGTAGGAAGGATAAATGGTTATCTACAAGAGGTTATTACTAATTGTATGTATCACTTCAGGAATATTATGATGGCCTACCAGGGAAGTCTATTAGCTCCACCTATAAATATATTATGATGAACTTTGATCTTTGCATTGGCACTAAGCCCTAAATATAAAATAACAAATGTCTAATCCACTTCCATTAATTTGGCATATTCAAAATGACCTAAAAAAAGGTATAAGGGATGGGAGCCAACCAATACTCCAAATAAAATACTAGGGGAATAACCATGGATTGAGAAACAAAGTACAAATGAAGGGTCTCTAATATAAGAATATAATGTTCCTCAAGATCATGAAAAAAATAAAGAGGAATTAATCCCAAACATTTCTCACTAGAGAAGGGGAAAGGTAGGCCTGAAACTAATTGAAAGCTATCCAACAAACCTAATAACTCAACCAAGATCCCTAACTAAACCATACCGTGCACCACCTTTGAAACTGTAATAGGATCTTGAACTACATGGAAAATATTATTGATGAATATTTAAATTACTTATATGTTATTTTTTAGGATTCTAAGATAATGGATAAAAGGATCTCTAATCATCTCATATATTTCTTCAAAGATTGTTAAAGGAAACCATAAAATGTGGCATAGACATTCATCTAAAACTTGATCATGAAATGCCATTTTCTATTTTTCACCAGGCACAACCGTAATAAGTGAGAGTAAATCATGACCAAAAATTGATTAATCCATTTTATAATGAAATAAATTACATAGAGGAACACAAATATCATGAAGAGATGGCACATGACAACAAAATTATTAGGTCCAATCACCAAAATAATATCTGATGATAAAATACACATCAAATAAATCACCTAATTAATCAACCCAAACCCATAACAAGCCATAATTTTGATTTAATCTAAGAAATGTGTGAAGAAAAAAAAAACATCACCTCACACATTAATGAAATCAAAGGCTTCCAAACCTGGCCATAATGTGGTCACCATGATTGAAATTCAGCCAAGAGTGGCTAACTAGAGTATAAAATGTTTATTATAATTTTATCACTAATAAATACTATATTAACAATAAATACTATATTTAATAATATAAAATATGTTAGGTTGTGGAGCTAAAAGCTTCACTGATGCAAACAGGAGAGGAGGTTGCTGAGGGTTGCTGAGTTACAGAGCAACTGGCATCGATCTGATCAGCTGACATCGACAGGATTGTGAAAAGAAGCAACCGACATCAGTCAGGGATCGGCCGGCATTGGTCACCTCCAGGTGGACAGGGACCGGTGTCGGTCACTTGTGTGGTTTGACTGCGAGTTTATTATGGGCAGTTGGTTGACGAACCAAGTGTTTGCATGCTTAGTGCTAATTATAGACTGAGAGCTGTGGATCTAATTATTGTACTTGGTGTCTAATTATTGTTTGGATGAGATCTATATAATAGACTCATGGTTGTATTGTAAATGAGTGCTAGGGAGTAAGAGAGCAAACAACACCTTCAGAGAGAGGTAGAGCAATGGTGCGTTTCTCCTAGTGCCATAGTACCAGGTGTGTGGGTGCTGGATTGGAAAGTCCGCTGGATTCTTCATGTATGTATGATCTTGGTCATCAGGTGAGCATGGCTACAATAGGAGATCTACATGGTAAGTAAGATCGTTGATCTACAGGTGTGTGTGTGTGGAAGGTCAAGGTTCACAGGTGTGCAGAACCAGTATTGATCTGTAGGTTGGAGATCAGATAGGACAGCAACACAATAGGGAGCAGGATCACGCAGGATCTACTTGGAGTATGGTGTGTACTCATTGGGATGTACGTGGAGTACATGGAGAGCTAAGAGGAAGGCAAGGCAGTTCCTTCCATAAGTATGGTCTATTGAATTGCAGGGTGTTGCAGGTTCATGGGAGATCTACTTGAAGTAATTTGAGTACTTGTGGAGTGCATGGAGCACTTGTGGAGTGCGTGGAGCACAGGTGTAAGGTGAACACCAACTCTGTGTTTTAGTTGGGTGTTGGGACCTAGCAGAGAGAGCTTTGAGGAGAGAATTACTGTTCACTTGAGGTGTGGGAAACCTCTAAAGAGGTGGTGGAGAAGAAGTGGCATCTTCTTTATTGTATTCTTTTCTGTAAGAGTTATTAATACAAGTTGTGTATTGTCTCTCATATTCTATGTTATTCTAAATTCTAGTTACTTGTTGAATCTGGTTAATTTCCACATATTAAGTTGCTTGGTTTGGTAATCAACTGTGTTCTTCCAGTGTTTCACATCCTGACAAGTGGTATCAGAGCTAAGGTTGCAGGAAGCAGGTCTTGTGTTTGGTTACAGGTCACTCTCAGGGGTTTTTGATTGAGTGGGAGTAGAGCAATGACATATGAAAGTAAGCTAAGAATGGAGGAGTTGAAAAGCACAGATGGTCACTTAAGGTCCCATGGAAAGAAAGAACAGGTAAAAGAATATTGTTGGTCTGTGGAAGATCAGCATGAAGAAACTGAAGAAGCAAATGTTGCAGGTGATGTGGCACAGGATGCTCTAAGAGGTTTCTTGGATAAAGTTGAATCTTGTTTTATAGATTCGGTTGCCTCTTTCCATGCAACCCCAGGTAGAGGAGCTGGTGAGCCTTGCCAAAGAATTGGCAAAGGGGAAGTGAAGCTGAAATTGCAGGCGGCCAACACATAGGTGTTGATGAAGGTCATGCAGGTCCCAGGTTTGGAGATATGGCTAATTTCTTCAAAAAAATTGGGTGATGAGAGATGCACAAGAACTCTCACAGCAGGTGCACTTGAATTAGCTAGTGGTAAGAAAACAAGTACTCTTTATCTACTTGTTTATATTACTGATTCTTCTTCTGTTGCAGAGACATGGCTTCGTAGGCTTGGTCACATGAGTAGGAAGGAGATGCATGTTCTTAAGTGGAAGACAGATATATTTGATAGGCTTAAGAACTGGAAAGCCTTGGTGTTCTTGGAGGAGATGGCAGACAAAAACCAGTGGATGGTGCTGGATACTTCTGAGCAGAGTAGTTTGGACATGGGTTTTGATTTAAAGGAGCTCGTGGGTAAAAAGTCATCACTCACAGGAGAACACAGATACCGGCATTGGTTAGAAGGAACCGGCATCGAACAGAGAGGTGCCGATGTCGGTCATGTGCAGATCAAAGCCGGTGATGTCGGGCAGGGTAAGACCGACGTCGGTCAGAATGACCGACGTCGGTAGTAAGTAAGACCGATGTCGGTCAGGAGGACTGACGTCGGCAATAAGGACACCAATGTTGGCAAGTTGGTAGTCAGGGATAAATGCATGGGAATCGACGTCAGTCAGATGCAGACTGTGGAGTGACCGAGGTCGGTCACTATAATAGATTTTGGGTGGACAGCATGCTGTCAAGGAGTCTCAAACACCCATACAGAGGACTAAAGACGTAAGTAGGCCCTCAAATTCGTTGTTCCTCTTCTTTATACTCGTTGCTAATTGTAGAGCAGGAAGGATCTAGGAAACAGGTGGGAGCATGGCAAGGATATGATGCAGAACCAAATGGGAGTTTTGGTAGAGTTGCCAGTCGGTGCGAAAACACAGATTCAAATGGATTCCTTAGTTGACGAATAGAGTGAACGGACACGTGAGATGAAAGACCAGGCATATGGTCTTGAGGAAGCTGTAGGACAGTGGTATAGGTTTTGATAGGTGGAGGACGAAGCATGGCTTCAGTCAATGTCAGGGTAATTACTGTGGTTTGTCTTACTAGGTGGATGATGAGTCATGACATCATTCTATTGCTATATGTGGATGGTATATTTGCTAGCAGGGTTTGTACATACAGAGTTTTGCTGAGCTAAGGGTAAGATTAGTTTAGTGGCATGTCAGGAGGAGTTTAGAGCAGTGAAATTCTTTGACATGGGAGGCATGGAGATCACAGGTTAATTTTGTCTCCAGTGGGAGCTGATGTGAATCAAGTGTTGGTGAGGTTCATTATGCAAGATGCAGAGCCAGAGCACACTAAGGGATGGATAGGTACAGTGTCCAAAATCACATGAGGTTTGGTATAGACTTGAGTATTCCCGTGGAGTGGGAGCTGTCAGAGAGTCAGGAGCCAATTCGAGGAAGTGTGTTCTCAGGTATTTGAGAGGGACCAGCAGTAGGGATTCATGCTATGCAGGGTCAGGACTTCACTACATGGGTTTGTAGGTTTGGTTGTGGTAGGGTACTCAGATGACAGGAGGTACACCACGGGATGTGTGGTGGGTTGTCTTTAGGATTGATCTTGAAGAGGGATACAAACTAGGAAACAAATTAGATAGAGTACAGGTACAGGTACAGTGCAGTTGTTTATCTCTAAGTGGGAGATTATTAGGTTGTGGAGCTAAAAGCTTCACTGATGCAAATAGGAGAGGAGGTTGCTGAGGGTTGCTGAGTTACAGAGCAATCGGCGTCAGTCTGATCAACTGACATCAGCAGGATTATGAAGAGAAGTAACTGATATCGGTCAGGGATCGGCCGGCATCGGTCACCTCCAGGCGGACAGGGACCGGTGTCAGTCACTTGTGTGGTTCGACTACAAGTTTATTACGGGTAGTTGGTTGACGAACCAAGTGTTTGCATGCTTAGTGCTAATTATAGACTGAGAGCTGCGGATCTAATTATTGTACTTGGTGTCTAATTATTGTTTAGATGAGATCTATATAATAGACTCATGGTTGTATTGTAAATGAGTGCTAGGGAGTAAGAGAGCAAACAACGCCTTCAGAGAGAGGTAGAGCAATGGTGCATTCCTCCTAGTGCCACAGTACCAGGTGTGTGGGTGCTGGATTGGAAAGTCAGCTGGATTCTTCATGTATGTATGATCTTGGTCATCAGGTGAGCATGGCTATGATAGGAGATCTACATGGTAAGTAAGATCTTTGATCTACAGGTGTGTGTGTGTGGAAGGTCAAGGTTCACAGGTGTACAGAACCAGTATTGATCTGTAGGTTGGAGATCAGATAGGATAGCAACACAATAGGGAGCAGGATCAGGCAGGATCTACTTGGAGTACGGTGTGTACTCATTGGTATGTACGTGGAGTACATGGAAAGCTAAGAGGAAGGCAAGGCAGTTCCTTCCATAAGTATGGTCTATTGAATTGCAGGGTGTTGCAGGTTCATGGGAGATCTACTTGAAGTACTTTGAGTACTTGTGGAGTGCGTGGAGCACTTGTGGAGTGCGTGGAGCATAGGTGTAAGGTGAACACCAACTATGTGTTTGAGTTGGGTGTTGGGACCTAGTAGAGAGAGCTTTGAGGAGAGAATTACTATTCACTTGAGGTGTGGGAAACCTCTGAAGAGGCGGTGGAGAAGAAGTGGCATCTTCTTTATTGTATTCTTTTCTGTAAGAGTTATTAATACAAGTTGTGTATTATCTCTCATATTTTGTGTTATTTTGAAATCTAGTTACTTGTTGAATCTAGTTAATTTCTGCATTTAAGTTGCTTGGTTTGGTAATCAACTGTGTGCTTCCGGTGTTTTGCATCCTGACAAAATATAATGCAAATACATATACATTACACATTATTATGGGTATTACCATTGAAGCATCACCACTATTTATTTTCAATTAACAAAAATGCAAAAAAAACAAATAAAACAAATCATGAATAAATAAATATAATCATAACATATGAAAAAAACCTAAAATCAAAAATATTTATGTTTAATTAGAAATATAATAATCTTAATCTCATAATCTAGACTCAACTAATATGCAAATGCATATGATACTTTATTTTAATAATCTCCCCACAAAAAAAGGTCAATGAGCAAATATCACACCAAAAACATATGTTAAGATCATTTCACGACACCTATAAATGGATATTACATACCTTTTCAACTCAAACCTTAGTTTCATAGAAAATTGCATAAATGATGCAAATTAAAAACAACCCAGCTTGTTGCGCATTGAAAGTGATACAACTTTTTTTTATATTAATCCAGAGTCAAAATAAATTAATAAATGAAAGAATGATGAATTATTATATATCAACCACTCACCTCATTTTTGTATTAACACTGTTATGGCACCACTTTAAAAAATAATAAATTTCTCTTTTATCTTAATTTTACAACTTAGTACAAATGTTTTTTTATTAATAATTTAATAGTAACTACATGTGTAATAAATTATTTTTTAAAATGATTTCTCCAATGTACCTATATTTTCCCTATTATATAAAAAAAATATTTTTAATACATAAATTCTATTTTTCCTCAAATTAATGATCACCTATGTTGCATAGTGGACCCTGATCTTATTAGACTACCAAATTACTGATAAGGGGGTGTGGGGGGATCCCTACCCCACACTCCCCCCACCCTCCCCCTCTCCACCCACACACCCCCCCCCCCCCCCCCCCCCCCCCCCCCCCAATGGTCATTAGGGGGGTTTAGGGGGGTGGGAAGGAGTGGGAAGTGACCTAATTTATATCCCATTTGGTGGGGGTTGGGGGAAGTTTCCTCAAAGTAAAATTTTGTGAAAAATGCATTGTAAAATATTACAATTTCATAGTAAATCTGGATTGTTCAATATTATTTCATATATCTAAAGGTAGAAATTATGTTGGTGCATTTTTACCATAATATGTAACCCTCATTTGATAAGAGGGAATTGTAATCATGGAGGGACATGGTGTGAATGAATATGACATTTTAGTGGATGTATTATAGGTTTATCCCTTCATTTTTGAACTGAATAAGAGAAGAACTAGTTTTTTTGTGTGGACGTAGCCCATATTGGGTGAACCATGTTAAATTTGTGTCTCTCTTGTATTGTGTTTTTTGCATTTTATTTTTTTCTTTATTTCATTAATATTGCTTTGAATTCTATATTTATAACAACTAGTATCAGATTCAAAGGATTATTTAGCAGACGAACTTACAGGAAAAGTGGATTCCTAGTTCGAGTTGGAGCAATCATAGAAGAAATAAAGTTTAAGGTTGATAAGTTCAATGACCAAAACTACTAGCTATGGAAGATGCAAATAGAGGACTATCTATATCAGAATGATCGATTCCTACCATTGGATGGAATAACAATGAAGTTGATGATTATGAAGGATGAATAATGAAATGTTCTTGATAGAAAGCACTAGGAACAATGCAATTGTACATGGCAGTGTTAGTGGCCTTCAATACTTAAAAATAAAATATAATAGAGGATGTGATAAAGGCATTAGATAGAGTGCATGAAAACCCCTCAGCCTCTAACAAGGTATTTCTCATGAAGCCTTTATTTCATATGGAAATGTCAGAAGGTGGGTTTGTTGCTAATCATTTAAATGATTTAACATGATCACAAATTAGTTAAGCTCTATAGGATTAAAATTTGAGGACGAGGTTAGGGATTTTTTGATTTTGTGTTCATTTCTAGAAATCTGTAATAACTTGGTCATGGCTATGAGTAATTCTATCTCTGGTTCAAACACTTTAAAGTTTGATGATGTTATTAGTGTTATTCTTAGTGAGTAATGTAACAAAAAAGCACATGTAAGACATCATGTAATGATTTGAATATGTAAAATAGGGGAGGATAAAAAGATATAGGAAAGGGCCAAGGGAATCAATGGAAGTCTAAGAAGGGAAGATCCAAATCTAGAGGAACTTTGGTGTGCTAAATTTGTAAGAAGAAAGGAAACCTAAAGAAAGATTGTTGGTTTCAAAAGGAGACCAAGGAGATTGACAAAAAAATAACAATCAAGAATCAAAGGTAGTAGGTGATGTATTATAATACACTTTATTCCTCTCATTCGATAATATTAATGATTCATGGGTGTTAGATTTATGGAATTCATTTCATGCTACACCCCATAGGAAATATTTTCAAGACTACATTCATGGTGACTTTAGACATGTTTATTTGGGTGATGGTGAACCTTGTAAAATTGTTGGAAAGTGTAAGCTATAGATTAAATTATATAATAGAAACAAATGGTTGTTGAAAAATGTGAGGCATGTTCCTAAGTTGAGAACAAATCTAATTTTAGCAAGGTAGTTGGGAAGTGAGGGATGCATAGTTAAATTTGCAAAAAAATCAAGGAAGGTCACTAAAGGATCACTGGTAATAACAAAAGGAGATAAGGTATGTAAATTATATTTATCAATTGGTAATGTCAAATCTTGTATTGATTTAGCTTTTATAAAAGATGATATAAAATTATGGAACCACAAACTTGGGAACATGAGTGAGAAGGGGATGCAAGTTCTCCACTCAAAGAATTTGTTACTAGATTTGAAGAAAGTGGATTTGGATTTATGTGAGCACTGTGTGTATGGAAAACATAATAGAGCCATATTTCTTAGAGTTAGGAATACAAATAATAATGAAAAGTTATATCTTGTGCATGCATATCTATAAGGACTAGTTTAGGTATCATACCTTGGTGTCTTTTCTTATTATGTTACTTTTATTGAGGATACAACTAGAAAAACTTGGGTTTACTTCATATGAAAAAAATCTAATGTGTTTGAAAATTTTAATAAATTGAAAGCTTTTGTTAATAATGAGATAAAAAATAAGTTGAAGTGTGTCAGATGAGACAATGTAGGTGAATATTATAGCAAGGAGTTTGATAATTACTTTTCATCTCATGGGATTCATAGAGAGAAGATAGTTCTAAGAAAACCAAAACAACATAGTGTGTTAAAAAGGATGAAAAAATAATCAGAGTGTGTAAGGAGCATGAGATTATATGGTGGGCTGCCCTTATATTTTTTGGTAGATATCATGGATACTATTGTTTACTTAATAAATAGAGGGCCTTCAAGTCCTTTGGATGGTGGCATTCCAAAGGAAGCACGAACAGGTAAAAATTTAGACTATTCCTTTTTATAAACTTTTGGTTGTGAAGCATTTATCCACATTGATAAAGAAAATAGAATAAAACTTGAAGAAAAATCTAATAAATGTACTTTTATTGGATATAGAGTTAATGATATTTTTTACCATATTTGGGATTTTGAAAATTTTAAAATCATTAGGAGTAGAGATGTGATCTTTAATGATAAGGTCATGTACAAAGATTAGTTGTAGGGAAAGAAACAATAAAAGTCAAATATAGAATATGAAATACTTGATGAAATCATTGGAAATGAAATTACAAAAGTGCCTAAAAATTAGAATGTACATCAACTACAACAATAAGAAGTACCTCAAACTCTTGAAAGTGTCATTAGAAGATCTACTAGAGTAAGTAGACTCCCTAAATAATACTTTCATTCACTTTAATTTTTATTATTGACTGGTGGTGGTGAGCCAAAAATATATGAATAAGTTATGTAGGTAGAAACCAAAAAAAAGTGGGAGCAAGGGATGAAAGAGGAGATGGAATACTTGGTATATAACCAAACTTGGGATTTGGTTGAGTTGACTATAGGTAAAGGAACATTGCAGAATAAATGGGTTTATAGGTTGAAGGAAGAAGATGGAAGAAAAAAGAGGTACAAGGCCAAACTTGTTTTAAAGTGGTTTGCAAAAAAGAAAGGTATTGATTTTGATGAAATATTTTTTCTAGTTCTTAAAATGACTTCCATAAGAACTATTTAAAGTTTGGTAGAAGTATAATATTAGCACCTTGAACAGTTAGATGTGAAGACTATTTTCTTTCATGGTGATTTGTACGAGGAAATATATATGGAGAATCCATAGGGATATGAAGTCAAAGGTAATGAGAAAATGGTGTACAGGTAGAATAAGAATTTGT
Organism: Torreya grandis; assembly: GCA_037957365.1. Taxonomy (NCBI): domain Eukaryota; kingdom Viridiplantae; phylum Streptophyta; class Pinopsida; order Cupressales; family Taxaceae; genus Torreya; species Torreya grandis. Next base: position 109,996 of record JARHVA010008883.1, on the reverse strand, counting down.
ATGGCCTAAAGCAAGCTCCAAGGTAGTGGTATTCTAATTTTTTAATATGTTTATGATAGAACAAGGTTATAGTAGATGTCATTATGACCACTATATTTATTTTAAGAGATTAGATAATGGAATCTATTCAAACTTATTATTGTATGTAGATGACATGCTTGTTGAAGGGTCTAACTTGAAGGATATAAATAAGCTCAAAATAAAACTAGCAAATTCATTTGCAATGAAGGATTTGGGTGCTATAAAGTAAATCCTTGGTGTGAGAAAAACAAGAGACAGTAAAAAGATAAAATTGACATTGTCTCAAGAATATTACATCAAAAAGGTGTTAGTTCTATTTAATATGCAATATGCAGAACTATTGAGTACACCATTGGGAAGGAACTTCAAATTAAGCAAGGAATAGTGTCCTAAAACACAAGAAGAAATCAATTACGTGTCCAAAGTGATATATGATTTAGTAGTTATAATTGTAATATATGTTATGGTGTGCACAAGACCAAACATTGCTCATGTAGTAGGAGTTGTCAACAAGTTTATGAATAATCTAGGAAAGGAACACTTGGGTGTAATCAAGTGGATTCTTAGGTACTTGAGAAAGACTAGTAAAGGAAAATTGTGCTATGAAGGGTCAAATGTTACCTTAAAAAGATATGTTGATGCAAACATTGTTAGAAATTTAGATGGAAGGAGAAGCACTACAAGTTATGTATTCATTATTGGTGATACAATAGTTAATTAGATTTAAAAATTATAGAAGATAGTTTATTTGTCAAATTTAGAGGTAGAGTATGTTGTAGCTACATAAAAAATCAAGGAGATGATATGGATGCAATAGTTCATGGAAGAGTTGAGGCATAAGTAAAAGGATTGTATCTTATATAATGATATCCAGAGTGTAATTCATTTATAAAAAAATCAACATTCCACTCAAGAACCAAATATATACAACTCAGGTATGACTCAATTTGTTTATTTTTGGAGGATGGTCAACTAAAGTTGAAAAAGATCCATATGAGTCAAAATGTTGCAAACATGATAACAAATGTAGTCACAAAGGAGAAGATGCAATTTTTTTCATCTTTAATAGGTATCTATGGATAAAATGGAAGATGAGAAACATGCCAAAGTAAAATTTTAAAGAAAATTCAAAGGAAGAGTTGTAGCGGTAGAGTTGAAACAATCAGTCTCCAAGTGGGAGATTATTGGATAGTGGAGCTTGGTCTTATTAGAATGCCCAGTTACTGATGGGGGGGGGTGTGACAAGGGGGATTACCTCCTCAATATGATTACCATGGGGGTCTAGGGGGCCAATGACCTAATTTGGGTCCCCCCTAGCAAGGGTTTGGGGGTAGTACCTTTGAAGCAAAATTTTGTGAAAAATGCATTGTAATTTTGTATGAAATTTAGACCATTCACTATTAGGTTATTAGATATAATATTATAAATTATGTTGGTGTATTTTTACCTTAATATGCAACCCTCCTTTGATAATAGGGCATTGTAATCATGGCATCACATGGTGTGTGAGTGAAGAGGAGATTGTAGTGGATGTATTACAAGTTTATCCCTTCATATTTTGGACTAAAGAAGAGAACAATTGATTGTTTCTATATGGAATTAGCTCATATTAGTGAACAATGTTAAATATGTGTCTCTCTTGTATTATTTTTTGTATATTTTATTTCTATCTTTATTTCATTAATATTGCTCTGCATTTTATATTCCTAAAAACATCAAACTATTTTATCCAATAAGAAGTCATTAAATTAATTTAGTTTCTATTTTTAATAACAAATGTATTTCAAGTCTAATTTTAGAAACAAAAAAATGAATAAATACTTAGTCTCCATTAGATGCACATTGTCCAAGATAAAAAAGTGGTTCAACCAATTACAATAGATACCTGCTATGTAAGTACTAATAATTATAATTTATAGAACTATAAGAAAATAACAATTCTAATATTTGAGATTGAATATATCCACATTTATCTCAAAATATGTACACACATCAAGTTTAATTTATTTATTTTTTAATTTTTATTATTTAATAATAATTAATAAAACAAAATTACGATAAAAAATTCTGCTTATTTATTTGAAAAATCTTTGACGTTATTATAAATTTATTTTTTAAATTTATAATTAGATTAAAATAAAATTCAGTAAAATATAATTACATAAATAAATTTGTAGATTATTTCAAATATATAGGGATAAATTATTATAAATTCTATTTATTAAATCTATAATTATTTTAATAAACAATGTACGTTTTGAAACATAAAAAACAAGTGAAAAGGGCATTCTTTATAAATAAATTATTATGAATGAATTATATTTTAATAAACTAAAAAATAGTCAAGAGCACAAGAATTAGCAACCTCTGAGAATGATAAAAATAAATTTTTACCTGATTTAAAAGTGAAGAGTAAAAAACTAGTGTCTTTCAAAACTTATGTGTCAAATTTTACTATTATATTTAAAATCAATAAGAACTACATTTTGAAATCAAGAATTATACTTTCTACCCATTCAATTCACATATTTTAATGCTATAATTTTAATATATAAAATGATAAGAAAATAACAATTCTAATATTTATTAAATCTATAATTATTTTAATAAAATAAATAGCCTACGTTTTAAAACTAAAAAAACATACGAGTAAAAAAAACTATTATGAATGAGCTTTATTTGATAAAACTACAAAAATAGGTGAATAGCACAATAATTCTAAATCTCTGAGTATGATAAAACAAACTAACATTCTTTACGTGATCTAAATATTTGATTGGAATCTGAACCTCAAAACCTGCAAGATTTTAAAATATTAGTTATTATAGTATTGTTTAATATTCATCCAAATTTTACCATATATTAACCAGTCACATCATGACATTAAATATTTAAAAATATTAGTTCAACACTATAAAACATACTTACTATCACCATATATAAGTATTGGACAATACTTTTTGATGCCCATGTGCCCAATGTAAAACATACTTATCATTAATATTATGTTGTGTATAATGGGCAAGTGCCCATTCTACACTGGATTATAACATAAGATTTTTGATCATATTATCAATTTATAGGTCATTATTCTTATCTCAATGTGTAGAATAGGCATGTGTTCATTCTACCCAAGTTAATAATATAGGTCTTTATTGATCATATTATTCCTATCTTGTATGGAATGGGCATGTTCTTATAAAATTGAGTTGGTTACCACATACATTAACCAAAATTTCAAGAGTTCAAAATTTATGTACTAGTATATGAAATAATTAATCACTTTGAAGCCACATTGATGTTCTTTAAATTGTTTAGCTACTATATTTTATTTATTAGTAATGTGTTGGGAAGGTACTTATGTGAAGGGAAGATAACTAGCTTTTGTAACTTGTGTTATTAAAACACATGATGTCAACATGTCAAGTGTGAACTCCAAAATGTATGGTGCACCACTATCAACACAACGTTCATGAAATGAGTAGAAAAATTCTAATAATTGCACTTAAAAAAATTACATAATTAAATATTAACTAAAATATATTCTTATCTCGATAACTATGAAACATAATCTTCTGAAAAATAAATATTAATCTTCCACTCATATTTAATAAATAATACCATTACATTCTTAAGTCTTAATGTAAGTCTTCCACATGTATGATAAATAATTTAGTGAAATAAATATCAATCCTCAATTCATAGTAAACAATAGTATAAATGTAAGGTCAAGTTATTGATGCATGGTTTCAAAAATAAATTTAAGAAAACTCATATCTCAAGGAAATATGATATGACATATTATTTTATAATCTTCAATAGTTTTATCTTTAAGCATTCATTACTTTTTTCAACTAGTGGAAAGTATAATTTAATATCCCCATGTCCTTTTTGAAGTATCTTAATCGATCCTCATTTTCATTTTTAATTTGTTGTGTATGCCTAGATGATGCTTTCCACATCATTGTATTAATTATTTTTGTCTAATTTGATCCATGTTTTATTATGCATCAAACAATCTTGCTATAATGATTCACCTTCTTTTCTTCTAGAAGGTTTCAAATATACAAACCTTACCTTTTTAGCCATAATCTCACCTTTCAATTTAAGGTAACTTATATCCCCAAATCCCCTTCCCATCCATATCTCTCAATTTTCATTAGTCAGTCAAACTATAATCATGTATATCATATATACATCAATCAATGGGTTGAATGATTGTATAAATCAATGTTTAATAAATTTGTTTTGTTTATGAAAATGTGTAACCACTCAGATATGTTTTAAATCAAGGTTTACATAGTTTAGTTTCATGCCACATAATACGTGACATATTCATGACTAATGGACCTTGTCATAGTTTAATGTGATATTCAAAAACTCACTTGTCCACAAAGGTCACTTTATTTTATATATAACATATGATCCCTATTATCATAAAATATTGTGATCACAAAAAGGTGTATATATGGAGAGATAAAATGGACTAAAAGTTTTAATAGATCCATGCATTTTGTTGATGCCATGTTGAGAACAAAGTAGACCTCAATGAATCCATGGGTTCCTAATGACCTAAACCTAAAATTGAAATAATTTCCTTGTATTTAAACACTTCACAACACTATCTTCCTTGCATCAACAATTTTTTTGCATTTTTAAAAGACATAATAATCAACTTAGTGTGATAAAACCCCAAAAAATTTGGTGTTACATTACTACCAATGCATCTCCCATTAACATAAGTATTATAATGCCAATAAATGAAAATTATTTTAAAAATATTTTGATTAAGTACTTAAAATATATTGAAATATATTATTATCTACATAATTATGAAAAAATTATTAATTTTACATTCATATTTAATAAACAATATGGTAACCTCAATGATGGGTCGAATGTGAGAATCTTGAATAGAAGATGGGCTAAATATATTGAATAGAATTTGGTCAAACCTAAGAAATTCATATTAAAAAAATATGTTACAAATGCATGGACAAGTTATTATAACACGTTTTGGAATAGAAATTTCAGAAAAACATGCATCTTGGGCCAAGATGATATCACATATTAATTTATGACCTTAAATAGTTTCACCTTAGTATTTATTTGAATGTTCAAGTAAAGCAAGGTATGATTCAATGGCCTCGTGTCCTTTTTAATATATCTTAATTGATCCACCTTTTCTATTTTTTGTTTGGTGTCCATGCCTAGATGATGTTATCCACATCAATGTCTTTTTTAATTTCATCTCATTTAATTCATGTATTACTAGGTGTCAAACAATCCTAATACAATTCTTCACCAATTTCTCTCCACAATGGTTCCCAATATTTAATCATCACCTTTTTATCCACAATCTCACCTTCCATTTTAAGGTAAATATGTTTAAATATTCCATAAATAGGCCCAACATAAATATCATTATTACTTGGGATATGTTGATTAATGTAGTCTTATTTGTGTAAATGAATGGTTCTTGTTATTTGGTCATATATTTTATATCTTTTATGGCCAAAAATAAATATTTGACATCCTACAATAATTTACAAATGCTCTATCCAAAGCACATAAATCATTTTTTAAATAAGCTATCTTTGGAAGCTAGTATTCTCTACCTCTGCTTGTTACATGTTTTCCCCAATGTTTAATATATTATTTTATTCCCTTTTTTAGAACTTCCATTTCTTTGAGTTATTTTAAAGATGAAAGAAGAGGCTTCCCTTCTAGAAATTTTTATTCACCATTATCCTCTTTTACACTAGATTGGGATTAGATGAGACCATAAGAGATCATTTACTCTTGATTTATATTCCATCACTAGTATGTCATCCACAACATAGAACCTAAACATCTTAGGTTTTCTAATGCCCACTATCTTTTGGCTTCCATTCAAAAAGTGTGGCTACATGAAGGCTTTGAATTCATACATTTCATTAATAAAGTAAGGAATGAATGTACTTGAACCCTCCCGCTATGTTTTATAGGCGTCTATGATATGTGGAAAAGTAAATGTGTCTAGTTTCCATAATGGTGTTGTTAATCTACCAAAAGCCCCATATATATCCTCATGGGTGTGTCTCACTAGGAGGAAGCTTACATACACAATGTTTAATACCATTATTTTTGTCAACATTGATAAAAATGAAAATAAGGTATGATTATTTTTATCACCAATATTGAGTAGAGGATCAATGGTTATTTTTGAATGAATTACTTATACTAGCAACATTATTAATTGATTTAGCATGGAAAAAAATTCCTTGTACCCTTTACACTTATAATGAACTTTATATTGTAATAGTGCATCATAAAATGGTTGTTTGGATGATCCATAAGTGTATAATAGATACCCATACTCATTAATTATGGTTTTTTAAAGCTTCTTAAGATGCAAATTCAATGATGTGACTATGTAGTTTACTACAAGCTTTACATATGGTAGGCAAAAGTGGCCATAATATAGTCTTATGTACATGTGTGAACATACCCATCAAATTAGAAATAAGGTTCATAATATTACATATTGAATTTGATGTTATCCCATCCTTGGTATAGAAGTTCTCATTTTTTCCATTTTATTATGCACATTGATCAACAATATATGAGATTGTTGCTTTGATTATAATATATGGAAGTAGTAATGTGCATGATAACTTTAAATGTATTCATTATGCCATGTTTATTCTTATTTAGTTTTTGAGAGTGATTCTAGGAATGTGGTGGATCTATGTTTCTTACAGATCCATACATTCATAACACTTAGTGTTGTACCCAAAATTGTCAATGTCAATTTCAAGAAAGAGTCAGGATAACATCTCAATCTTCATGTTACGGATCAAATGAAAATACAAAGTGGTGATAAGATTTTTGTAAAATAAGATGTATTTTATAAGTGTCTTTAAATTCTTTAAATTCTATAACACATGTGTTGGACATGTTCATTCATACAAACCCCACAAACATGTGCTTACAGAGATATGGGTCTTAGAGTATGCAACTAAATGCCACTCATGGTTAGATATAATAACCTCATGGATATACACCCATGAATATTTATATCTTCATTATCATTCCCACATATTGGACATGAACATATGAATAACCCCCATGGATGTGCCATAGTGGATATGTTGGCCTTCATACTCATGCCTGCATAATGGATGTGGATGGAGAAATTGTCCTCCCTCATATACATGGCCTCTAACAATTAGTTATTATGCATCAAAACACTTTAGGTAATTATATATATCCCAAAATCATTTTAACATTAACTTATACTTGTTGTTTATCTCAAGAAATGGTAATCCTACCCCCTACTTTCTCCATATTAGCTAAGCCCTATTAAAATTCTCTACATTTTTTCAAGAAAATTTATAATAGCCTACCTCAAGTTTCTCCTATGACTAGAATATAATTTGGAAATTATTTTCACCTGAAATAAAGAGAATACCATATGAGCATCATTCCCCATTCATTTGAAAAAATCTAGAATTTCCTACATCTAAATCCACTCAAACTTATTTCTCTTTCCTATGAAACTGCCTTCACATACATGGAACAAGTCAAGATGAAGTATAAATACATGGAGTATGAGATATTATTGGTGATAGATAATGATATAATCAATATCATAGAGTTTAAAATTAGACACATGGACATGGAAGAATTATACCAAAGATTCAATTCAAAAAAAGTAATTACTCTGGTTACTCAGCTTATGAAAAATGGCCTTCCTTAGGGAGTGGGTTTCCCAACTTCTATTTAATGTTCAGACTTGGCATTTTCCTGCATGAAACATAATGAATCAATAAATTATGAAATCAAATATATTAGTGGAACATTCATGGATAAATTATATATTAAATTAATGGGGATGATAATGATAATCTCAATTCCTGAAGGCATCATCAACATGAGTATTGACAAAGGGTATAAATATTGGGATAAGGATACCACTAAACTTTAGACTATAATAAATAACTCATGGATAAAGAATAAGAGAGAAAGACACAAAGTTTACAAATAATTTATATAAATTATATTTTCATGAATAACTTTTAGACATGATCACCCTCATTAATCAAGTGGTAGGAAATGAAGACACCAAGAGTTTCCACCCTTAGATGTTCATGCCAATCAATATCATTATAATGAAAAATTATTTTTGATTAGAGGAAAATGATTAGTGATTCCTTACATCTCCAACTTATAAATGTACAGTTGATAAAATAATTATTTATGACTTCTTACTCAGTGTACTATTTGACTTTCTAGATGGTTTACCTAGGGCTTTTACAGTGCGGGAGTACCACTCCCATCACCCAATTCTAGAAAACTTTTCCCCAGCTAATGGTATAAGAAATAAATAAACATTTCACAAGGGTGAATGATGCAATCACCATGAGAACAATGAATATTTTTAATGAGGATTGGGGAAAAAATATTTATGATGAAGTAGCCATGTTGATCAACCAATATGTCAGCTTCTATCTTCAACATCAAAAACTCTCCTACACCAACTTTGGTGGTTTTTAAGGATATCCATTGAGAATCCCAATGCTATCTAATAATAAGATAATATTTATAGATCTTTGAGGAAAATTAGGTGCACTACATAAATTATATAGGGATAGACTTATTTTTAGGTGTCTATTTCCATGTTTCTATTAGAAATTTCACTTGCAAGACAACAATCAATGCTCAATACATTCAATCAACCATATATCAATTGAGGCTTTGATCATATTCTAGTCAAAATACTATGGACATGAATAAATGTGTGAAAATACATTAGTATTGATTCAACCTATGAACATGTGCCTCACTTGGAGGAGTATTGGGTGGACTATTCAGATGAATACGATTTAGTATGTAGAGACTAGAGCTAAATGACCATGGAATAGATAAAGGCACTCACTAAAGAATGGATACCTAATGAAATTGACTCATAATAAGTATCTAGGGTTATAGTTATTCCTTTCACTATAATAAATTGGTCAATAAGATAACTAGCTAATATACACAGTTTAACTCTAAGAGTATGGGTCATAACTAAGAAATGGTTCGATTAAAATTTGTCTAAAGTAATTGGATAGGAAGTTCAAGAAGAGAAAAAGTTTCATCTCCTCCTAAATAGGATCCTACCTTGAAACCAAATAAGAGTAAATCTACCATCTCAATTGAATCACTAATCTCTTCAATGTTTGATGAGGGTGATGATGATGATGATGATCATGAGCAAGGTGGGTATCCAGGTAAAACATGTGAGGAAAGTCTTGTAGTTGGAAGGAAGAAATTAACAAGGAAAACTATAATGATATAGTCTTCCTCTATTTCCCTTGGTGACATTTCTTTTCTTATCAAAAATAAAACACAAAAAATAACTTCTAAAGAAGTAGAGATGGTTATTACCTTCATCCCATTCACTTTCCCCATGTTCCCCTCCTCTTCTTCCAAATGCTACTCCTCCAAAACAACCCACAACCCTCCTGACCAGAACTCAAATGACCCCTTTAGGTTTTATGTCTTTCTAAGCCTATAATCAATAAGAAAAGGAGTGTGATGAAATTAGATCTACCTTATTTTTATGTAGTAGAAAATATCATTAAGAATCCTCCTACAATAAAGGATAAAACTACCTCTAAATTAGTGTCATATTCTTCTAGGATTAGTTTATTTAATTATATAACCCAACATAGAAAAGGATGTCTTGAAGATGAATGTGAGTGATTATACTATCAAGATAAATCACTTGGAGAGGAAATAAGGGAAAGCAACATTCATAACATTAGGGAAATGATTAAAATAATCATCAAGAGGTTAGAAAAGGATGACATCACTCATGAGCAACTCCAAGATCAAATCAAGTAGTTTGTAGGATACATAAAATACATCCACAATCCATTTGACACACCTTCTATACCTTATGCAACTTAGATCAATCTCCTTCTCAAGTACTAGGAATAAGTAAGGAATCCATTTCCACAATCAACTAATTTAATTTAAATGGATTTTTTTTGAAATCTTGGATTGATGAAGCGTTGGTGAGTAGAAGAAATTATATTAAGGAGGAAATCAATTTTTTTGAAAAAGTTGACAGAGAGGCCATTAATATAAATAAATAGATAAAATCTCACACCATCATACTAAACATATATGAAAACATGGAACAATAAATTTTATATGAGATGATCAAAGTTGATACATATGGGATGGTTAAAGCTACATTTTTTGAGAAACTAAATGACAAAACATCCTTTAAGTGGTATGAATACACTCTCATGAATATCAAAGTTTTGAACTAATTAATAAAAGAATTGAAAGATCAAGCTAGTAATTTAAAAGAGAAACATAATTTACTCTATTATACTTTAGATTAAATTCATTTTGACATGTTCCAAGAGGATGTAAACACCTTGCATACCATGGATGAAGTCAAAGAGAAATTGAGGAAAGTTATAAAATAAAAATTATTCAATGAAATCTCTTTTTGTACAACCTCCATGTATGTAATCTATGAGATCTATGTCTTGATAAAAGAAATTAATAACCAATTAGTTGAGATTGAAGTGATTCCAAATACAATGTTGCTAGTTTTTTGAGAGATTGCTCACATGGTGTAAGCACATAGTAGTTCCAAATGGCCATGATTCTATAGAAGCAATATATAGGTTCAAAAATTTCAATACTATTTGAGACAAATAACAAGCTAAATATGCTTCAGATACACCAGAATATTCAACACCTACCACAACATCAACATAGGCTCCTTTATGGACTCTATATTTTCTCTTTTCTCTCTTTATCTACTTTCTATATTAGGAAATTCACAATTTACTTTTTGTAAAATTGAAAATTACAAGGAATATAATATGATGAAAAATGTAATGTGATAGGTCAGATAAACTGTGAAGGGCTAGACCATTCCCTTTGTTATAAATGCAAGAAATGGAAATTGTAAAAGGGATTTTTGTATGTCCACATTTTGGAGACTTGAATAATAAGAAGGAAAACAAATTTCAATCTTTGCCCAAGAATAAGTAATTACTCAAACTTTGTGTCTAGTTATTTTCTTAATGGGTATGGTTTTTTATTATTTTGATACATTTCTCATTGTTCAAAGCATGAATTGCATTTTATGTCCTAAGCAAAAATACTCTTTTTGTTTATTTCATCATGCAAACAAATGAAATCTATATTTACTCATTTTCATGTGACTCTTCATCTTCCTTCTTGCCACTTTATTTTAGTTGAATGTTATTACTTTACACCCCTCATTTAATTTATAAATATTGTATATATTTTGATTAAATTTTATCACTTTTAATAAATATAACCTCTCCTCATAATAGAGGAGAGTCTTTTTGTCTCTAACACTTGTGTGAAAATTAGGCTCGGTACAAAGTTCCAAATATTTAAGCTACACTTCATGAAGTAGTTGTTATTTGCTATCAAAATATGTTGAAATATTATGGCCGTTATCTTTTTGAAACTTGGTTGTAACATTGGTGGAAGTTTCAATAATTGAATCTCCTAATTACACTTATTTCACATTAAATTATGGGTATATAATGCAAGAAGTAGCCTTTGAGTAACTTTGATTCCATATTATCCTACACAACTAGTTAAATATGGAGAAATATCTCAATTTATCTTATCCATTACTGATATTCAAGCAACTATCAATAAGGTATTTGACCTTTATTTCTCTTTCCCAGTGTTACCATTTACTTCACATTTGTGACCATTTATCCAATATGATTTATGACTATAGAAGGTGCTCCCTGGGTACATATAAGATTTGTTTCATGAATTCTTACAAACATCCATTTCATCAAATTTAATTTTATTCACCTCCATAAAATTTTCACCCATATTAATGTTAGGTCAATTATGACCCACAATTATGTTTATTTACTTGATCTATATTTTTACTTGTTAGTGATTTTTTTTGTTCATAGGAATGTTGGTTGAGTCCTGGAACCACCTCATGAAAAGATTGTAAATATTTTCACCTTCTTGTTAAATTTATCTTGAAATAATACAAAATTACATTTTTTGTCAAAAACTTTGTTTAAAATGTAATTCTTTATCTGTTACCTATGTGTCCTCTCTAATTCCTAGAGAAAATAGTGGTATCATAGCTTTGGTAATGGATAATTAAATATAGGGAAGAAAGAGAAATTTAGAAATAAAAAATCCTCATTTAGGAGGAAGCCATGAATATGACAACATTCACATTTGGAAGAAGAAAGACAACAATTTTTGTTATATGCAACTGTATGTAATAAAATAATAGATTAAAAAAAAATCGTTATATGTAGTTGGTCATCATCATACAACATGAGTGTTTTAGATTTTTTCATAGTATTTTTTTCCAAATATATTAATGTCATCAATAATAACATCCAAGAATCCTTCTTGCTCAGCTTCACTTCACATGTTTGAAATGTCCTTCTTTTTGATCATATTCATGACAAATTTGATAAATAAAGTCATTTTTGCCTCTCTTAAACTTAGATAATATTTAGAATAGTCAAGGATATTTTTTATTAAGAAATTTCTGTCAATATACAAAGAATATTATTCATTTCAAAATAGTTGATCATTGTGTGAGGTAATATATTATATTCTACTACTATACTTTTCTCCTTCCTATATGTGACTATAAAAGTCAATAAAAATATGAGAATACTTTTGTATTTTGATTTGATCATTGTAATAGTCAATCTTCATGTAAGTATACAAATTCTAGTCATGCATGGTTTTGTGGATCTATAGCTTGCTAAAGTCAAAATGGCACAGAACTTGTTGTAGGTTAAAGGCACAAAGATTTATCTTATAAGTCTTTAAAACTATTTATTTCCATTTATTTTTGTTTTTATCCAAATGAGTCCTACAAGGAAGGGTAAATGAATAAAGGCACTTTATATTTTTCACAAGCAAGAAAAAAAACATGGTGAATTGATTTTAGATGCAAACATATATATTTTACTTTTTAAAATTAGAATATGTAGCTCAAAAGATATATCTTCATTATATGTTTTCAAATTACTTTAGAGGGGTTTGATGATGTGAATTTTATAATGAACCTCACCAAAGAGAGGTCAAGATTTAAATTCCTTCCAAATCATTTTTTTGGTCAAATCAATAATATAAGGTTATAAGTTGCAACACTGGTTATAACCTTTTTGATCTGTAACTATTTGTTCAAAAGTGGTTGTGTGACTAGTCAAACTATAGGTTTTTAGATGTTAAAAACACATAATAATAGATAATTATATGATTTGAAACTTATTTCTATGATTATTTAAAAATTTTATTTAAAATGATATATAAATATGTAATTTTAGTGGAAACCAACACCCTTAAAATAACATGTTGCAAAATTTCATCCCACACATGTGCTATAAAATAACATATCATCCTTTATTAGTTTATTAGGGTCTTTGTGATTGTTTAAGTGTAAGTGTCACACTATAGGACTATTCCCATTCTCTATTTAACTATTCACTTAGATTTTAGGTTTAATACTTAGTACAACTATTCTCCAAATTTTGGTACAACTCTGGTGTAAGGTGGATGCAATTGCAATTACAAGTTTTGGATTCACTACCCCATCATGCGAAGCTTTGCATATTGTTTTGTTGAAGGATTTTGTACAAGATGCGAAAGATGTTCTTGAAAAACATTATAAGGAATAAAAAAAATTAGGATCCATTATAATGTCAGATGGATGTACAGATGAAGCTGCACACTCATCAACTTCCTTGTGTCATGTGACATTGACACAATTTTTAGTGTTGATTGATCTGAGATTATAAAATCAGGAAAGACACTTTTTCATCTATTTGATGAAGTTGTGAATGAAATGGAGCCACAAAATGTGGTTCAATTTATTACAAATAATGTTTTTGTTTGTGTGGTTGTTGGGAGGCTTCTTATGGACAAATATGGAACTATGTTTTGGACTCCATATATGACACATTGTCTTAATTTGACATTGGATGACAAGCAAAATTTCATGGGTAAAATAGGTTTTGCACAAAAACCCATACAAAAGTGCTTAATATAATGCACACATTCATAGATGGCAAGAAACTTCTTTAGTGAGGGGTGACAATGTTTACAACCCACTTCCTTGCATTGCAAAGTCTTTTTCAACACCAAATAAATTTAATACGAATGTTCATTTCAACTGAGTGGATGGAATCTTCCTTTGTGAAACATATGAAGGGCAAAATGTTGGTTGACTATGTTTTATCAATCTTTTTTGGAAAAAGTAGATAAAATTATGTTATTCTCTGAGCCTCTAGTTCAAATTTTGAGACTCATTAATGGTGATAAACCTCCATATGTTATCTATATTAGGCAATTGATAGGGCCAAGGGCACTAGTAAGAGCAGATTGGAGAATAACATGGCCAAGGGCACTATTAGGAGTACATTAGAGAATAACAGGGCCAAGGGCACTATTAGGAGCAGATTGGAGAATAACAGGGCCAAGGTCACTATTAGGAGCAGATTGGAGAATAACAGGGCCAAGTACATGCTATTATGGAAGATAGTTGATAAAATATAGAATCGATAGATGCATTCTCCCCTCTATACAACTAGATATTTCTTGAGTCCAACATTGTTCTTTAGCAGCTGATTTCAAGATGATGCAGAGGTCACAATGCAACAATTACAATTTCTTAAGACTTTTTTTTTTTAATAAATTTATATTCATGACTCTAGTTCTTTCATCTTCCATACCCATTTGGATCAAAGGGGATTTTTTTGAGTCATTTATGATCCAAGGTTATGTTTATTTACTTAATTTATATTTTATTAATAAATTAATTAAATGAAATTATTAGCATGTTTGTTAGTTCAATAGAATCTTGGTTTTGTCCTTTAACAACCTTTTGAAAATATTATAAAAATTTTCACCTTATTTTTAAATTCATCTCAAAATAGTACAACAATACATTCTTTTACTTATGTGTCCTCTCCCATTACTAGAGCAAAAAATTAAAGATGGATTTTTTTGTTGATGAATCTAATACAAAATTCCTTATGCCTTTTTAATTAATGGATCTAATTTTTTCCATAGAAATGTGACTAAAGCTATAAGAATTTTTTTAAGATAGTAATTTTTTCAATAATGATTTTTCACATTCTCCACTTAATCTAAAACATTGACCATTTTTTATCCTCATTAATAATTCGATTTATCAAACTAGGTAGATGGGCATTTAAAATTTGGCATTTTTGAGCATTGTAGCATCTTATGATCATTTTTTGGAATGATTTTAATTAGTGGCATCAAAATAAAATGGATGTATGACCAGTGGTTATGTCTCTTATAATACATCCCACATGTTCATGTCAACCTCATTTGGGACTTATTTGAGTCTCAGATCTAGAAGAGAACCATTAATTTTGGCCAATTGTCTAGTAAGCCATTATATGAGAGATCCTTTAGATAGGGAGCATCTTTTTCAAATAGGTATGAATAATCTATAAATATGCACAATAAAGTTATTATCATTTAATCCCTTAAATTTTACCATGTCTATTTCAAGTACATTTGTAATTATTTTCTCTACAACATAATTTATTGCATATGAGCACAAATTGATCAATTTGTCATCAACTCCACTGAAATACAAATTATGTTCACTGATATGTATAAGATACAGACCATCCAATTGATCACTACCTTTATTTACCATAAGGGCACTTCTCATTTCATATAAAATGAAATGTTTTATCATGTAAGATATTAATTTATTAGGTTGTAGTATGTTTGAGAAATTAGAAAATAAATTTACCACATTTTCTAGCATTACACCAAACATCAAGTATCCCAGTCTCTCTTCACAAATTTTATGATATTCTATAACATGAGTTACAAAACCTTGGGCTATGTTATTGTCTCTACAACAACATTTTTGTTTCAGAATGACATTGCCTATGATAAAATCAATTATATCTTTATGTCCTATATAATTGATGGTGATTTCATTGTCATTATTGGAATCTACCTCTTCCAAGGAATTATGATCCTCTAAGTTGCTAAAAATGTAATTAATATGAACTGTGGGAATGGATGAATCTGTATGCTTTGATAGATCACACTCTTACATTAGAATTTAATACCCTTTTTTCTCAACATCTACTAAGGTTTTAGTTCCATCAGTTGAATAAGGAAATTGTACTTTTCTATCCAATACTATGTCAACACTAAGAACAACAAATCCTCTTCCCACATCTCTCTAATGCGGTATCCTTCTATTTAGATACATTTTTTCATTAGTAAATTTTATGCCTTTTGAAAACAATTCCATGTGATCATCCTCTCTAAATGTAAGAGACAACAATACTATATTACAAAAAATAAATTTGAGATCAAAGTAATTGAAAAAAAAAAAACCTTATCAAATATAAAAATTAAGTATAAATGTGAAATGGAATAAAAAAAGTATAATAATTAAAAAATGTAATTTAAGTCTCATGTATTAATGATCTATGTGTTACTAATAATAAATATGTATTATATAAAAATAAGAACATGTGAGCAAGGTGATATGCAAAAACAAATAAAACATAATGTATGTATGATCTTATCATAATATCATGAAAAAAAAGGGACACTATCATCATTAATTATTGATAGCTACAAATAAATTTGAAACACATGAAAAAATTGAGTAACAAAATTTGTATTGGTAAATTGGGTGGGATCCTTCCTTACCATTCACATCATGTTGACCAAATCATGGGAATTCAAGATTGACTTGTGCAAACAACCTCAACAACTATAAGTATCATCTGAAAAATATATAGTTAACCATTAAAACATGACATAAACCTATACAAAATAATTGACTTTTAAAATAACAACATTGACCTACAAAAAAAAGTTGACTCTATTAGTGTAAATTATAGATTTATCTATTAATCAAATAAAATAGTTAAAAAATATATTCTCTAATATTTATTAATCCAAGGATGTGTTTAGAAAGGATATTAGAGGTTATTTTTATAAAGATTAATCTAAATATTTTAATAGAAATATTTATCTGTTGACCCATAACACTATGAAAATCTATCAGTGGATAACTAAAAAATTTAATAATTTAACATTAAAAGAGGGATAACTCATCTTCTAATAAACTTTGATAAATCAACACTTTTGAATGAAATATCCTATGAATTTGTAGGTCAAAAAATTAAACTCAAATGGATAGTTTCCCATCACACACCATGATAAGTAATTAGTTCCCATGATTTGGACATGACTAATCTTGGCTTAGTGCCTCATAACAATTATATGGTATCAAAATAATTATAATGTCATTTTCAAACATAATACAATAGAAAATTGAATATCTATATATATCTATTCCTTCAACACTTGAATATTCAAATTACAATAACAAGTCCATAAAGCTATTATAATGGAGGCTCCTAGTTAGAATCAAACTCCCTCTTTATTATTATTAAGAAAAAATCAAGAATATATGGAAACAACTTGTTATTCAGTATCTCTACATGGGGACTTACCTCATTACACAACCATGTATTAGGACAAGGTCAAAGCGGTGAATGAGTATAGTGATGGTGATGATGAATTCTCATGGACTCAAAGAATAGGATTATGATGTCCTACTTGATTCATGTTGTTTGTGCTACCATGAGTTTCCTAGAGCCACCTACATAGACACCCAAGCATGACAAAAAGGATTTTTGAAGAATTTGACATTCTTCATATTAATTATATTGATAGGATTTGGTGTTTTATACAAAATATATCTCAGATTGTTTTTACCTAATTGCATATAAAACTATTAATATGAATCTTTTGCCATGGATTCTATTTACAAAAATAAGGAGGTATTTACAAGCATATTATGGTTATTATTATCTAAGTTCCCTAACCACACATTTGTAAGTCTATTAGGAGGATCAATAATAAAACCTCTCCATTTAGGAAGGACCTGCATCCCAAATAAATGGGTTAAGCAATAAATTGCCTTCCAATTGATTGGGATTATAGATGGATTTTGAAAAAATACCATAGGGTCCATACTACATATATAACTTAGGTATCCAGGTACTAGGTAGGACTATATTTCAAAAATGGTTCTTTTTACACAAGATAAGAATAATATTGGATTCTTAATTGATAATATTATTAATATGCTTGATTTGTGTAGAATATGCATGTACCAATTCTACTTAGGTCCATAAGAATTTTATCAATTAAAAATATAGTTCAAACCTCCAAAGAAAAAAAGTCTATGACAGTTTGAATTTGTGTAGTGATAGCACATGTCATGAGCTCACACTTTCCCTAAAAGTTTTGAAATGAGTAAAAATGATAATTTTTTAATGAAATGATGAGACTTTACATAATTATGCCACATGTGATAATCTCACACTTTGATAAATTCACAAGGTTTAAAGTGGGTAAAGGATGGAAAAAAAAGTTTGCAATAATGTGGCTCTATGAAATGATGCTATGTGTCAAACATTATCACCAATTCACATAAAACATATTTATCAAAATTTTAGTGTCAATTTATTCCTAATATTATGATGTTCCACCATATGACACTCAAAATGTTTTAGAAGGGACACATAACACCATGATAGTTCAAACAGCCTCAAATCAATTTTAATTACTATTTGTAATCAAAATATTTTCAATATTGAGTATTCATAGCTCCTATGCAATTTTTATTATACAATATGAAAGATATCATAATGATCTCCCCATCCCAAACTTAATCTTTATCTAAGATGACTATTAAATTAATAGCATTTAACTGAAAAAAATAGATGACTCTTTTATTGGAACCAAATGATGTATAATCTATTAATCATATAAAATAATACTACAGGGATAGATATAAATTACTATTTATGCCCTATTTAAAAATCCAAGAATTTTACATCAGATCATGTTCATAATTATAGATAAAGCTAATATTTTAATAAATATCTATGTTTTCTCTAATGTTTATTCCTTTGACTATTAAAATAATATTACCATTTGAAAGGAAAATTTGAACATATAATGTTCATTAAAAAAATTAAAGACATGGTTAAGTAGCTTGGTTGTGTCCACCCCCACCTAGGTTTGAATCTTGCATGGCATGTAAGTCTAATTATGGTTCTGGTGATGTCAGTGCCATATATGATGTTGGTGAAGTCAATGATGTTGGAAATGTTAATGATTATGTGGATGTAAGGGGGATCTGGGCCTCCTTTTTTTATCCCACACTAGTTCATAGCTCTAGTCAATGCTACCCCCTCTAGTTCATAGCTTCAAATTCTATAAAAGCATTTATCCATATCTAATAAAAAAGAAAAAAATTCAAGACAAGATTCCAAATTTGAAGGACTTTTGAAGAGATTTCATGTAAAATTTGAATTTTATCGTCAATCTTGGCTAAACTATGGAAAAAATTTATGACTATTATTCATTCAACATTGCACTTCAAAAATTACAAAAACCATATTTAAAGAAGTGCTTTATGTGACTTTAATACTTAATTTTTGAATGTATTTATGTTACAATTTTTTTTACAATTTAAATCTCCTAGAAAGTGAAAACTAAGATGTAATAAACTATTATAGGATGGGAATATATAGATTAAACTGACATTAGATAGATTAATTTGTTTTAACTTCTTTAAAAACAATGAAAAAGTGTTATTTTTCTAATAATATTTCTATAACACTTGCAAAAAGTTAAAAATAATCACAAATTTTCACATTCATAAATAAAAAATCAAAAAAGGCAAAAATAAATACAATACAAAATATATCACGAAAAAAGTAACACTAAAGTTAATATGCATGAGTGGGAACTCTTATCCCATATACACCCATTAGGTAATAGTAATATATATGACATTGACATGCTTGGGCTCCATGAATTTGACACCATGCAAAATTGGAATATTTCTAAGGCACTAATCCACCTGCACATAACAACATAATTTATGGATTCTCAATGCACATTCACCCATAAAAAAAATTTTTAGTGCACAAATGATACATATGCAAATGAGATGTCTTGTAACTAACAAGTAACCTTAAAAGTATTAGATCATTTAATCCTAAGTGGGCTTATTAACCCTTAGCCTTGGTAAAGTTATTAAATAATAATAAATTATTTATTAACACGAGGTGGAAACCTCGTGAAAATAAATAATCAAGTTATAATTATTTAATGAGTTATCAAAATTTAATTAAATGTTTTACTAAATTTGGGAAACTATAGGTTTAATTTCCTAATTAGTAAAGAGGTCTGGATTAAGGGGAAATTCAGTAAATAAATGTGCCTTAATTAAACTACTAATTTATTGAATATGGAAGTGCTTAATTGATTTATAAAAATGGCAAAAAAGGGGATACAGAGTGAACTTAGATAATTTTTGGATTGAGATGGAGGATTTTAGAACTAAAAATTACTGAGATGACTGGGTAAACTATTAAAAACATGACCCAAAAGTCTATTTTTTCCCTAGATAGTAGCATCAAAAATTGGAAACTTGGAGGTTTAGCGCTATAGTCCTATTTTTGGTGTTATATTCCCTCTATTCTACTTCTTCTAAGCTTTCTGGGTTCTATTCTGATACTTCAGGAGGCTCTATGTCTAGAATCTCATGTCTCTATTATCTATGAAGCTCCATATGTAACTGATTCTATCTTATAGGGTCCTATTTCCTCTTTAGGCTTGACAAGTGGTCTTGAATTATATGGAGAAAGGGGTTAGTGTGTATAATGCATTGAATATATGATCACATCCCATGTGTGGGCACACTACCTACATACCAATACTCCAAGGAAGGATCAAGGTCAATGTAGTTCTCCCAAATTGAATGTGTATTTTGTAATCCTATGTATGAAATTCAAGTATTGTGTGAATTTGGGTAAGCTTGAGATGACTCTTTACTTTTGAGGGAGCTTGAGTATGCTAAAAATAGTAGTGGTTGGTTGTATGCAGAGAATAAGAAATTTTGCTTAAACATGCTTAGTGTATTTATAGATCATTCCTTTTAAATGATTACCAATCCTTATAAATGACCATTGAATAGGATTTTATAGGGAAACTAATGATCCTAGGTTAGATGATTTATTGTTAGGTTGATAGGGAAAAAGATAAGGATCTAAAAAAATCTGATCATTTGAGGCTTAGAGTGACTTGGACAATAATGTTAGAAAGTGGACACCCTAGGGTCCAATGCTATAGTCCAACTTATGGCTCTATTATCTAAGGTGATAGGTCTATGCCTCAGAGAGGATTTTGGGGAAACTAGGGCTGATTTAGAAGGGCTTCAGGTGATTGGGAAGCAGTGAAAACATGCCTAATGGGTTGTGTAAGCAAGTAGGAAAGACCTATGGTTTTGAAGTCATAAGTCATTCTGAAGTTGTACAAATTGCATTTTTATGTGATTACATTTTCTTCCCATTTATTATAAGTATGAATTTAAGTGAAATACTAAGATAAAAGAGAAAAATAGAAGCATACCTAAACTTACCTATGAGGCTAAGCCCAAGAAGTTGTGTGATGTTGTATTTGTGCATGGTGAGAGCATGTTGTACTATGTGAATATACAAACAAGGAACGTGAAAGTAGATCAATTATTACTAGATATAATATATCTAAAATAAGAATATACAAAGCTGGGTAGATAGAGAGAAAGGAAGAGAAAGGAATGAATACACCTTACCAGGTATGTGAACCAATACAAAACCTGTTATGCTACTAGGTTATGTTGACTAATGTTGGATAAATACTGAACCAAGAGTTATATTGATGGATGAGCTAAGTGCTCAATCCTTTAGAAGGTGGATCAAAAATATAAACGCATGCCATTTGGCTCCATTATTTCCAACTATATGAAGTTAACAAATCATGTATGTGCTAATCGATGTCTGGACTATGTGTCCAATCCCTCTAAATAGGTGGCTCAAGAATACAAAGGTTAGTTAGACCATTGGCTCCATCATTTCCTCATGATGTGAAGCTGAATAGAAAGATACTAGTATAATCTAAATTTCATATGAGATGGCTCATGAATCTCATGAACGTGTTGTAACTTGGCAATGTTGGCATGGATAGTTGAATGTAACTAGAAACTAGGATAATGTTGGCCACTTAAAAAGATGGAGATTGGAACTCATTTAAAAATCCCCTCTAAATTTTGAATCAACACAGGAACTCTAGAACTTAGGTACTTAAGAAGCAAACTTGTATAAAATTTTACTTAAAAGTGATGCCAACCACCTACAGATTGAGTAAGTCATGCAAATACTAGGAACATGCAATAAAATGTACTAAACTTGAAAAAGAGAAAGTCCCATTTGCCATGCACATTGCCCCCAATAACTATTGTTTGGAACATAGATTATGAACTAAAAGTTGTATCAACTGCCATGCCTAAACTATAAGTGGAAATCCTCATGCCATGCACGATGTCCCCTATATATGGATTCTTTGAGAAAAAGGTGCATAAAATTTCTATATTTTGGACTGTACTATTATGGAAAAATTATGACTGAACTCACCCCTCTACCTGATTTTGGAAAAACTAGAAATTCTATTGTCTAGACACTAGTGCTAGAAACTAGACACTTTGGGGTCCAATGCTATAGTCCCATTTTTGGTGCTATTGTTAAGATCTAAAAATAAAAACTAGAATATGTTCTTTGTTGTCTACCTGATCTAGCCTACCTATATTGAATCTATAATCTGGACTGAACTGGTTTGAAACTGCATTTTTTTACCAATAGAAGCTATGATCTCTATGATAAATCCCCTGTTTGTTTCCCCCTCTTTTGAGGGTAGGAAAGAAGACCCTAAAATGACTTCCCTTAGAATAAGATGCCCTAAAATTGTGTTAATCTATGAAAATGGCTGATATAACATTAATATTCATGATCTCAAGATATAGCAAAAGTTTTAAAGAGAGATCGTTAGACTTGCAGTGGTATGCCTAAATAGATATACCAATGTAATAGAATGTGTATGAGATAAAAATAGAATGTGAGATGTTAGTTGTTATTAGCATGGAGGGATGGATCATGATGTCCATCATGGCATCCAAGAAGTAAGGTAAATGCATGATTGGAATCATGACATTACATACAAAGAGAAATGATCAAGCAAACAAGCATACAAAGCAAGAAGCAAGAAACCCACAAGGGTGGACAAGGGGCCAAATAAGCACACAAGGCCTATAAGGCATTTTAAAATTCCACATACACACAAAATGAATAGGAAAATATTGGCACAAGGGCCATAAGTACATAGAAAGACACACACAAAAAACATTGGCAAATGTCCAAAGGCACATACATATAGATAGGAGCAAAGGACATTTGGAAAATGTCTTAAAACACAAACAAGAAGCAAAAAAGAATTAGAAAATGCAAACACATTTAGCTAATCAAAGTGAAGAGTGGAAACATGCAAATTACTAGAAGAAGTGAACATGCATCTACCTATAAAAAGCAAGAAGAAAGTGTATATAAGATATGTAATATAAGACTAATGTATATGCTATGAAGTATAGAAGTGTGATAAAATCCCATGGATGTCAATGTAATATCTATGTAAGCAAGTAAGGAACACACTACAACAAGATGTCTAAAGTGTGTAGTGTAAGAATAACATAACCCGGATGGTGTAGTCATTTAGAGTGTGCCCCCAGTGGGTAGATGTATCGATATGTAATAGGAATGTAGATGTAAAATGCCCCCTTGATGGGTGCAGTAAAGCAATCAAGGATCTAGATGCACTACACACACTTAAAATAAGATCAATTGAAGCTTTCTAATATAGATAAATCAACAAATAAGTTGCATATAACAACATAATGTAAGTTTAACATAGTGTTTTAGTAATGTAAGAACATAGATGATGCATGCAATTGACATATTTTTGTATTTTTTTGAAGTTAGTATTGTTTTTATATTTTTGGAATAAGTTATGTAAAATCATGCAAAAGATACTATATAAAAGAAATATTTCAAACTAATAATAATAACTGATGAGTCTCAAATGAGACTCCCTATCATGGTGTCTAGTATCAAAAAGTGGAATTGTGCATGATCATGAGGCATGATGGAAGTGTTGAGACTAAGGCTCTAAAAATTGGATATGTTATAAATGCTCTAAATTTTTTGAAGTAGAAACCAACTATAAGGATCTTTTATAACTCTGAGAATTAGATGTAACTATAGGGGTCTTAGGAACCCATCTATAAGTAGAATAATCCCTCTAAACATCTACTTGATTTGTAGATTCTTGAGATCTTAACAAAACTACTCTAGGTGTGACAATTATAGTTGGAAGCTATTTAGAATCCCAAAGATGTGGAGGTGTATGGACCCTTTGTATTGTTAATGTAGCTAGAACTGGTGCTAGAACTAAAACTAGATATAAAATTGAAACTGACACTAAAACTAGAAGTGGAAACTCATATGGAACTTTAGTAATTGTAATACCCTAATTAACGTGAATGGATATCATACATCGATGCACTATAGATGGAATTTATTAGAGTTTTTGTATCCAAAGTCTACCATGTAACATGTTCAAAAATCATGCACTAGGAACTATAGTGAATGGGGTGGTCATTCATGTAGGACCAAACTACAATGGAATGAAGATCTCACCCAATGTAGTCTGAATATGTCCATTGAATCCATTCATAATTGTGTTAGTCGAAGTGATATCATTCTCTATATACCCCAAATGTTGTAGTAGTGTCATAGTACACATGTTAACACTAGATCCATTGTCAATTAGAACACTATGAATGGGATGATCATGAATAAAAGATATGATGAGGAATGCATGATAATCTATGTCATCCTTGATAATATCCTACTCAGAAAAGGAGATAAAAGGCCAAACTGGAAGGCTAAAATTAAAGGTGCCAATCATGTGGCTCAATGGATGTGAATCCACTATTAGTGCCCTATATGTAACTAGTGGAGGATGTGTCTGATATGCATGATGTACACTTGATGTGTCCTATACCTATGAATTGATATGCTATGGAAATGGATTTGAAAAGATTTTAAGTGACTTATCCTATCCTATGTTGGTTTGGCCTAAGGAGGCTCAATTTAAGTGCCTAAATCAATCTAGTTGACATCAATTAAATCTTATATCTTATGCCTAAGACTAATGCATCTATTTTTAGTATGGATTGGTGCCTTGTGAAAGTCACAAAATGCATTTTTATCATATCCCCATGGAAGAGGCTTTTCTAGATCAACTTCTCCAATAGGAAGTAGAGAAATGATATTACAGTCTAGTAGCTATTGTAGAACTCTAGTTGGAGAAGGTGGTAGATTTATAAAAATTCACCAAGGAGGTGATGATAATGTGACTCTTAGTGGGGGATTTGAAGTCACAATAACTATTTGATGAGTTTGTCCTTTGATATCATTAAACATGACCTTATATGGGACTTTGTTGTTACTCTTATTAGTTGTATTTAATACGCTTGTGTACTTGAGTTTGCCCATTGATATGAGTTTGATTTATCATTATTTTAAAGTGTGAGATAATTCATTAAAATAAGAGAATATTTTGAACATGATTATCTCATGAGAAATTGATACAAGACTCTGTTTGAAGAGGTCTTGTAACTTCTGATCAGCCATAGGGCTAGTCATCTTAGCCAATATGGTCTTATATATAATAACATACTTGATGAGAGGCACATTTGACTTATGTTTCTCTTGTGAAATTTGAGCATATGACACCTTATCACCAATGTTGATAATAAAGTGTGCTACGAACATTTCAGCAAGAGGATTGAATGTATTGACTGACTAATTCGGTGGACTATAAAACCACTGTAGTGCATAATCCTTGAGGTTTCTTAAAAATAACATAGTTAATAGCCAATCATTTAGTACATAATATAAACATGATACGTGAAAGGCTCTTAAATGTGTTTCTAGATCACCCTTGCCATCGTAAAGAGTGAGCTTAAGTTGTACAAATCTAGGTTGTAAGGGCGTAGTAGCTATATGTCATGACAAAAGTGTATGTAATAAACAGATGGAATCTAATGCCTATGTAGATCTAGTGGTACCTTGTTCAATATTTTACACCTTGGATTAAAGAGATTGAATCTCTTTCACAAGGGATACCACATAAAGAGATAGGGATAGACTAGCTACAACTAGTGGCATAGAAGAGGGCTGGGCTATTATAGGGGCTTGTTGTCACATAGTTGCACCCATAGTGTCATGTGAAACTAGTGTTTCTATAGTTTGAGAAGATTGACCATTGGTTGCCTTTTTTGGTTCCTCTTGTAATATTTCAATCATGTCATCTTGCATATTCAGGGGTTTGGTTAAGAGTTATTGAAGCTTTCTTTTATCATTGTCATCAAAACTGGTATATTGGGCCATTGTATAAGTAGGAAAACAATTTGAAATTTATTTGAATGTTTTATAATAAGTTGTAATAGGTAATTTTTTAAAACTAGAAAGTACTGGATAAAAGAAATGCAAAAGTCTAAAGTAGTAGTTTAGAATTTGCACAAAAAAGGATACAAAGCTACCAAACATGTAAGGTGATAGCTCAGAATACAATAAGACCTTGTGTATGTACCTAGGGATTTTTTATGAATATTATTTGCACAACACTATGAAATTTTGAATTTAAAAATTATTTTTTTATTTTAATATTCAATCAAAATTTGTAGAAAATAAGAGGAATATTATAGAAAATGACTGAAAATTAAATGATGTAACTAGGGTTTGAAAATGATTTTTTTTTCAAAATTAATGCAATAATTTGAAAAAATTACTGATAATTAGTATATTTGACTTGAATTAAATTAGGAAAAATCTAAAAATATCTCTAAAATTATCAAAATATGTTTCTTAGTGGTTTGGAAGTGGTTTCATACAAAAAGGACCTAGATGTGGAAACTAGGGTTTTAGTGAATTATTGAAAATATTTCACTTAAATTTATAGTTTACTAATTTTTAAATTCTATAAAAATTAGAAATAAATATCCCTAGGGTTTCTAAGGTTTTTGTACAAAGATTCGAAGTAAGTCAGGTTCGCCAAATATTTTATTGAATTTGGGAAACTATAGGTTTAATTTCCTAATTAGTAAAGAGGTATGGATTAAGGGGAAAATTAGTAAATAAGTGTGCCTTAATTAACCTATTGATTTAATGAATATGTAAGTGCTTAATTTATTTTTAAAAATATAAAATAAGGGGATAACGAGTGAACTTAGCTAATTTCTAGACTGAGACAAATGATTTTGGAACTACAAATTGCTGAGATGACTAGGTAGACTGTTGGAAACAAGACCCACAAGTTTATTTTTTTCCTATATATTAGCATTATAAATTGGATACTTAGAGGTCCAATTCTATAGTCCTATTTTTGGTGCTATAGGCCCTCTAATCTTCTTCTTATAATCTTTTTAGGTTCTTTTTTGATACTTCGAGAGGCTCTGTGTCTAGAATATGAGGTCTCAATCATCTTCAAAGATTAATGTGTAACTTATTCTATCCTTTAGGGTCCTAGTTCTTCCTTAGGATTAACAAGTGGTCTTGAATTATCTAGAAAAATGGGTTAGTGTGTATTATGCACTGAATGGATGATCACATCCCATGTTTGGGCACACTGCCTACATACCAATACTCTGAGGAGGGATCAAGGCCAATGTAGTTCTCCCAAATTGAATGTGTATTATGTTATCCTTTGTATGCAATGAAGGTATTATGTAAATATGGGAAAGTTTGAGATGACTCATGACTTGTGTGAGAGCTTGAGTAGGCTAAAAATAGTAGTGGTTGGCTGTATGTAAAGAATATGAAGACATATTTGAATGTGCTTAGTTTATTTCTAGTTTATGCCTTTTGAATGATTGCCAACCATTCTAAATGACCCTTAAATAGGTTTTTATTGGGAAAATATTGATCCTAGGTTAGATGACTTTGTGATAAGCTGATATAAAAAATAAAGATCTAAGAAAATTTGACCATTTGAGGCTAAGAGTGACTTGGACAATAGCATTAGAAAGTGGACACTCTAGGGTCTAGTGCTATAGTATAACTTATAGAACTATTGTCCAAGGGGACAGGGACCTTAGGGAATAGGTTTGTTCCTAGGAGAGGAGTTCAGGGTAGCTAAAGGTGATTTAGAAAGGCTTCGAGTGACTAGGAAGTAGTGAAAACATGCCTAGTGGTTATACAAGCAAGTAAGAAAGACCTATGGTTTTGAAGTCACAAGTCATGTTCAAGTTATATAAATTACATTTTTATGTGATTACGTTAAATGAATTTATTGGGATGGATGGAACCATTGTTTTTATAATGGTTACCTCCCTTAAAATTTCACTATAAAATAAGGTTTTAACTCTATTTAGAATTAATTCAAATATGATTTTTTTTTTCATAATCAACCTATGAGTTTTGGGAAGGCCATTCTGTGAAAAAGTGAGAAAGTGGAAGAATTTGTATTGGGTTTATTATTGTTTCTCAATTATTGAATGTCACTCATAGTATTTTTACCTCTTAGAAGTTTTTTCACTTTAAAATATCTATATCATTTGTCTCATATACTTTGCCTATTCATTTACACTTTTAGATCTCATCATGTGTATTGTTAGATAAATGTATACATGAAATATCTCATGGAATTAGAGCTATGGAGTGTAGAAGTTTGGCAAGAAAATTATATTGAATTAAATATCAATATTTGATATACTAATTTATTCAAATATGTTTATTCAAATCTTGGGATGCCATTGGTCTAGTGTACAACCCATGCTTAGAAAAACTAAAAAATTGATTTTTTAGTCAAAATTAAATTTTTTAAATTCTTTCATTATTAAAAAAAATCCAAAAGATTGGAATAAATTTAAAGATTTTTGAGTACCTATACAAGTTTTTGGGCTCTCCCAACCATTTACAAGGGTGCCATACTTTAGCCTAGGAAATTCAAAATATTGAATTCTTCATTAAAAATACTATTTTGAAGGTCCAGTTGTGTTTATCAAACAAAAATAGGAGGGTTGCTAAATTTTCTTGCAAGTCTGAGACTTGTACAAGGAGATCTGAGCTCTTAAAATTCCACAAGGGAGCCATGAAGCTAAGGTAATTTTTTAATTTCATATAGTTTGAAAAAATTATTTAAAAAATAAACTATTTATTATTTTGTTTTTCAAACCTCGGGTCCCACCTTGGAAAAAGAAATAATCACTAAAAAATTAATTTTATTTTTTATTTTTTTCAGTTATGTTATTTACAT
Source organism: Torreya grandis (assembly GCA_037957365.1). Taxonomy (NCBI): domain Eukaryota; kingdom Viridiplantae; phylum Streptophyta; class Pinopsida; order Cupressales; family Taxaceae; genus Torreya; species Torreya grandis. The sequence goes on along the minus strand of JARHVA010008883.1, from coordinate 80,665 downwards.
GCAAATAATATTTTTTTTATTTAATTAGATAAAAACATATAAATTTAAATTAGTGCATGTAAAATCTCAAGTAAACTCTTAGAAGGGTTGGTAACTTTCATTTTGTTAAAAGCTTGTCACAAGGGAGGTCTTATTTTCAAATCCACCGTAATCTTATTTTATTTATTTTTTTGAATATTTTTTCAAATTAAATTCAAATTTAAGTGATTTGAATTCCAATTTTAATTTTCATGCTATGATTCATGCATTCAAAACCCTAGGTAAACTTGTCGACCTTTTTGTGACACTTGATCTAGTCAAAACCTAAGCAAACATAGCCATGTAACTAGTTAATATTAAAGTTTTGGCACATTCTAGATGCATTAGAGTGGTCTATTTTATGTTTTGAAGCCTCCTATTATTGTTTTCACATGTTTTTTTAATAATAGTGCCTTGCTAATGATTTTGATTATGACTCTTTTGACACTTAGATTTATGTAACTTTAATTCATTTTTACATAGTTTAGAATCTGAATTGTGTAATTAAGTATAGATTCATATGAAATTCACTTTACTTTTAAAATACTTCAAAAAATTCATTTAAAATAGTTTTTTTAATCATTTGTTTATTGTTCTATTTAAAGGGAAGATATGGCTTTGCCTCATTTTCTTTAGATAAATCTTAAATACTTAATGGAAATAACTATAATATATGGAAAATTCATGTTAAATCTGAATTTAAGACCCATAAATTATGGAATATTATCATCAATATTGAGAAATCCCTTGTAGATGACATGTAACACTTGAGCTTACCAATGCATTTCAATAAAAATCATAGGAATCTATGTCCATTATCTTACAGAGTGTTAAAAATAAAATTCTTCTCCACATTGGTAATCATAAGTATCCTAGTGATGTTTGAAAACTCCTTGACTCTATGCATGAAGGCATTCACACTTTAAATATCATTAAATTAATCTTTGAATTGCTAACTACACCTATGAGGGGTGATAAAAAAATTGTTAATTTTCTTGCTAAAATAAAAAATAGTAAAGCTTAATTAGATGGAAGTAATTGTAATTTGATTCAAGATCAGTTGCTTTATTTTATAATTTAGTTAAATAATCATGAAAAATTTAGAAATTTCATTTTAATTTTGAATTCTATATATCAAACTGAGCAAGATATCCCTAACCTTACCACCTTGTTTACTCTTCTAATTCAAGAAAAGCAAGATATGACAAATTTTGATTCTAAGGAGATTGTCACTCGGGAACTTCTCACTCTTAATAATGTTTCTAATAATACTAAAAACTAGAAATACAACCCTAATTTTTTTGAAAACAAATATGGGAACCAAAAATCTAGTAATCAAAATCATACACTTAATTTTAATAGAAATTGTAATGTGTAGGAAATTTGGTCATTGAAGGGAAAAATATTATAAAAATAAGGATAGAAATAACAATAAAACTTATAAAAATAAAAAAAGGAATAAATTTAATTAAAACAAATAGAAGAATCAAAACCCTAATCAGAATAACAATCAAGATTCAAATATTATTATTGTATATACTCTTTTATGTGCTTCAAATGAAAATAAATAGATTTTAGATAGTGGTGCATCGCACCATATGACATGGTGATTCTAGAGATATTGCTGAAAGAATTTATTTAGGAGACAATTCTTTTTTAGAAGCAATTAAACATGGAAAAGCAAAATTTTCAAATGTTGTTATTAGTGATGTTTTCTATGTACCTAAACTTAAAAATAATTTTCCATCTTTTTCTAAACTTTTAAATGATAATTTCATTGTAACATTACTTAAAAATATTTGTTCCATTAGAAATCATTTTAGTTTTTTGATTGTTGAAGGTGTTTACAAGAATGGTTTATATATCTTTTCTCCTTCTTCTGCATGTTTACATTCATTACGTAATAAGAATGAATCTCAATTATGGTATGAAAGATTAAGACATGTTGATTTTAGAATTTTAAATGATATATATTTAAATAATATTATTTTTGGACTTCCTTTTATGCCCTCTCATCATGAAACTTGTGAGGGTTGTTTACATGACAAGCAACATACTAACCCCTTTAATAAGAATCATGATGTGAATTTCTCACATCATTTAGAATTGACTCATAGTGATATTTTAGGACCTCTTGAAGTTATATTTATTAATGGTTCATTGTAATACTATTAATTTTATTGATGATTACACTAGAATGATTTGGTCTTTTTCATTAAAAATAAATTTGATATGTTATCTAAATTCAAAGAATTTAAAGCTAGTGTTGAAAATGCATCTAATTTTTATATTAAGAGATTAAAAAATAATAATGATGGTGAATATGTTAGTAAAGAGTTTGATTCTTTTTTTATTAGTTGTGATATTCAAAGGGAATTAACAAATCCCTATTCACCTGAGAAAAATGGTATTGTCGAAAGAAAAAACTGCATCATCATAGAAATGGCTAGAATAATTTTGCAATCTGTAAATGTTTTTAAGATATTATAGGTTGAAGCTATGAAAATATTGTTCATATTATGAATATAATCCATACCAAATACTTGAATATTTCTACCCTTTTATAAATGTTGACTAAAAAGAATCCTAGTATGGCTCATCTCAAGATTTTTTGTAGTCCTGCTTCTATCTTTTTCCCTAAAGTTAAAAGAAAGAAGCTTGATCCCACTTTTTATTCTTGAATTTTTGTAGGATATAGAGGTAATAAAAAAGGTTTAAGAGTGTATGATCCCTCCAAATATCATATTATTAAGAACAAGAATATTCTTATTCTTAAAAAATCTTTTTGTGAGCCCTCTATGGATCCTCCTTAATGTTCTTATGTTGATGAACCTCATTCTCATGTTTCTCCTTGTGATGAAATAAATTACCTTGAGGAATTTGATCAAATTATGTATAACTTAGAGTTTAATGAATCCCTTGAGTTACATGTTCAATCTAAAATACCTAAATGGTTCTAATGTTGACAACCTTAATAAATTAACTAAAAGTCAACATTCTTATCATGCATTAATGATTATGTATGAATGTGAACCTCAATAATTTGAGGAAGCCACTCAAGATGATAGATGAAGTGCTGTTATGTAATCTAAATATAATATCTTAATTAAAAATCATACTTGAGATCTTATCCCTCCTCTGCCTGAAAGGCATATTATTAGTTGTAAGTGGATTTATAAGATCAAATATAATTTAATTGGTAAAATTGACAAGTTTAAAGTTAGATTAGTTACTCACTAGATTACTCAAAAACCTAGGATTGACTACGATAAAACCTTATCTCTTGTAGCAAAAATGAGTATTGTTAGACTTCTTATTATTCTTGTAGTCCAAAATAGTTGGGTTATCCACTAAATAGATTTCAAGAGTGCATTTATCAATGATGATTTAGAAGAAAATATCTATATGACTTAGCCTAAAGGTTTCACTCTACCTAATAAAGAAAATTATGTATGCAAGTTAAAAAAATCTTTATATGGTTTAAAATAGGTTTCTCGTACTTGGCATTCTAAAATTATTTCATTTTTCAAAAAAATGGATTTTTCTAATTGCTCTTCAAATAATGATCTCTTTGTTAATGTTAAAAATAGTCATTTTATTCTAATTATATTATATGTTAATGATTTGTTGATTACTATTGATCTAACTATTTTAATTCATAAATATAAGGATAAACTGAGTAAAATGTTTGAAATGATTGAATCTTATTGTTAAGTTTAACATGTTTGATTGTAAATCTACTAGTACTCCTATTGAAGTTGGTATTAAACTTGATCCTAAACCTGTATGTGAAAAATCTAACTCTACTTTGTATACACAACTTATTCAAAGTTTAATTTATCTAACCATCACTAGGCTAGATATTTCATATGTTATGAGTGTTGATTTTAGATTTATGCATGATCCTTTTTTAGATCATCGGAAATTAGCTAAATGCATTCTTTATTATATCAAAGGAATTATAAACTATGGTTTATTTTATTCATCCATTGATAATGATAATTTATATAGTTATTGTGATGTTAACCATGATGATGATATTTTAAATCACAAATCAATTTCTGGATATATGTTTAAGTTTGGTGCAGGTGCTATCACTTAGAATAATACGAATCAACTTAATGACTCACTCTCTTATATAGAAGTAGAGTATATAAGTGATATGAAAGCTAATAAAGAATCCATATGGTTATGAAATCTATTGGGATAACTTTATTTGTATGTTTCTTAGAGTACCATCCTTCATTGTTATAACCAAAGTTATATAGCTTTGGTGAAAAAGTCTAGTACAACACTAGAGAACTAAACACATTGAAGTTCATGCGAATTTAATCTGAGAGAACTTTTTTCAATGGTGATATTAATCTATAGTGTTATCTTATAGATGAACAAGTGGAAGATATATTAAAAAATCCACTTGGTGCTACCAAGTTTTGTCAGTTTCATGTAATGTTGGGCCTCTTGGAGTTACCATTGAGGGGGAGTGTGCATGATACTTCCACTTCTTAATGGCTATGTATTTCTTCTCCTTATCTATACTTATTTTCATTTTAAAGCATTATAAAATTCATGTGAAAGTTTTAAATTTATACCCAAATACATTAAAAATCATAATTTGTAATGGAAGTCCTTATGTTATAAAAGGCTCCAAATATGATTAGTGATTATTCATGAGAAACTATGAGATGTAGTCCCACAATCATGATAGACTAAACTTACTTTCAAGTAATTTATGGATTGTAATTCATTTTGTTTTAAAATGTGGTGTTTGACATGATGAAGGCTGTTAAATCCTTTAATTGTGTACATAGTATAATTCCATTCTAAGGTGACTATGACATTTTTCCCCACTTAGCATTAAGGGGCAGTGTTAGATAATTTAGTCCAAGGTAGGCTTATTGACCCTTAGCTTTGTAAAGTTATTAAATAATAATAATATATTATTTATTAACATAAGGTGTAAACATCGTGAAAATAAATAATAAAGTTATAATTATTTAATTAGTTACCAAAATTTAATTAAATGACTTTATCAGGATGGATGGACTTGTTATTTTTAAAATGGTCACATCCCTTAGAATTTCACTATAAAATATGGTTTTATCCCTATTATAAATTAATTAGAATATGATGTTATTTTTCATATTCAACCTATGAGTTTTCTTAAGGCCATTCTATGAATACGTGAGAAGGTGGATGAATTTGTATTTGGGTTATTATTATTTTTCAATTATTGAATATCACTCATGGGTTTTATACCTCCTAGAGGTTTTCCCACTTTAACATATCTGTTTCATTTCTCTCATATGATTATATTATTCATTTACACTTCTATATCTCATCCTGTGTATTGATACATATATGTATACATGAAATCTTGTAAAACATTATTCTAGGCCATGCGCCCCAAAAACACAAGCTCTACCACTGAGGATTATATAAGGAACAACATGTAAAATTAAATTTTACTTGATTAATAACATCAAACACTGCCTAAATGGAATTATAATAAAAATAAATTATCCCCTACATCTCCTCACTCCAAACCATGTCACAACATTTAACATAAATGCATCAACAATACATTTAGGGCTATGCATTTCTATTCAAGGAATTAAAGTAGTTGAGGGAAAAAAGTGAAAATTTTCAAAGATGAAATGAGACAATGAATATGTGATCATTGATGCAATGAGCTTCATATGCCCAAATATCTTCAAAAATATAAATAGTCAATTGCATAAGGCATTACCTCAACATAATAAAAAATATTTCAATGACTGCTCAATTATACTTATTAGGGAACTATGACAGTTTACCCCAATAAATGACATATCAATGTATGTATTGAAGTCATTGGGTCACAACTATATAAAAATTTAAAACATTTATAACATTATAGACTAATTTTCATCATCAGTGAAGCACGTAAAATCAACTACTATTCATAAATATATTAATCAACATTAGAAATGAATACCCCAAAAGAATAATACTGGAATATGCTCATTTCAATAATAACATCCATGATTCCTTTAGAATAATAATGATATTTCTAAATCTTAACACATTTTTATGAAACTAACAAATTGGAAACAATGCATAATAATTAAATGTTAAAATCATTAACATTCCAATTTAAATATTTAAATCAAAACAAAGCAAACAACTGGTGACATCTAACCACAATGAAACTCAACTCAAACCAAAAATTATTCTATGTAAAAGATAAAATATTATTTTAACATCCAATCTATGGGTGAAAATAGGGTTAGTTAATGGAGACATTAGGGAAATTATTGATATTGCCTATAATTTAGAATCAAATCCACCTTCCCTACACATGTATGTGGTTGTTCTATTCAAGAAATAATCTAGTCCCTAATTGGATATTTTCGATCCAACACATCTTCCAATTCTTCCTATAATAATGGATAATCCTAGCCAAATGCCTATCAAAATGGCATGGGATTTGATCATACATAAAGCACAAGGAATCAATTTCAATTAGGTAATAATTGATACTGAAAACATTAAATATCAAGGGTTGACCTTCACTGCAATATCAAGACTACATTTAATGTATGACATGCATATCGCCTATATATTTACATTTAATTCTGACAAAAAAATGAAGAATAATAAATTTTTAAACCTTATAAATATAGAGGAAACAAGACTCATTGTAATAACTCATCCATAATATTTATAAAAAAAGTTGCTTTTTTCAATAAACACAAATAAATAGAATTCACATATTTTTTACATTCATTACTATTGCTCAACCACTTCACACTCATAAGCACTTGAAATAAAATAGACATCCATTCCATCATAACATGGACCTTTAGGTCAATGTCAGGATTTAGTTTTTATCATTCTTAAATGGGTGTGATATATATATATATATATATATTACTATAATTGTGTTTTATTTAATGTAATTGTAATATAATTATTTCAATATAACCCTTAGTTTAATCCCAAATTGAGACCTTAAATTTGTATTTGACCAACATTCCGAATTTGAAGTTGGAGAAAGAATACAAACACATTTCCCTACTATTGATATGTGACACAATTTAGTATTACCACATCACATGACTTGAAGGTTGTTGGTGTTGATGTGTTGGCCATAAATGAGAAAGTGGAACAGATGGAAGTTATTTATATAGGTTACTAAATTTAGTTAATGACATTTATTTTGATATTCTATCAATGGTAACATTGTAGAGAATATTTTTTTAGGTTTTCACACATGAAACATTGATTTTGCTTATTTAGTGTGACAAGGAAGGCCTTATTTTTTTTATAGCTCTCCATGCATATATCATATATTATGGATGCAACCATTGTGAGGTGGGTTAAACTAAAAATCAATTTATATGAATGATTGTAACAAGTATATTTTGTTTGTCTATGTTTTATTTCTAGCACTAGGTAATGTTGATGGCTTATTTCACACACCAACTCAAATGGGAAAGTCACTCATCCATATTATTCTAAAGGGATTCACGTAGGATCTCCCGAAGGTTTATTATTACCAATTTATATCATATTGGGTGACATAGTTTGTCTATGCAAAACTGTTCTAATTCAATGGGCCTATTAGTTTGTAACATTATACTTAGTTTTAATGTTATTCTGGTATTTTAATTGACAAGATAGAAATGATATTTAAGGAATGGAAATGAAGTTATATTTTAGTATTCAATTGAAAAGAGGAGAAAAGAATTACTTATAAATCCAAAATGGTTGTTCAATTCACATTCCTAAGAAGACATTTCTTATTCTTATGGGAATGAATAAATAGCTTATTGAATAAGACAAAATTTGTCTAAAGAGACAAAAGACATTTAGGAATAAATAAAAAATTATATATAATATTGTTACATCCCCACTTAATCTATAGGGGTATTTTTTAGAGTAAGCATTCATCTAAAATTTTAATAATTTTCTCGTCAAGCACTTTTGTCACAATGTCTTCTAGTTGCTATATTGTATGGAAATGTTACAACTTATGTCTCCCATCTTTCACATGGTGCCAAATCAGATGAAATTTGGTATTTATATGCTTTGTTTAGTCATGAAAGACTATATCCTTTGTCATATTTATTATAGAAGTGTTTTCAAACATGAGAGGTGTTGATGAAACTTGTTACTCTTAAAAATCTTAATTAACCCTTCTGAGCCATAATATCTCTCTATTTTACTCTAAAGCAACCATATATTTTATTATGTTGAATAACTTACCAGAACTGATTACTTCTTAGATTTCCATCTAATAACTATTTTTTCCAAATTCATCATAAAACCTAAGGTCAAATTTTAATCTTTCTGATCACTAGTATAGTTAAAATATGAATACCTAATTAGTTTGAAGTGTCCTTACTTGGAGTATTTGAGCCCAAAATTATGTGTTCCTTCGATATATCTAAGGACCCTTTTTTAACCCAATAACGGTCCCTAGTTTATAACATGAATCTTAAGGGGAGACCAACTCTAAATGATATATCTAGTTAGGTTGTGGTCACATAAATCATATTTCCAATGATTTGTCTATATTTAGTGGCATCAACTGAATTTATTGAATATTCAGATGTCAATTTGACATTTTGTTTCATGGGAGTATTGAGAGGCTTACAATATTACATTAAAAACTTACTCATAATGTCACCAACATACTTTTTATAAGTGAGGAATAAATACTTTGGATTTTGAATTACTTCAATACCCAAGTAGTGATGAATTTAACTTGATTTTTTTATTTAAAAACATTTCATCAACTATGATTTGAAATTTGTATTTTTTGATTCATTGTTCCATATGATCATAAATATACACCATTTTGATGAGAAAGAGTTACATCTTTAAACTCAAAAAAAATTTAAGTTTATATTCATGAGCTGTTTGTCTAGTTTGTCATATCTTTTTTGAGGGGCTTGTTTCAAACCATACAGTGATTTTTATAATTTTCACACCTTGTGCTCTTTTTTATTTATTGAAAAATATTTGGTTTGTGGAATGTACACATTTTTATTGAGTCACCATTTAGGAATGTAGTTTTTTGTCCATTTGGTAAAATTTTGATCCATTGTGAGAAACCAAAGCCAACATGGTTCGAATGGTAGTCCTTTTTGTTGTAGGTGCAAAGGTTTAATTATTATAAATTATTTATTTTTGAGCATATCCATTGGTAATGTTGGGTGAATATTTTGTCACCAGCTAACTGATGGGAAAAATAGGTCTCTTTAACCATAGCAAGGGAGATTGGTTGGCCAAGTTGTAGGTTTACCACATAAAAAGGGGGAAAATCACTCCTCTCATCAAGGGGAGGTTCCCTATAAATATGAGGGGCTATATATATATGAAAAAAATAACACTCAAGGGTAGGACAACACCATCCATCTCTCTTTTTTCAGAGATGATGTTCACAAACAAAGGAGAAACCTAGGTGAAAACATTGAAGGCACTTCTCTTCGTTTAAAAGTGGTCTTGCAGCAAATAGTAGGAGTTCTTTCTGATAGGTGACAAGTAACTATAACTAGAATAGGGTGCAATAACCATCAGAATGAAGTGTAACACAAAGTCTCCACCTCAACTACAAAAGAGTGAAATATGAAGGACAATGAGTGCACAAAGTCATCCCAAGGCCCTTTACATAGAAAGAAACTAAAACACACACACTAAAGACAATTATGGTAGAACAAAGTCTCTCCACAGTTGGCTTCAGGACACCTTCCTGATTACTTCCACTAGTTCTAATTATTTCATTAAAATGGACAAGAACACATTTAGGAAATAGACGTAAGAACAATCTCCTAAATGACACAAGCTATTACAACACAAAGTCTGAAAGTAACTTGCTTTCTCATGCAAATAAAGAAATATGATTAACAATTTGAGCTCAAAGTCTCAGTAATCACCTTTCAATTTTGGCAGAGTTTTGCTTCTATAACTAAAAAGATCCCCCTGTATAAAATAGGAGATTATAATATATAGTAGCCAAGAAAGGCTTGGCACTTTGTTTCATGGAACGACCCATGCTGCATAAAATTCCTTGAATGCATTTTTAGTTTTGTCAAAGTGGGCCATGTTGGAATAGGGCATTTGCCTTAACTATGGCATGCTGATTCATCTTAAATGTCTTATCCTGGGCCTGGGTCATCTGGTCCTTTTCTTGATGTTTGTGCAACTGTCCACTTTGCCTTTACTCTGAGGGAGAAAAATAGGCCACGCTTTCAATATTTTCAAGATTAAATATCTACTTGGTGGACTATTCCACCTATTGAAATAACTCTTGCACAAATATTTCTAGTATTTACCTCTTTCCTGTTGCAATTTGAGCTCTCGAGCTATCTTTTCCCTTTCTTCTAGCCTTTTCAGCTCCTTCTTCAACTGGTAATTGAGTTTATTTTTAGGTTTCGTGCCATATTTGAAAATAAATAGATATTTCATTACCCTAAATTTGACATCCATAGGGACGTCATTGGTTCACTATTTCAATGGTTTGAGTGGCCTCCTTGGTTCCTTGGTTCCATCACTTCTTTGGTTCAATCACTTGAAACATCTCTTTGGACTGGTCTCTGGAATCTTCTGCTTCTTTCCTTTACTTAGAGCTTTTTTGGTACTTTTGAACCTGTTGAACCTTTGACACATTTTGGTTTAAGGTTCAATGGTTCATCCTCTTTCTTAGAAGCCTTTATTTTCTCTAAGTCTTTCGAGTCTGTAGAAACCATCCTACAAAGTCTGTGAAACCAAACTACAGAGTCTGTAGAAACTAACCTACAGAGTCTGTAGAAACTAGTCCGTAGAACCCAACCTGTAGAGTCTGTAGGAATGAGTTCATAGAAACAAGTATATAGAGTCCATAGAAATATTCCTTCAAAGTCCATAGAAACCTTCCTTTAGAGTCCATAAAATCAAGCCTACAGAGTCCATAAAATCAAGCCTACAGAGTCCATAGAAACTATCCTATGGAGTTCATAGAAATGAGTCCATAGAAATGGGTCTGTAGAGTCCATAGAAATGTTTCTTCAGCTTAATGTCTTTGGAACCTCTCGAAGGGAAGGTGTCCCTTTGGACCTTGAAAAAGGTCCATTTCTTGGTCACCGAGAGCCACCCGCAAGGGTACTTGCCCTTTGGGGTCCTTTAGAGTGGTCTTTGGGCAGTCTTCTTCATCAATTCCTTCAAACAAAATGTCTGAAGGAATTCCTTCAGACATTTTGTCTGAATGAAATCTTCCCTTACCTTAACCACTTTTCATCTAGATTTTGATCATTCCTTCAGATAAAATGTCTGAAGGTATTCCTTCAAACATTTTATTTGAAGGATTTCCCTTGTAAAATTTTGCCATGGAAAATCTTTATGAAAGACATCTCTTTATCTGCTTTTGTTCACTACCCTCTGCAAGGGCACTTGGCCTTTGGTTCACTACCCTCCACAAGGGCACTTGTTCTTTGGGATTTTGGGCACTCCTTTGAATCATTTTTTTGAACCAACTGATTAAACCAACTTTGGTTCAACAGTTCAATGGTTCAATCTTTTATTCTGCTAATTTAATTGACCACTTGATTAAATCTCATTAAACCTTTGAACTTTTTTGGTTCAAGGTTCAATGGTTCAATGGTTTAATCTTCCTTCTTCACACTAAATCTTTTGAAGCCGTTGAACATGCCGAAGCAGTTGAAATTTGAACTTTTGCCAACATCGTTGAACCTTTAAACCCATTGAAGTGTTAAACCTTTTTATAAGCGGGGTTCAATGGTTCAATCCTTTCTTTGAAGCTTGACGATGGACCTTTTGGTTGAACCTCAGTGTTGAACCAACCTTGAAATTGCCTAAGTGTTGGAAACTTGTTCCTTAGAGAGAGCTTGCCTATTGAAGTCATTGAACCTGCTAGTCCCTTAACTAAAAAAGCTTGAATAATGAAGAATTTGAATGCTCAGAATAATTTTTGAGAAGGGAAGAGATAATTTTAGCTTGTAGGACCAAAATAGTTCATATGTTGTCCCAAAAATGAGTGGTAGATTTTGGGAACAACAACTGGCTCTAGTTGGGAAACTTCCTTCAGTTGAAAATTTGGAACAACTGAGGGGAGTAGAAACTAGAATCTCCAGTGCCTTTAAGTATTCCATTGGGCTATGGAGTCATGCTACCAAAAATAAAGGTGCCAAAAATGAAAATGAAAAGCACAAAATAGAACTAAAGACTATATAAATATACATATGTACAGATGATTTTATCTGATACTTCAAGAATTGAAGTGTTTCAGATGCTACCCATTGTGAGGCAGAGAAAAGGGCGTGCCATATTGATACTTCAATAGGAAACTATTTCACCATTGAGCTAATGGATAGTAAATGGGCCTCCCCATAGGAAAACAAATTTCCCATGCATTCCCTTTGGTTCTCTTCTCTTGTCCCATAACAAAACTTGATCTCCAATTTGAAAATCATAGGTTTTTACTTTTTGGTCGAAGAGCTTCTTCACCAGACTTTGATGCACATCAATTCGGTCCACCACCATAGTTTGTTGTTCATCCAGCTCAATCAAGCACATGATCCTCTTATCAATGGAGATTTCATATGTCTAGTCTTCAATCGCCTTTACTAATTTTAATGCTAGAAATACTAGGGTGATTGGTATCTCTACATTGAGACCATACAAAAGTTGGAATGGTTACATACCTATCACCCTTTTGGGTGTAATTCTATCTGCCCATAAAGCATCAACCAATGATTTATGCCATGTTCATTGGTTGTCATCCACTAACTTCTTGATGATGGTCACCAGGTTCTTATTTCTCTATTCTGCTTGGCCATTCCCTTATGGAAAATAATTAGAGTGGGAGAGGGTAATCCCATAATAAAAATAGAATTGAGTGATCTCATAAGAAGAGAAATAGGTTGCATTGCCTGTCACAATCTTGGTTGGGAACCCAAACATGGAAATGATGTTTTCCATGAGGAAATCACATACCACTTTTGAAGTAGCATGCATGGTTGGAATATCTTCCACCCATTTGGTGAAGTGATATGTAGCTGTGAGGACATAATCATGTCCAGCACTTGAAGATGGGTTTACATCACCAATAAAAATGATTCCCCATTGCTAAAATGGCTCTTCTATTACTAATGGCTTGAGAGGCAGAGAAGCTAACTTGGGTCTTCCAATGAATTGTTCACACAGTTCACACCTTTGCACCCATTTGTATGCATCCTGAAATAGAGTATGCCAGTAATAGCTACCTTGCAAAATCTTATGGGTAGTTATAGGAGTAAAAAAATATCCTCCACATGCTAGATTATGGAAGGACTTCAAAAGTTGGTTCAATTGTTCTTTATCCATGTAGCAAAGGAACACTCCATCAAGGCTCCTCTTATATAGGCCGTTGTCCAATAGGACAAAATTGGTAGCTTTTAACTTAACAGTGCTCCTTTCTTTATGAGACAAGTGAGTGGGACACTCACCATAAGTAAGGAAATGAGCAATACTTGAATATCACTCATTTGTGGTAGAGACAAATAGAACTATTGGTGTGTCTTCCACTTCTATTTCTTCATACCTTGCTTCTTTTGGTATGTTGTCTGCAATCAATTGGCAGAGACCCATTCCTTGCATAAGCTTCATTGGTTTGATAATGAGATCAAACTCTTGGATTTTAGCAATCTAATTGTCCCTTTTGGTTTCAAACTCCTGCTGAGTTAATATAGATTTAATTGTGGTATCAAGAACTAGGGCAGTAATGCAGGAATTGAGGATGTAAAAATAAAAGTGCTTTACTACCTTTACCACTACATAAGCATGCTTCTCCATGCTTGAATATGTTCATGAGCTTTGAGAGGACAACTCATGAAGGATATGGGAGACTCCACACCTTCTTTATTTTGTTGAACAAGAATTGTTGAAAGCATGTGCTCAGAAGCATAAATGTATATGGTGAAATCTTTGGTATAATTTGGACAAACTAGAATTGGGGCATGGGCAATAGCTATCTTGATATTTTGAAATGCCAATTTGCCTTCTTCATTCTAGTTGAAGGTGGCCTTTCCCTTCATCATGTTCACAATGTGGTGAGTCTTTTTAGCAAACTTAGGGATGAACCTTCATAAAAAATTCACTTTTCTAAAGAAAGAGTGAACTATAATCTTACTTTTAGGTAGGGTAAGCTCCTAGATGGACTTGACTCTATCTGAGTCAATCTTTATTCCTTCTCGAGATAAAATGTGTCTGAGAAGTTTCCCTTTTGTTACTCTAAAAATAGACTTCTTGTGATTTAAAGAAATGCCATTCTGGTGACATTGTTCTAGCACTTGTTGCAAATGGCACACATGATCAGGGTGATGCTTGGAAAAGATGGTCAAGTCATCAAGGTATACCATAATGAACTTACCCATTTCATCTTTGAAAGCAAGGTCCATTGCTCTCTAGAAAGTGGTGCCAACATTTATCAGGCCAAATGGCATTCTTTGATATGTAAAGGTGACCCAAGGTGTGGTGAAGGCAGTCTTATGCTAGTCTGCTTTACCAACTTCAACTTGATTGTATCTTGAGAAGCCATCAAGTATTGATAACATCTCTGAACTAGTCACTATCTAAAGAACTTTGTCCATGATGGGTAGAGGGTAGTTATCCTTTAAGGATGACTGATTCAAGTTTTTGAAATCCATGTAGAGGTAGATTTCACCATTCTTATTCCTTACAGAGATTATGTTTGCAATCCATGTAGAATGATGGATTGAGAAAATTATCTTAACATTTAGTATTTTTTTAATTTTAGATAGAATAGTACCTAATATCTTTGGATTGTACTACCTAGATTTTTAATTATAAGGTACTGAATCACCCTTGAGAGGAATTTCATGGCAAATTTCATTAGGCTTGAGTGACTTCAGATCATCATAGGATTACACTAGGACATCTATGTACTGGCAAAGCAGAGTGGTGAACTTGAATTCTCTTCTGCAGTGCAACACTTACCAATGTTCACCATCTTGGGATTTTCCTTGGTACCCAAATTTATCTGATCAAACTCCTAAGAGGAGCTTGAATCAATTTGTTATTGTTTGATGAACCTATTATGCTTTTCAAACAACTTCTCAAGGGAAGCCAAGCCTTTTGGGAATTTATTCCCTTTAAGTTGCAGGAATTCTTCACCTGCATTTGAATTTGTTTTAGGGGTTGTTTCACTACCTTCGAAGTGAAGCTGTTTAAAGCTATCTTTTTATTTTAGGAAGGCAATTATCTGGTTGTCACCATTAAACACTTGCCAATGATTGGCATTATTAGGCACACTTGGTTGAAAGACTAGTTCGATAGTGTACCTATCTCCTTTAAAATTTGAGTGAGGAACCAAAAGAGTTGCTGAAATAGCCAAAGCATCAGCTTGGTCATTGAATTTCTTGGGAACTGTAGAGATGTTGAAAGAATCAAAGCTTTCAATTTTATCCCAAACTAGATTTTGGTAGTGGCACAATCTCTCATTTTTGATTTGGTATAGGTTTCTCACTTGACAAACCACTAGCTCAATATCTCCTTTAGCGTGAAGGAGTTTGATGCCCCTATTTATAGTGGCCTTCAATCCAAGCAACAGTGATTCATACTCAATAGTATTATTAGTATTGTTGAACTGTAATTTATATGAAGGAAAATATCTCCTTAGGGAACTATCAACACAATTATAGCTCCTAAACTAGTAGAGGAAAAACTACCATCAAATTCCAATATCTATACCTCATCAGAAGCTGACCTTACCTTAGATTTATCTTTGTGTGGAGGGGAGATTTCTTTTAGGATTGCACTATACTCTCTCATGTCTTCTATTATTTCATTTGATCCAATTTTTAGATTGTCATTTTCAAAGGTTTCATTAGTCACCACATGAACCTCCTTTGTGGACAAGAAGTAATTACCCATGCCTGAAGACTCAAACATAATTTGAGCTTCAGGTCCTGATGTTTTAGTGACAACGCATTTTGCTTCCTTCTCAAGGAGTAGGCTCTACATGATGATTTTGACTGGGATCCTTGATTTAGAGAGGTCCATGCTTAACTCACCACCAACATCCTTGCAAAAATTTCACCCAAGAAGAATGCCATATGAAGCTGGGACGTCAGCCACTAGGACTATCATATTGATCCTCTTATTTGGGAATGCTACAAATGCAAATTAGGCATCCTTGATTTATCCCAGTAGTGGCACTTGTTTATTCTCCATGGAGAAACATCTCCCAAATGTCTTGGTCAGTGTGAGACCAAGGGATTTAGTTACTTTGGCAGACATGACATTGTTAGATGCACTTGAGTCTATGATGTAATTGTTCAACTGATGTTTATTTACTAGTAGGGAGACACAAAATAGTTTAGTCCTTTTGGGAGCAACAGGAGGAGTAATAACAATATTTTTTAGAGTGGACATGTTCCTTGGGGGATCATTAGTTACCTTTCTAACATATTGTCCTACAGGGACATTTTGGTTCTTCACACATTGCACCAACTTATCCAACTGCTCAGGGTTGGATTGCAGAAATTCAAATTCAAATATTTGAATTTTAGTTTTCTTGACATGGTTGACTATGTCAAATGTCTAAAATGAATTATGAATAGGGGAAGGGAGTTCATCCTTCTAGTTTTTAGGGGGGAAGACTGATCTATGTAATTGAAGTTGAAGATAAAGGAGTGTTTGATGTATTTACCTCTTTTGCAATCACCAAGTCCTTTGCTTGAAAAGGCAGAGTGGTTCCCCACTTAGAAATTGAAATTATAGGCTGAGATCCTTTTCCTATTTTGTCCTTATCAGCTTACTAGGTTGACTAGTTCTTAGACTAGGTGAAAGCAACATATGATCCATCAACTACTTTACCTTCACTTCTGGGTTCATCCTGGTAATTCAAGAAACCAATGTTGGAGTCAATAGCTAATTCTTCTTCTCCCTCTATGAAGAGATTAGCATCATCTTCTGGGTTCAACTCAAGTTGGAAGGAGAAATATAATTTTGCTTCAAGGTATCCAACTATTAAATTGGTTGTAGGTGCTTTAATAGCCAATTTTCCCTGAGTGGGAGGAAGATGATTTGGATGCCCTTGATTCTTGACAGCATTGAGTTGGTATGACTGATTGGGGAATATCCTCCTTGGTATATCTATGTACGAAGGGGCAGATGACATCCTTTGTGCCATTTTCTTTTTAAGAGCAAGTAATTCATTTTCCAGCTTCTACACCATTGGATCAATGGTGCCTATAGATGGATATTCAGAAGATGAAGAAAATTTACTTCTATTAGGATATCTCTTTATCTTTCCTACCAAGATAAGATCATCTTCCACCTCAGTGGCCAAATCTTGAGTAGTAGCAAGGTCTATGTGGCCAACACGTCTCAGGTGAAAACTCACATCAGGCAGCTATGAGTTGATGAATAAGAATTTAAGGTTCTTAGGTGTTGGCTGAGCAATTAGGCAAATTTAGTTCCTCAACTTGTCAAACTTGGCTATGAAATCCATCATAGGTTCATGAAGATTTTTTCATTATTTGTGTGATCTAGGCTAGTAGGGCATGTGCATCATCTACAGGCTTGAACCTTGCTTCAAACTTAGCTTTGAGAGTCTTCCAGTCAGTCATAGTCTAGGCCTACAGATGATAGAACTAGTCTACAGTAGCACCTTGCAATGGTTCCACAAACATTCTGACTGCTATGTCCTCATACTCCATGCCTATCACACTATAGGCTATGTTGAAAGCTATAATGTGTTCATCAGGATGGACTCTCCCATCACCAAAGAATTTGAGTAAATTATTCCTTGAACTGCATGGTAGCTCATGTAGAGGTGGATTTAAATTGAGTGGGCCAAAAGAGTTACTCCAGGGTCCTTGAACCACCATGATTTGATTATGGAAAGTAGGGATAACAAATCTAGGTGGAGTATGTATAGGAAAATCTCTATTGATAGTAGAAAAAGAAACTCTACCTTGTAGTGGTGAATTGGTGTTGATAGGAAAAAGACTCCTAGTTCATTGAACTTGAAGTTGTGGAGGAAACAAATTAAAATTTCCCTACTGCATTAACTCAAAAATAGGTTCAACAACACATTACACTCTTTGGCTCCTTGTACAACATGGAGTTGCCAGATTATAGAATAAAAATAGAAAATAACTAGCCTTGCTTCAGCTTGAAACTTGAGGCTTCAAACTACGCGTTCTTCCCCAGCCTCTCTAGTTTCTTAGACCAAATTATATAACATAAATGGATAAGGCTATAATGATAATGGATAAGACATAGGTGATGCTTCAATCTAAAGCTTGAGGCTTCAAATTATGCAAAATTGATGTATCCCCAGTGGAGTCACCAAAACATTATTAGGTGAATATTTTGTCACCAACTAATTGATGGGCAAAATAGGTCTCTTCAACCACAACAAGGGATATTGGTCAGCCATGTGTGCTAGTTTACCACATTTAAAGGGGACAAATCTCTCCTCTCATCAAGGGGAGGTTCCCTATAAATATGAGGGGCTATATACTATATATTTATATATGTAGAAAATAACACTCAGGGGTAGGACAACACCATCCATCTCTCTTTTTTCAGAGATGATGTTCACAAACAAAGGAGAAATCTAGGTGAAAACACTAAAGGCACTTCTCTTCTTTTAGAAGTGGTCTTGCAGCAAATAGCAGGATTTCTTTTTGATAGGTGACAAGTAACTATAACTAGAAGAGGTTGCAGTAACTGACATTATGAAGTGTAGCACAATGTCTCCACCTCAACCAACAAAGAGTGAAATACAAAGGACAATGAGGGCACAAAGTCATCCTAAGGCCCTTTACATGGGAAGAAACTAAAACACACACACTAAAGACAATTTTGGTAGCACAAAGTCTCTCTACAGTTGGCTTAAGGACACCTTCTTGATTACTTCCACTAGTTCTACTTATTTCATTAAAATGGACAAGAACACATTCAAGAAATAGACAAAAGAACAATATCCTAAATGACACAAGCTATTACAACACAAAGTCTAAAAGCAACTTGCTTTCTCATTCAAACAAAGAAATATGATTAACAATCTGAGCTCAAAGTCTCAGTAATCGCCTTTTAATTTTGGTAGTTTTTTGCTTTTATAACCAAAAAGATCCCCTATATAAAATAGAAGATTACAATATATAGTAGCCAAGAAAGGCTTGGCACTTTATTTCATGGAACGGCCCATGTTGTATTCAATGCCTTGAATGCATTTTTAGTTTTTTCAAAGAGGGCCAAGCTGAAACAGGGCATCTACCTTAACTATGGCATGTTGATTCATCTTAAATGTCTTCTCCTGGGCCTGGGTCATCTAGTCCTTTTCCTAATGTTTGCACAACTATCCATTTCACCTTTACTCTGAGGGAGAAAAATAGGCCACGCTTTCAATGTTTGAAAGCTCAAATATCTACTTAGTGGAGTGTTCCACCTACTATAATAACTCTTGCATAGATATTTCTAGTCTTTCCCTCTTTCTTATTGCAAGTTTAACTCTTAGGCTATCTTTTCCCTTTCTGCTAGCCTTTTTGGCTTGTTCTTTAGCTAGTCATTGAGTTTGTTTTTAGGTTTCACACTGTATTTGAAAATCAATAGATATTTCATTACCCTAAATTTGACATCCATAGGGACATCATTGGTTCACTATTTTAATAGTTTGATTTTCCTCCTTGGTTCCTTGGTTCTATCGTTTCTTTGATTCAATCGCTTGAAACATCTCTTTGGAATGGTCCCTGGAATCTTCTACTTCTTTCCTTTGCTCAGAGCTTTCTTTGTACCCATCCTCTTTCTTAGAAGGATTTTTTTTCTAAGTCTTTTGAGTCCATAGAAACCATCCTACAGAGTCTATAGAAACCAACCTGTAGAGTCCATAAAAACTGACCTACAGAGTTCATAGAAACTAGTCCATAGAATCTAGCCTACAAAGTCCATAGAAATAGGTCTACAGATTCTATAGAAATATTCCTTTAGAGTCCATATAAACCTTCCTTTGGAGTCTATAGAATCAATCTTGCAGAGTTCGTAGAAACTATCCTGCAGAGTTTGTCGAAACTAGTCTGTAGAAATAGGTCTATAGAGTCCATATAAATGTTCCTTCAGCTCAATGTCTTTGGAACCTTTTTAAGGGAAGGTGTCCCTTTGGGCCTTGAGAAAGGTCCATTTTTTGGTCACTGAGAGCCCCCTGCAAGGGTACATGCCCTTTGGGGTCCTTCGGGGTGGTCTTCAGGTGGTCTTCTTCTTCAATTCCTTCAGACAAAATTTCTAAAGGAATTCCTTTGGACATTTTGTATAAAGGAAATCTTCTCTTGCCTTAGCCTCTTTCCATTGGAATTTTGATCATTCCTTCAGACAAAATGTCTAAAGGAATTCCTTCAGACATTTTATTCGAAGGATTTCCCTTGTAAAATTTGGCCGCAAAAAATCTTTTCAAAAGATATCTCTTTGTCCACTTTTATTCACTACACTCCATAAGGGCACTTGGCCTTTGGTTCACTTTCCTCTACAAGGGTACTTACTCTTTGGGCTTTGGGGCACTCCTTTGAACTAATCATTTGAACTGATTGATTGAACCAGCTTTGGTTTAATGGTTCAATGGTTCAATCTTTTATTTCGCTCATTCAATTGACCACTTGAACCAATCTCATTAAACCTTTAAACCTTTGAACCTTTTTGGTTCAAGGTTCAACAGTTTAATCTTCCTTCTTCACGCTAAGTCTTTTGAACCCATTGAACTTGTCAAATCAGTTAAACTTTGAACTTTTGCCGACATCATTGAACCTTTGAACCCATTGAACCGTTGAACCTTTTGGGAAGTGGGGTTCAATGGTTCAATGGTTTAATGGCTCAATCCTTTCTTTGAAGCTTGTTGATGGACCTTTTGGTTAAACCTCAATGTTGAACCAACCTTGAAATTGTCTAAGTGTTGGAAACTTGTTCCTTAGAGAGAGCTTGCCTATTGAAGTCATTGAACCTATTGCACCTGCTAGTCCCTTAACTAAAAAAGATTGAATAATGAAGAATTTGAATGCTCAGAACAATTTTTGAGAAGGGAAGAGAGAATTTTGGCCTGTAAGACCAAAATAGTTCATATGTTGTACCAAAAATGAGTGGCAAATTTTGGGAACAATAGGTAACAAGCCTTGATTTGTGCTTTTTAAGTGAGCCATCAACCTTTTATTTGTTTTAGTAGAAACCCTTCCTACCAATTGGTTTACAACCATGTGGAGGATCATCAAAATTCAAAGTCCCATTTTTGACCAATGCGCTGTACCCATATTTCATTTATTTTATCCAAGATTAAAGCTTCTCAGCATATTTAAAATATGTTGGGTATGAATCGTATTTAACATTGAGTTCTTCTAGAGAATCATTCAAGGTGAAATTTTCAATTCTATCTTTAATTTATTCAAGGGACTTATCTGATTGTGATGCAATTGCATGTGCACTTATTGTGCCTATTTTCCCAACTTCATAAGGTTTCACATCTTTCAATGTTTGAGTAGCCCATTTATTCATCTATTTTTGTGTTTTAGGTGACTCAAGTTCATCCTCTAAATTTCCTTCACTTTTTTCCTTCTATGTCTGGTAGCACTTGTTTATTATTTGATGAAGTTTCAATCTCCCCTTTAGAAATTGACTATAACAAAACCTTTGCACCTATATCAAAATGATATGATTAAAAATATGGAATTGACTATAATGAAACCTTTTCTCATGCAACAAAAAAAGCGTCTAATTATTTTTCATTAAGGTTTTTAGTGGGTTCGAGGAACAAAACAAACTCAACTTTCAAATATTGCCTAGAATGAGAAATTAACATTTACATGTTCTTAATCAATTGAAATGTCACTGATTCTTATGATTTCATTGCATTAATCCATTTAAAAATGAATAATAAAAATATAAATGAATATATATATATATATATATATATATATATATATATATATATATATATAGATAGATAGATAGATAAATCAATATAAATAGATTGCATTTAGAACCCACTCTAACCCTAACTAATAGATTTATTAAAGAAAGTGAAAAATATAAGGGAAAAAAGAGAAAAACCCTACTATAATGATAAAAAAACTTGATCCACTCTATCGAATACACTTGAGGAACTAATATCTCAGCTGGACAATGTTCACATAACCACATATGAGGATAGTGCAAGAGTCTAAGGAAAACAAGCAAAGGAAGAAAGAAGTGCATCCACCATATACACAAGCAGATAGTCAAAACAAAATTTCATAACTTTAATTAAAATGTATACTCATTTTAATAACATAATCTTGGATTGATTAGAATTGAATGAGCCTAAAATTTTCTAGATGATGGTGAAGAAATGACATATAAGGAGAAATAAAACTATATAAGCATAAAAATTATGACTACTCCAAGGTTTTTCCTTAGTGAAACAAAGATCCAACTCCTACATTGTCTATCATTTGGTAATGTATATAAATTTATGATCTCAAAGTAAACCATTTTCCCTCCAAAATATAACTATCTCCACTAATGCTCTCACCAACTAGCTTCTCCCCAAATACTATGCCTTTTTCCCTCCTTGATGAGAAAATAATTAAAATCACAAGTCAAAATTGGTAATTAAAAGCACGTTTTCACAAGTAGCAGATGGAATTAAAAAAATTTACTTTGTAAAAAGTTACCAAAACTAAAAAAAATCAAAATTTTAGGGTTTGAATGATATTTTTGGTGTCATAGACATCTTGAAAAAAGGACAAGGAGTGAGAAGTTATAGGCCAAAAAATACCTCCCATACCTTAAGATTATGGGAGGCACATACATGTTTAAAATTGCACTTTTTAAAATGCCCAAATTTTGGTGCTTGGGATTTAAAATCCCAATTATCAAATGAAATCATTCTTTGAAAGGTTCAATTCCTAATTGTGTGATCAAATATAAATTAACTATATAAATGAAGTTTTAATTTGAGTTTGGGTCCCCCAAAACCCAATTGGCCTTGAGATCCGTGATTTCTACTATGTTACATAGATCTTAGGCCTTATGTTGTGTTTGGTGATCAAGGAATTCTTAGAAAAGGCTACTTTGTGGATGGATCTTGTTAAATATGTGAGGAGTTAAGCCTACATAACATTGTGGCAATCACAAGGGTGGGGGCTTAGACCCAATCAAGATCCAACCTTTAACTAACATTGAATGATAGGGGGAACAAGTTCAACAACCTAGTGAGGGAATGTTCCATGATTAATAAAGGATGGGATTAGTACCTACCAATAAACATGTTTAGGGTTTAAACCCTTAACACCAAAATAGGTATTACATAAAACTAAAGATAGACCCATGTAGAGTAAAACAAAATTAACATAGAGACCCAATATATAATAAGATCCTAGACCCAATCAAACTTTTAAGTCTAATTAGATCTAGGATAATTAAATAAAATTTAACAAATACCCACCCATAAAAAAAAGTTAGATTAACACTCCAAAGTGCAAAAATAAACTCGCATGACCTAATCAAGGTTTGAACCCTGATTAGGTCTATAAATTCATATTTTTAAAAATATCGTACAATAGACCTAACTATAAAAAATCAGTTTTTTTGAATAAATTTTCATGTGTGATAATGGGATGTAAAACTTACTTTGGGACCAATTGAAAAATATGAAATTTTCTTGTGTGATCTTGATCTTTGCAATGGAGAGGGTTTTGAAGGTTGATTTCACACACACAAAAAATGATCTCATGTAGTGGCTTGAGAGATATAAGTAAGAAATATTTTAAAATTCAAACTAGGAGGTTAATAATCTCCTTTCATGATAAGATGCTTATATGATGTTTTCGCACATAGACATGGTCTCTTCAATGGAGGTGGTTGGAAGACCTAGTTTGTCACACAAACTACGACAACCCACCATGGAAAATTGATATTATTGAGACCAAATACATGTGAGCATATTAAGGAGTGGAAAAATAGAAAAAGAAAGGTTCCTTGATTCTTGAGAAAATTGATCATGTTGTGCAAGATAAAAAAAAATGGAGACTTTATTAGAAAATAATCTTGTGTATTTTTTAACTAGATAAACATCTCTATATACTTGAAATATATTTCCAAGATAATACATGAAACATGAACATATCTAAGAGAATAAAATAAAATAATGGATATCAAACTAAATTCAATATTCTTATTATCATAGCATGTGCAAATGAGTTTATTGCCAGTTTATGGAACCCATAAAGACTAACTAATCTGACTCCAACCCTTGGGCTCATGAATCCTACCTTGAGAACGCTCGTGTGGGAATTAAAATGCTTCTAGGTACACGTTCATATCCATAATTAATATTTATGTCGTTCCACTCAGTTCCTTTCCCTACTATTAGCTAGTCATCCATAGCCTCATTATAATTTTCTTGAATCACCTAGGCATTAAGTTTTTCAAAAAATGATTTTTCGAACCTATTTATAACTACATGAAGTGAATTAAGGATAAATTAACTATGATTTCATCATAGATCAATAAAATTAGTAAATTGGTATATTCAGTGATGCGGTTTGGGAAAAAATGAGCCTATTTCAAACCTAATTTTGACTATGTATGATTTGATTTGGGGTTCAATTGGTTCCAAATTCATCACATAATGAAAAAAGAATTGATCGGTTCTTTAAATAATGTAAATGTGGATAATTGTATCTCCTTGAAACTAACTATGATAATAAGATTTTATTAGAGCTAAATTAACTTTGATTCCATCAAAAACTAAACCATTTAGTCAATTGATATTATTATTGATGTAATTTTGGATAAATTGATCCATGTGAATCTATTTTAAATTATTTAAGATGTAATTTGGTGATCAATTGACCCCAATATCATCAAAGAATGAACAAAATAGTTGATATGTTCAATCATGGAGGCAACTGGGCCCAATTTGAGCCCCTTCAACCTAACTATGAATGTAAAATGTGATTGGGGGCTCAGTTAGCCATAATTTGATCATAGATCAAGCCAAAGAGTCAATAGGTGTAATTAGTGATGCAATTTGGTCCAAAATAAGTCCCTTTCAAAGCTAATTACAATTATATAGGATGTGATTCATGGGTCAGTAAGCCACAATTTCATCACATAGTGAACCAAATAATTTATTAGGTCAATCATAGACATAATTGGCACCAATTTGAGCCCCTTGAACTTAATTATGACTATAATATTTGATTTAGGGCTAAATTATTTCTAATTCCATAATAAATTTATCCAATTAATCAATTGGTTCAATAAGAGACATGATTTGGGCCAAATTCAGTGTGGTAAACATAATTTATACCTCAGTCAAATGTATAAGATGCATTTTATGGATTAATAAACATTAATTTTGTCATAAATGTAATCACAAAGGTAATTAGGGAAAATATGATCCCTTAGAACCTAATTATGACTATAGTATACGATTTTAAGGTGAATTAGTATGAACCTAATTTTACTTGTATATCATGTGATTTGGGCATCAATCAACCCTAATCTCATCATATAATGAACCAAATAGTTGATTGATTCAATCATGGAGGTAACTATAACTAATTTGAGCCCTTTCAACCTAAATGTGACTATAAGATGTGATTTGAGGCTGAAATAGACATAATTGCATCATAAATTGAGCCAATTAATTAATTGGTTAAATTTATGATTTGATTTTGACCAAACTAATCCCCATTAAAACTTAATTTTGAATGTATATATTGTGGTATGGGGTAGAATCAACAACAATTTTAACACTGCATGAACCAAAATATCTATTGGTTCAATCACAAATGCAATTTAGACCATTTTGATCCCCTTTAACCTAAATTAAACATTATGACCTAATTTAGGGCTAAATTATCTCTGATTCAATCATGAATTGAGCTAATCAGTTAATTGGTGAAATTAGAGATGCAATTTTGCCTAAATTGATCCATACAAACTTAATTTTGATTATATAGGATGTGATTTGGGCATGAATCAACCCCATTCTTATCAAAATGAACCTGTTGTCACTTAGATTCACACCATTTAAGGATATTTATCAAATCTTCTCATCCAAGTAGCATAATTGAAACACCTCTAGGCTATGGGTAAGCCTAAGAATGAGGTGAACCTTTAGATAGGGCTAGATCCCTTGATACACCACTTATAGAACAATACTACACCTATACTTGTCAGGGAAAAATGAGAGGGAAAATTGAAATCAAACTATCCTAAGGGAGGTAATACACCAAATTAGTTGATGACTACCAACCAACTACATGTTACACATGAGAACAAGGAACTAACCAAACATACACTTCTCCAATCTACATCTTCTCACATCAATATTTCATTATGAAGTTGTGGATGAATGTAGGAGGACTAAAAAAGAGGCCTTGAATGATACTAGTGAATATAATAACTCACTCAACCTTGACACTTCCTAGAAGACTTCACATGACCTATAAGAAGAAGCTTTCCAGCTATAAATAGGGTGAAAGAATGAGAAAACATGAAAAGGAAACAAGATTCATCACTAAGAAAGATCAATAATCAAAGTAAAACACACTATGAAAAATCATTGAAGAGGTAAAACATAGTTATCTTTATTGATCCATGGTATGCAAATGAGCAGGGCTTTGCCATACTCAAGTGGAGCATAATTTACAAATGCCAAAATGGATATTTATTATAGAACTTGAGAGTGATAGGAGAAGATAGAAGTCCAAATGTCAAAAGGAAACTTTTAAATATGATAAAATGAGTTACATATGCATGAGAAGAATATATAAAATTAACCATGCAAGGTCAAGAAGCATAAGTGTCCAAACAAGACATAAAACTCTTGAAAAGTGGCATAAAATTTCTTTTACTAGCTCAAAAAACTACCTTCATGATTCACCTCTATTTTAACCTAAAAAAAAATATTAGGGATATGTATTATTATTGGAATTTATGGAAAGGATTTTAGATATGGATCTCCATGCATTGGTTGTAGTCTTCGTCATCTGGAACTTTCCCAAAATGAGCTATGACCATCTGTACTCAAAATAACTCTTATTTCACACACCTTGCACACTTGGCCTAAAAATTAGATTTAGTTTTCCATGAAAATCCATGGGATGGATTGGATGACACTTGGAAAGACTCTCCAGGGACTTATAATTCTTAGGTTCACCTTAAAAAGCCATCCACTTGAAGTTTTCACACTTCTCACCACCATGCTCACTATGCCAGTTTTGATTAGTAGAGATGAATTTGTTTATTGGGGCATATAGTATTTTTTTTAAAGAAATAAATTATCATTTAAAGCTACATTAAGTATCAATCTTCCCCTCCATGTGATTTCCATCTTCAGACTCCTTTTAGAACCTGTAAAACATAGAAATAGGTCAATAAAACATTATTTTGTACTCCATTCATATAATTTTGTATATCTAACCTTGATGGTAAATATTTTTAGAGATAATTATTAAAAATTAAATAATTTTTAATTCCATTTTGGTCTATTATAATATCCATCCATCCTCATTTCTCCAATCAAGTCATTATTCAGGGTTTGGTAGGGTTCTAGGCCATTTCCACTCTTAAGATTTGTTCATAAAAATAGGATGTTTAAGTTAAAAAAATATCCATAGATCATAGTTTAAGATCATTTATAAAACTTATAAACACATTTTATCTCCATGTAATGCATCAAAAGAGATATGAACATTTAAATTTACCTTATCAAGCTCTTTTCTCCATTCTAACAGGTCTGAAGTTGTCTTGAGACAAAAGTGGATTAATATTTTATTACCATAAATAATAATAGATTTAAAATGTCTGAAATTACCTCAAAAACATGACACAATAAATTTTAATTCTCATCTCATGTTGTTTTTGGAAGTGACCCTCCATTTCGCTTTAGGCCTAAACCTTGCCTACATAAGCCTGACTACAATTCCTGTAAGTTTTGACCACTTGTTAGGTTTCATAGTTTTTTTATATGATAATCATGTTTTTTTCAGTTTATTTAAACTTATCACACTCTATTTAATGTTATACTTATCTTTTGTTATACCCTTTTCACCCATTGTCTCCAACCCGCCAGTTTATGCATAAAGGGAAGTACCCTCTATTTAAGACAAAATAGAGGGTAGTTACCCTATTTAATAATATAGTTTGAATGTTTTATAATATTATAAAAGTTGTTATTGTTATATATTTAATATTTTAATTCTTTATTAGGTCTCTATACCCCAAAACGCCCTTAAATTCTAAGGCAAACTATGCAAAAGATATACTATGTGCAAGATTATTTGGTGTAGATTGTATGTTGTATGCTTAGGGTCATTTATTTGAATTATTTACATATAAAGAGCATATTTATATCATTAATATCATGATGAATTTATCCTAGGTATTCTCATCACCTTAACTCTTTACACACCTCTTTATACCCCCTTGATTGGTCAAGGTTGAGTGTAATATTGATTGTGTTCTACCCAAAAACACTGCACTTATAGGTGTGAATACATGGATTAGGTTTTTATAAATATGAATAATAATTATTTAATCCCTAAATGATCCATTTAATCTATAATATTATTCAATTAATAGTTTCGGGTTGAAATGTTCCCAAGATTAGTCATAGGTAGCTGACTGGTTTTCTATGTTTCCTCTATAGAGATGACCCCTGTAGATGTTCATGCATGTTTGGACCCTAGTTATAATGTTTGAAGACCTTATATATGTGTTTATAACCAAAAAAATTCATATCCATACCTACACAAGTCATGTCCATAATTTACCACTACTTTTCTCTAGCTTACTATCTACTTACTGTCAATTATAACTAACTGTGTTCTACCATTTGTACCATACATATAGATGAAAATCACATTTTTGGATATAATTTAATTAATATGAGGTCATATTAAAACCTTAAATATGATCCCATATTCCCTTGATCTACCTATAATATGTTCTTTCTATGCCAAAGACCTAGAACAATCACCATTTGGGTCATTGTCAATGAGTTGACTAGAGCTACCAATTGTTGGGGAAAACAATAGCATTGTAGGCATGAACCATATTTTGAATCACTATGAAATGAATTATATATATATTATATATGTGTTATGAACATTAATACTTATAAAACATTGGTGTCTCTATATATAAACTCTCTGTAAGGATGAAATATGTTTTCACAATCTATTATAGGTGGTCTTTTTAGACAAAGACATGCCTACATATGTACTTACTAAGTCAAAAGACCTAATTATCCAACTCAAGATTGATTTTTATTGTAATAAAATGGCCTATAAAATCAAAAAGACTAATCAATATACAAATATTTTTCCATATCCAAGCTCATACTATGGATTTATAGCAACTTTACAACTAGTTGTAGATCAACTTTTTAGGAAAGAGAAGCCTAAAGGTAAGGTACCTGTAGGTGTATATGGGAATAAAAATACAATATATCATCCATTTTGAAGATCATTTTTCTCATTTATATGTATTTTTTATTTAAAATATAGTCTAGCCATGAAGACATAACCCATTTGCACTTAAAAATGCTAGAGTCACCGTGGAACTTCAAAAATATGTAGATGGCACTATCATAATTTAATGTCCAAAGGGGTAATTTTGAGCCTTCCTAGTAAGAAACCCATAAGACCAAATCATATTATTCATTTTTCAAGTTGAAAATTTATGGTGAGACTATATAATGAGTGCATTTGGGATGATCAGAGCTCAAACTAACATTTTTCTAAGGTATCTCCAAAAATCCTAGGTGCTTTAATCTACATGTTGAGGGATTTGATCCCTTAATACAATCATTTGAATATATGAACATGGATTCCAACCTCCCTTTGTCAATATATCCTTTCAAATAGGTCTTTTCATGTCAAAAACAATTTAATAATTTATAGAGGGTGTCACCACTTGTTTAACCTCTTTGTATAAATACCTTTACATCTCTACTAATGACACCTATAGGTGGTCATTGTAACATACAGGGGGAGAAAGCAAAACTAGAAAGTATACAAGATGTGTGAGTTCCAATGAAGTTTGGGTTTTTTATAAAGGTTTTAAATAGACTTTCATCACTATAAAAATATATTTCTCTGCTCAAACACTTCTCTCAACATGAGATTCATCATGAGGACACCTATAGGTGTATGTGAGTTATAGGTAGGTGGTGAGCAGAATTGAAAACATGTGTATAGTGAATGGTCCCATGAATGGGATTGCGGTCTCTACCAATTATTGAAATGGATGTTATTAATATAAAGGTATTGAAAAAAGTCTAAAAAATTCTATTCCATGTCCTATGGAGTCCATTTCATTAATTTGGATTGTATAAAATCATCCAAATAAGAGTAAAAGATATAGGTTACAAATATTAGTAAGCAAAAAAATATAGTCAACTTGTTAGAGATGGTTAAAAAATCACAACTAACCAATATTAAAAATCATGTTATGGTATTGAATCTCTCTTAGTGTAATACCACATCCCAAAAGCCTTTGACCTGAAACCCCTTTAACTTTATGTACCAAGCACAAACCTGCTGACCACTTTTGTGTGTTTAGAAGGGAAAAAAGGGAGTAGAATGTTTTTAGCTCAAAAATGACACTTATAGATTATGTAAAGCATGTAAATGAGTCTAATAATTCTAAGGATTCATCTCATAACCTTCCCCCATGTGTCACACTCCCTCATGGGCCATAAAAGTGCCAACCTCTTCCTTTTTAAGTTGATTTCTTGATTTTTGATTAGATAACCTACAAGTTTCATATGGGACTAACATTATTTGTAAGGAATATAACCTCTTGGATGTTTGGAAGGAAAATAGGACACTTATACACCTTTAAATCCATTCCAATTGCATTTATGACCATTAAATGCCTATTAAATTACTCAAAATGACAAATTGACTAATTATACCATCACCACAGCTAAAACACATGAAATGACATCAAAAAACATATAGTAAACCCTATGAAATAATATTAAACCCCCTAAAAACCTCTAAAATCATGCTTTTACTTATAGGGGTCCCAATTTGACCTATAGAGTCAAATTTAGTCAACAAGTTGGTGACTCATAGGGTTAATATGCCTATTATACTAAAGATCAGTGACATTATCAACCCATTGGGCTTATGGAGTCATCTAAAGTCTGAAAACACAACAAGAGAACTTTGACCATTTGACAAACATGTTTGACAAAGATAAGACCAATTGAATACCTTAACCATACAAAACAAATCACACACACAAAACAAAGCAAACAAGCTAACAAGACACACACACGTGTTTAAAGAACTTAGGAAAATTAGAAAACAAACCACTATGTACAACTAAAAATTAAGCGTACCTCCCTTTCTGGGATCAAAAGGAAAGTTTCTTGCATCTCCTTCTTCATGATATGAATGATAGTGCCAAGCATGTTACTCTTTGGATTGGAAACTTGATGGATTAGACCTATTTATAGGCACTTCACTTGGTATGCTCTAAAGTGGACCATCTTCAAATAAGTCTCCAATGTAAAATTATTCCTCTTATCCTTGTACACATACCTCATATTGTTGCCTACTCTTCATCTCAAGATCAAATTTCATCTTCTTTGTATTCAAGGTTTCAAGAGGAATGATTTCTTGTTCATTGAAAGATTAAGGATAATAGAAGCCTGTTTTGACCTCCAAAGGATGAGGTGAAATTTTCTTTGCCTCTTTTATGACTTTTTGAAAATTTATATCTTGTTTACCATCACTTGTAATCAGCTCTAAAGAATTTATAGACCCCTTGAGAGACTCAAACTCATTGTAATGTTTTCAAACTACTGCCACAAATCCTCATCTTCTCTTTGATTAGCATCATAAAGGGGAAAAACAAGAGAATCTCCTATCCTCTTATTTATAATCCAAAAGGACTTCATCCAAGATTTATTCTTTCACACAAAGAAGGCATTCTTAATTATCAACCAAAAAATAAGACTCAACACAAGGACTCACCTCTTCCTTAGCATTTGGGACCTTTTTAGGACTCTTAATTTTTATATCAACTATTATAATCTAATTTTTCTTTATTCTTCTTGGTGATGTAAAGACTATCCATCTTGAAATTGGGTGGCTTAGTCTAATGAGGTTGCCAAGGAGTTGTACTTTATTCAAGCAAGAGTTCTAAATTTTTCTCAACTAAATACTCCTCTTTAGGTTCCCAAACCATAGGTACATCAAGACAAAGGGCTATGGGGTGAGGAAAAGATGAACTAGTTGGTGGAGGTGGAATATAGGGCTCAAAATTAGATTGAGAATGATTTGTAGGGAATTCTTTTGGGGGTTCTTGAGAAAGGGTAGGTAGACATTGGGCTAAAATATCTTGGTTATCTTCCTTCCACTTGAAAATCACTTCATTTAAATATGATCCTTCTTGAGCACTCTATTGAGGGAGGTTAGATGGGGTGTGTTTTGGCATAGTATTTTCTATTGGTTCTAAAACATTCATCACACCTTGACTTAGAAATTTCATCCTTGACTCTAACTCTTCAATTTGCTTGCTTTCATTCTCTTTAAATATTATTTCTTGAAGTTCATAGGAATATTCATGAGGATGAGGAGTACAATAAGGATAACATGGAAGATAAGATGTCTCTTGAGGAAGGGTTACATGGGCTTGCATAAGATCTTCTTTCTCAACTTCACACTCTTTATGAATGTTTATATCCTCTTTCTTTCCCAATGATTCCACCATCTTATTCCATCTTAATATGTTAGGACTAGGAGTCTCTTATTGAGATGGTGATGCAATCTAAGGAGTGGATGAAGTGTTCATGAAACTTGGGATCTCCTTAGGCTTGGGTTCTCCACCTTGTCTCCCACTTGGAATCTCATATCTAGGAGTCTCTTTTTGAGGTGGGGATGCAATTAGAGAGGGAAATGAGGGATTAAATTTGACTTCCTTTGCTAATGATATGGACTATTGAATCTTCCTATTATGCAACTCAATATTTCTATCAATATTTACTTCAAAAACCAAGTTTATCTTTCTAACTCCCTCTTCTAGTTTATTGGGAAAAAGATGACTTTGATAAGATTGATAGGGTTCATGAGTAGGGGTCAAGCAGGACTGATAGAAATCTTGGGGAAGTGGATATCAAAGATAATAGGTTTGGTGAGGTTGCTTCTCATGAATTTTTAGCCTATCTTCTAAGGATGAAACTAGGCCACTCACATCTAGCATCTCACTTGTGAGCCTTTTACAAATTACTCTCTCAATAAGTTCCCACTCTCTTTTGACTAGATCTAATGCATATCTCACCTTATGAATGAGATGACTAGGGAATTCTTGAACATATCCCCTTAGTGTATTAAGATCTATCATGTAATTTTCATATCCCAAGAGATTCTACTTGAATTTTGAAATGGATTTGTTTGAGAGGTGACTAGGTTGATTAAGAGGAGCAAGACTTCGATAAGGTAGGCTATAGAACATATAAAACTCATAACAAGGTTGATAAGTGTCATATTGGAGCTGGTAAGGATCAAGACAAGATTGGTAAGAATCACACCAAGGCTTATAAGGAATGCCATAAGCTTGAGATGTCACACCAACTTGTGTAAAATAGTAATCAACACTAAAACTAGTCATAAAAACTCATTGAAATCAAGAATAGAAAGAAAAATATTACCAAAAATATTTAAAAGAAAAACCTAGGCTGATTGACTAGCTGATGTAAATTCAAAGTCATGATTGATGCTTGGATAGATGCCTCCAAAGGCTAATGTGTTGAAAGACAACACCAAACATATTTCAAATTCTTAGACTAAGAGTCCCATCGAGCATGCCAAAAATTGTTGTCACTTAGATTTTCACCCTTTGAGGATATGTCTCATCTCTCCTCATCCAAGTGGCACAATTGAAATACCTCTAGGCTGTGGGTGAGCCTAAGAATGAGGTAAATCTCTAGATAGGGCTAGCTCCCTTGATGTACCACTTATAGAACACTACTACACCTAATCTTGTCAGGGAAAAGGGAGAGGGAAATTTGAAAAAAAATATCTTAAGGGAGGTGATTCACCAAATTAGTTGATGAATACCAACTAGTTGTATGTTACACATGAGAACGATGGACTAAACAAACATACACTTTTCCAATCTGCATTTTCTCACATGAATATTTCATTATGAGGTTATGGATGAATGTTTAGGCTAGGAGGAATAGACAAGAGGTCTTGAATGATACTGGTAAATAGACTAACTCACTCAACCTTAAAACTTCCTATAACAATTCACATGACCTGCAATAAGAAGTTCTCCAATTACAAATATGGTGAAATAATGAGACAACATGCTAATGAAACAAGAGTCATCACTAAGAAATATCAATAATCCATGTAAAAACACTATGAATAGTCATTTAAGAGGTAAAAATTAGTTATATTTATTGATCCATGGTATTCAAATGAGTAGGGATTGACCATACTTAGGTGGAACATAATTTACAAAGGCCAAAATGGCTAGTTCTTATAGAACATGAAAGAGAGGAGAAGAGAGAAGTGAAGAGGTCACAAATACACTTGTAAATCTGAGAAAAAGAGTTACATATGCATGAGAATAACATGTGAAATGAACCATGCAAGGTAAGGAAGAAAAAGTGTCCAAATAAGGCATTAAACTCTTGAAAAATGGCATAAAATTCCTTTTATTGGCTCAGAAAACTACCTTCATGTTTATCCTATATTTGAACATCTCATAATTTATTATGGATAGGTTTGATGATTTTAATTAAGGAAAATGATCTTAGACATGACTCTCCATGCCTTGGTTGTAGTCCTAGTCATATGGAACCTTCCCAAAAGAGCTATCATCATCTACAGTGAAAATAACTCTTCTTTCACACACCCTGCAGACTTGGCCTCAAAATTCACTTTAGGTTTACATGAAAATATATGGGAGGGTGTGGATGAAACTTGGAAAGACTCTCCATTCCATTAGACTACTCAGGCACACCTTAAAAATCAATCCACTTGAATTTTTCACACTTCTCACCATCATGCTCACTAATGCTATTTTTGACTAGTAGAGATGAAGCTATTTATAAGGGTACCTAATAGTTTTTTTTAAGAAATAAATTATCATGGGGAGTTATTTTAAGTCTCAAACTTCCCCTCCATGTGATTGGCATCTTCAAACTCCTTATATAACCTTAAAAACACACAAAAAGGTCAAGAAAACACTATTTTAACTCTATCCATACAATTTCATACAACTAATCTTGATGGTAGGGAGCTTGATAGAGTATTATTCAATATATAATATTTGTTCAGTCCAGTAGAATAGCCCTTCATGCTCATTTCAGCAATTGGGTCATTATTTAGGGTTTGGTAGGGTTTTAGGCCATTTCCACTCTTGAGCTTTGTTCATAAAAATAAGACATTGAAGTTGTAAAAAAATCTTACTATATCAGAGTTCAAGACCCTTGGTAACACATCTAAATCCCTTGGATCTCCATACAAGGAATCAAAAGACATATGACCATTTAGATTTTCCCTATCAAGCTCTTTTCTCCATTCCAATAGGCTTTAAGTTGTCCTAATCCAAAATTGGCTTTCTATGTGCTTCCCATACATCCCAATAGATTTAACATGTATAAAAATACCTCACAAACATGAAATAATCCAATTTAATTCTCATCTCATGTTTTTTTTGGAAGTGACCCTCTATTTAGATTTAAGCCTAAACCCTACGTACATAATCTTGAATACAATTCTTTTAGGTTTGGACCATTTATTAGGTTTAATAATTATTTGAGATTATCATCATATTTATTTAGATGTATTTCAACTTCTCACACCATCTTGAAGGGTCTCCTTAGTTTATGGTCTACCCTTCTCACCCATCCTCTTAACCCACAAGTTTATGCATAAAGGGATGTACCCTCTATCTAAGATAAAATACAAGGTACTTCCCATATTTACATAGATATTTTGAATATTGGAGAATATTATATAGGTGTTGAGGATTCTATATTAAATATTTGGCTTCTTGATCAGTTCACTTGACCACCAAATTCTTTCAAATTCTCAAGCAGACTGTGCAAAAGATAGACTATGTGAATGATTTTTTGGTGTGGATTGTATGTTATATACTCAAGTTAATTTATTTGATTTATTTCCATATTAATATCTTATTGATATCATGAATATCATGATGGATTTATCTTGGGTCTGATCATCACCTTAACTCTTTACATACCTCTTTATATTCCTCGACTGGTCAAGGTTGAGTATAATGTTGACTGTGTTCTACCCCAAGGCACTACACTTATAGGTGTGAATGTATGTATTAGTTTTTTATAATCATGTATAAGACTTATTTATTCCATTAAATATCCATTTAATCTATACTCTTTTTTAATTCATAGTTTGGGGTTGAAATGTTCCCTAGATCGTCATAGGTAGTTGACTAGTTTTCTATGTTTCCTCTGTAGAGATGACCCCTGTAGATGTTCATGCAATTTGGAACCTATGTATAATCTTTTAATACCTTATAAATTTTATTATTACCAAAAAAATTAATATCCATACCTATAAAAATCATGTTGATACTTTACCATTGCTTTTCTCTAGCTTATTATCTACGACAGTCAATTATAACTGACTATGTTCTGCCATTTGTACCTTGCCTTTAGATGTAAATCACAGTTTTGGAGATAATTTAATAAATATGGGGTCATATTA
Source organism: Torreya grandis (assembly GCA_037957365.1). NCBI lineage: Eukaryota > Viridiplantae > Streptophyta > Pinopsida > Cupressales > Taxaceae > Torreya > Torreya grandis. The sequence continues at coordinate 43,904 of JARHVA010008883.1, read as the reverse complement.
AAACCATTAATTCTATCCCATATTTCCTTTATACAATTATAATATGCTCTTTCTATGCCCAAGACCTAGAACAATTACCATTAGGGTCATTGCTAGCTAGTTGACTGTAGCTACCAATTGTTAGGTGAAAATATAGTATTGTAGGCATGAAACATCTTTGGAATCACTATTAAATGAATTTTGGATTGAATATATGTCTTATGAACATTAATTATTATAAAAAATTGGTGTCTCTATATATAAACTCTCTTCAAATATGAAATATGGTTTCACAGTTAGCTATAGGTGGTCTTTTTAGACCAAGACATGCTTATAGATGTACTTACTAAATCAAAATACATAGTTCTCCAACTTATGATTGATTTTTATTGGAATAAAATAGCCTATCAACTAAATAATACTAATCAATATGCAAATATGTTTCCATCTCTGACTCATACTATGGATTTGTAGCAATTTTGCAACCAGCTGTAGGTCAACTTCTTAAGCAAGAAAACCCTATAGGTAAAGTACCTTTAGGTGTATATGGGAAGAAAAATATACTATATCATCCATTTTGAATATCCTTTTTCATATTTTTATGTTATTTATATTTAAAATATATTCAAACCATGAAGACATACCCCATTTGCACTTGAATATGCTAGAGTCACCTTGGAATTAAAAAAATCTATAGATGGCACTGCCATAATTTAGTGCCAAAAGGGGACATTTTGAGCCTTCTTAGTAAGAAAACCATAAGAACAAATTAACTTATTACTTTTTAAAGTTTAACCTTTATGTTTAATTTATATAATGAGTTCATATGGGATTATTTGAGCTTAACTTGACATTGTTCTAAGGTATCCCCAAGAAGCCTAGGTTTTTTGTTTTACATGTTCAGGGATTTGATCCCTAAATAAAATCATTTGAATATTTGAACATGGTTTCTGAAATAAATTTTTCAATCCATCCTTTTAAATATTTTTTTCAAGTCAAAAACACTCTAAGACTTTAAGGATGGTATCACAACTTGTTTAACCTCTCTGTATAAATACTGGTCATTGTAACATATAGGCAAAGAATGCAAAACTAGACAGTATGCAAGATGTGTGAGTTCCAATGAAGTTTTATACTTTTAAAAATGTTTAAAATAGAATTTCCATAATAAATATATATATTTCTTAGCTTAGAAACTCCTCTCAACATGATATTCTTCATGAGGACACCTATAGGTGTATGTGAGTTACAGGTAGGGAGTGAGCAGAATTGAAAACATGTGTATAGTGAATGGTCCCATGAATAGGCCTGAGATCTTAAAAAATTATTCAAATGGATGTTATATTTTATCAATATAAAGGTGTTTAAACAAGTCTCAAAACCTATATTCTAATGTGATATACTTTCATGAGATGCCTATAGACGTACATTCATGGATATTTATCTATATATGTTGCATATGATTGTAATTCCATGAAGAGTTACCTTAGATAAAGATATTTAAAGGATAAGGTAATAAAAATAAAATTTATAACATTTAAATTAGACTATCATAACCCTCTATAACCATTATCAAAACATGAAGGAACTGTAAATGATGGAAAATAACATGTTAGCTTCAAAGAGACCAGTCTACGAAATTGAGATGATTTTCTCATCCAGACAACTTAAAACTCTAAAAAAAGCATGAAAAAATTTATATTAATATTTCCATGTCCTCTATATTCCATTCCAACATCTAGATTTTATGTAATCATTCAAGTAAGAGAAACACATGTAGGGTGCATAGATTGGCAAGCAAAAAAATAAAGTCAACTTGTTAGAGATGGTTCTTAAAGCAAAATTGACCAATACTCAAAATATTGTTATGTAAATAAATATATCTAATTGTAATACCACATCCCAATTTTTTTTACCTAAAACCCCTTCAACTATCTGTACTAAGCAAAACTTGGTGACTATTTTTGTGTGTTTAGAAGGTTAAAAAGGGGGAAAAATGGTTTTAGCTCAAAAATGACACTTACAGAGTATGTAAAGAATGTAAATGAGTCTAATTAATCTTAATATTCATCTAAAAACCTTCCCCCACATGCCACACTCCCTCATGGGCCGTACAAGTGCCAAACTCTTCCTTTTTTAATTGATTTCTTGATTTTCAGTTTAGGAGTGGATGAAGTGTTCATGAAACTTGGGATCTCCTTAGGCTTGGGTTATCCACCTTGTCTCCAACTTGTAATATCATATCTATGAGTCTCTTATTGAGGTGGGGATGTAATTGGATAGGGAAATGAGGACTTAAATTTGACTTCCTTTGTTAATGATATGGACTGTTAAATCTACCTATTAGCCAATTTAATCTGTCTATCAATATTTAATTCAAAAAACAATTTTGTCTTTCTAATTCCATATTATATTTGATTTTAAAAAATATGAATTTGATAAGATTGATTAGGTTCATGAGTAGGGGTCAGTTAGGACTGATATAAATCTTGGGGAGGTGGATATGAATGCTAATAGGTTTGGTGATGTTACTTCTCATTAATTTTTAACCTATCTTCTAAGGATGAAACTTGGCCTCTCACATCTAGCATCTCACTTGTGAGCCTTTGCCAATTCACTCTCTCAATAGGTTCCCACTCTCTTTTGACCATATCTCACTTGATGAATGAGATGACTAGGGACATTTTGACCATATCCCCTTAGTGTATCAATATCTATCATGCAATTCTCATAGCCAAAAAGAGTATAATTTAAATGTGAAATGCATTAGTTTGATAAGTGATTAAGTTGACTAAGAGGAACAAGACTTTGACAAGGCTAGCTATAAGACTGATACAACTCCTAATAAGGCTAATAAGTGTCATATTAGAGCTGGTAAGGATCAATACAAGATTGGTAAGAATCACACCAAGGTTGATAGGGAATGCCATATGCTTGAAATTTCACATCAACTTGCATAAAATAGTAATCAACACCAAAACTAGTCATAAAACCTCATTAAAAGAAAGAACAAAATGAAAAATATTACCAACAATCCTCAAAAGGAAAACCTAGAATAATTGACAAGTTGATGTAACTTCAAAGTCATGATTGATTCTTGGATAGATGCCTCTAAAGTCTAATGTATTGAAATACAACACCAAACATATTTCAACTTCTTGGACTAAGAGTCCCACCGAGCATGCCAAGAATTGTTGTCACTTGGATTTTCACCCTTTGAGGATATGTCTCATCTCTCTTCATCCAAGTGGCACAATTGAAATACCTCTAGGCTATGTGTGAGCCTAATAATGAGGTAAATCTCTAGATAGGGCTAGCTCCCTTGATGTACCACTTATAGAACACTACTACACCTAAGATTGTCAAGGAAAGGGGAGAGGGAAAATTGAAATCAAACTATCTTAAGGCAGGTGATACACCAAATTAGTTGATGACTACCCACTAGTTGCATGTTACACATGAGAACAAGTGACTAACCAAACATACACTTTTCCAATCTGCATCTTCTCACATCAATATTTCATTATGAGGTTATGGATGAATTTTTAGGCTAGGAAGAGTAGACAAGAGGCCTTGAATGATACTGGTAAATAGATGAACTCACTCAACCTTAACACTTCCTAGAACACTTCACATGACTTTCAAGAAGAAGCTTTCCAATTATAAATAGGGTGAAAGAATGAGACAACATGCTAATGAAACAAGAGTCATCACTAAGAAAGATCAATCATACAATTAAAAAACACTATGAATAGTAATTGAAGACGTAAAAATTAGTTGTGTTTATTGATCCATGGTATGAAAATGAGAGGGGTTTCACCATACTTAGGTGGAGCATAATTTACAAAGGCCAAAATGGCTAGTTCTTATAGAACTTGAGAGAGAAAGGAGAAGAGAGAATTCAAAAGGCCACAAATGTACTTTTCAAGCTGAGAAAGGAGTTAAATATACATGAGAAGAATATGTGAAATGAACCATGCAAGGTAAGGAAGCACAAGTGTCCAAAAAAGGCATGAAAATCTTGAAAAGTGGCATAAAATTCCTTTTGTTGGCTCAAAAAACTACCTTCATGTTTCTCCTATATTTTAACATCTCATATTTTAATAGGGATATTTTTGTTGATTGGAATTAAGGAAAATTATTTTCGACATGCCTTTCGATGCATTGGTTGTAGTCCTGGTCATCTAGAACTTTCCCAAAATGAGCTATCACCATTTACAATTAAAATAACTCTTCTTTCACACACCCTGCACACTTGGCCTCAAAATTAAATTTAGGTTTACATAAAAATCCATGGGAGGGAGTGGATGAAATTCTAAATACTTTCAATGTGATTATACTACTTAGGCACACCTTAAAAATCAATCCACTAATGTTATTTTTGATTGGCAAAGATGAAGCTATTTTTGGGGTACCTAGTAGTTTTTATGAAGAAATAAATTATCATGGGGAGTTATCTTATGTCTCAAGCTTCCCTTACATGTGAATGGCATCTTTAAACTCCTTATATAACCTTAAAACCACACAAGAAGTCAATAAAATATTATTTTAAATCCATCCATATAATTTCATATAACTAATCTTGATGGTAGGGAGATCGAGAGTCTTATTCAACATCTAATAATTTTTTAGTCTAGTAGAATATCCCTTCATCCTCATTTATCCAATTGGGTCATTATTTAGGGTTTGGTAGGGTTTTAGGACATTTCCACTCTTAAGCTTTGTTCATAAAAATAGGATTTTGAATTTGTGAACAAATCTTACTAGATCAGAGTTTTGGTAACACCTCTAAACCCCTTGGATATATATTCAAGGAATCAAAAGAGATATGACCATTTAGAATTTCCCTATTGAGCTATTTTCTCCATTCTAATAGGATTGAAGTTATCCTAAGCCAAAATTGGATCTCTAAGTGATCCCCTACATCCTAATAGATTTAACATTTCTAAAATGACCTAAAAAACATGACAAAATCCATTTTAATTCTCATCTCATATAGTTTTTGGAAGTGACCCTCCATTTATATTTAAGATTAAACCTTGCCTACATAATCTTGACTAAAATTCTTGTATGTTTGGACCATTTTTTAGGTTTCATAATTATTTGAGATTCTCATCATGTTGTTTTACATGTATTTAAACTTCCCACACCCTCTTGGAGGGTCTCCTTAGCTTTTGGTCTACCCTTCTCACCTATCCTCTCCAACCCACAAGTTTATGCATAAAGAGATGTACCCTCTATCTAATAAAAAATAGAGGGTACATCCCCTATTTACATAGATAATTTTAATGTTGGAGAAGCTTCTCCAAGTTTTGAGGATGAGTATTAAAAGAGAGCTAACATGGAAGACAAGAGGTCCTTTGAGGAAGGGTGGGAAGGGCTTGCATAGGATCTTCTTTCTCAACTTCACACTCTTTATCAATGATTGCATCCTCTTTATTTCCCCATGATTAAATTATCTTATTCCATCTTAGGATTTTGGGATTATGAGTCTCTTCTTGAGATGGTGATGTAATTTGAGTGTATGAAGTGTTTATGAAAATTGGAATCTCATTAGGCTTGGGTTCTCTACCTTATCTCCAACTTGTAATCTCTTATCTAGGAGTCTCTTCTTGAGGTGGGGATAAAATTGGAGAGGGAAATGAGAGCTTCAATAACACTTCATTTTCTAATGATATGGATTATAGCATTTACCTATTTTCCAATTCAGTCTACCTATCAATATTTGTTTCAAAAACCAATTTTGTCTTTCCAAATCTCTCTTCCTACTGATTCAAAAATAGATGACGTTAATAGGCTTGATTGGGCTCATGAGTATGGGTCAAGTAGGACTGATAGAGATCTTATGGAGGTGGATATGAAGGATGATAGGTCTGGTAAGGCTTCTTCTCATGAACTTTTAGGCTATTTTCTAAGGATGAAACTTGGCCACTCACATCTAGCATCTCACTTATGAGTCTTTTCCAATTGGATCTCTCAATAGGTGTGCACTCTCTTTTGAACAAATATAATGAATCTCTCATCATATGAATGAGATGACTAGGGACCTCTTGAATATATCCCCTTAGTGTATCAAGATCTATCATGTAATTCCCATATCCCAAGAGAATTTGCTTGAAAGTTCAAATAGATTGGTTTGAGAGGTGATTAGGTTGACTAGAACGAGCAAGACATTGATAAGGCTAGATATATGACTTATACAATTCATAATAGGGCTGATAAGTGTCATATTGGAATTGGTAAGGATCATGATAAGACTAGTAAGAATCACACCAAGGATAATAGGGAATGCCATAAGCTTGAGATGTCTCACCAACTTGTGTAAAATAGTACTCAACACAAAAATTAGCCATGGAACCTAATTGAAAGAAAAAACACAAATAAAAATATTAACAAAAATATTCAAAATAAAAACATGGGCTACTGGACTAGCTGATGTAACTTTGGAGTCACCATTGATGCTTGGATAGATGCCTCTAAAGGCTGATGTGTTGAAAAACAACACAAAAAAATATTTCAAATTCTTAGATTAAGATACCATAAGGCATGCAAAAACCTATTTTCACTTGGATTTGCACCATTTAAATATATGTCTCAACTCTCCTCATCCATGTGGCACAATTAAAACACCTCTAGGCTATGGGAGAGCCTAAGAATGAGGTGAATCTCTAGATATGGACACCTCCCTTGATGTAACACTTTTAAAACACTAATACACATAATACTGTGAGGAAAAAAAGAGAGGTAAAATTGAAATAAAACTATCCTAAGGGAGGTGATACACCAATTTAGTTGATGACTACCAACCAGTTACATGTTACACATTAGAACAACGAACTAACCAAATATACACTTCTCCAATCTACATCTTCTCAAATTAATATTTAATTATGAAGTTATGGATGAATATTTGGGATATGAGTACTATAAAAGAGGCCTTGAATGGCACTAGTAAATATAATAACTCACTCAGCCTTGAAACTTCCTAGAACACTTCACATGACCTTCAAGAAGACACTTTCCAACTGCAAATAGGGTGAAAGAATGAGATAACATGCCAGTAAAACAAGAGTCATCAATAAGAAAGATAAATCATCCAAGTGAAAAAAACTATGGATAGTAATGAAATAGGTAAAAATCACTTGTCTTTATTGATACATGGTATGCAAATGAATAGGGCTTCATCATGCTCAGGTGGAACATAATTTACAAAGGCCAAAATAGCTAGTTCTTGTAGATCTTGAGAGAGAGAGAGAGGAGAAGATATAAGTCATAAGGTAATAGGGGAACTTTTCAAGATAATAAAAGGAATTAAATATGCATTAGAAGAAGATGTGGAAGCATAAGTTTCCATACAAGGCATGAAACTCTTGTAAAGTGGCATACAATTCCTTTTCTAGCTCAAAAGACTACCTTCATATTTCAACTCTATTTTAACATCCTAAAACTGATTATGGATAGGTACGATGATTATAATGAAGGGAAAGGATTTATGACATGCCTCTCCATGAATTGGTTGTAGTCTTGGTCATCCGGGACCTTACCAAAATTAGTTATTACCATATGGAGTCAAAATAACTCTTCTTTAACACACCCTGCACACTTGGCCTCAAAATTGGCTTCAATTTTCCATAAAAATATAGTTTATTAAGTGGATAAAACTTTTCAACACTCTTCATAGCCTAAGACTACTCAGGTGCACCCTACAAATCCATCCACTAGATGTTTTCACACTTCTCACCATGACGCTCACTATGCCAGTTTTGATTGCCAAAGATGAAGTTATTTTTTGGAGCACCTAGGAGTTTTTATGAAGAAATAAATTGTCATGGGAAGTTATATTAAGTCTCAATATTCCCCTCCATGTGATTTTAATCTTTAGAGTCCTTCAAGAACTTGCAAAAGACAAAAAAAGGTCAAAAAAACACTAATCATTACCCAATCCCTATAATTCCTTAAAACTAATGTTGATGGTAGGGATCTTGAGAGAGTATTATTAAACATACAATAATTTTTCATTCCATTTTGGTCCATTATAATATACTTTCATCCTAATTTCTCTAATCAAGTCATTGTTAAGGGTTTGGTAGGGTTTGAGGCCATTTCCACTCTTAAGCTTTGTTCATAAAAATAGGATGTTGAAGTTGAAAATAAATATCACTATAGTATATTTCAATACCCCTAATAACACTTCTAAACCCCTTGGATCTCCATGCATTTCATAAAAAGAAATATGAGCATTTAAATTTTCCCTCTCAAGTTATTTTCTCTATTCCAAGAGGCCTGCAGTTCTATTGAGCCAAAATTGGCTTTCTTTTTACTTCCCTTCCATACCAATAGATTTAACATATATTTAATGACCTCAAAAAAATCACACAATAAATTTTAATGCTCATCTCATGTTATTTTTAGAAGTGACCCTCCATTTGGCTTTAGGCCTAAACCTTGCCTACATAAGCTTGACTATAATTCTTGTAGATTTGGACCACTTGTTAGGTTTAATACTTATTTTAGATTATCATCAAAATTTTCAGGTTTATTTGAACTTTTCACACCCTCTTTAAGGTTCTCCTTATCTTCTGGTCTACCCTTCTCACCCATTATGTCCAACCTACAAATATATGCATAAAGGGAAGTACTCTCTATCTAAGACAAAACAAAGGGTACTTCCCTTATTTACTTAGATGTTTTTAATGTTGGATAATATTATCCAAGTGATAATTATTCTCTATTAAATATTTTACTTCTTGATTAGGTCTCTAGACCCCTAAATTCCCTCAAATTCTAAGGCAGACAATCCAAAAGATAGATTGTGTGCAGAATTTTTTAGTGTGGATTGTATGTTGTATGTTGAGGGTCATTTATTTTATTTATTTAAATATCAATACCCTATTTATATCATTAATATCATGATGGATGTATCATATGTCTTCTCATCACCTTAACTCTTTACATACCTCTGTATACCCCTTGACTGGTCAAGGTTGAGTGTAATGCTAACTATGTTCTACCCTAAGGCACTACACCTATAGGTGTGTATGCATGGATTAGGTTTTGATAACCTTTTATAATCATTCATAAATCCTTCCAAGATAAATTTCATCTATACTCTTGATCAAATCAATTTTTGGGGTTGGAATGTTCCCAAAATCAGTCATAGGTAGTTGACTTATTTTTTATGTTTCCTCTGTAGAGATGATCCCTATAAAATTTCATGCACATTTGGGTGATACGTACAATGTTTTAAGACCTTATCAAGGTTATTATTACCAAAAAAATTAATATACATACCTACACAAGTCATGCCCATACTTTACCACTATTTTTTTCTAGCTTACTATGTACCACAATCAATTATAATTAACTATGTTATGCCATTTGTGTCCTACCTGTAGATGAAAATCACATTTTTGGAGATATTTTCATTGATATTGGGTTATATTAAAACCCTTATTTCTATCCCATAGTCCCTTTATCTACCTATATGTCATGTCCTCTTTTTTAGTGGACATCGTCAGAGTTGATGGTTAGCCTATTATGTGACCCTCGTAGGCTGATAGGATGGATAAAGGGTCTTGATGGAACTTGGTTTGGCTTCGATTAGTAGAATTTGTCCAATTGGCTCTCATTCAAGCTCTTTTAGACATGTTTGCCTGAGCTCCTATTATATAGGGAATGTTGGCACTCAACAGAGCATCCCTGTTATGGTATGGTCATGTGCGGAATCACTCCTTTGTTCACCAGCTTTAAATGGTTCGAGGATCTGACATGTATTGAGGGAGATATTAATATTTAATTGATTTAATTAAATATTAATTATTTGGCATATTTTTAATTAAGAAACCCTAATTCTTAATTATATAACCCTAATTAGGGCAAGCACACCTTTTTGAGGATATAAGGGTTTCTCATTGGGAGGAGAGTCATGAAAATATTATGATTATTGATTATTGATTATTGCTAAGAATTCTTCTGAGAAGACTAAGCCAAGGGTTCCAAGATTTCATTTGCATTGGAGAACATCCACTCTTTAGTGTGTGTGATTAAGAGGTTGTGAGATATCAGCTGATCTATTTCCAATTTGAGGGATAGCTTCATACAAAAGTTGTCACAGAGATTTACAGGTATTTACTTCATTAGGTTTTGCTTTTAGTAATTGTCCAGATATAGCTTTACTATATTAGCACCATATTTCTTGGGATCTGGTATCCAGCATAGAGGCCACACTATTTTTCTACCACTATACGAGATCCATACCATTCTGCATCAAGTTGTACAGAACCGCAGGTAGCTCAGAGACTGACTTCAGCAGGCCAGAGACCGACATCGGCCGACTTCACACCGACGTCAGCATAGTAGACCGACCGAAGGAGATCGACGTCGATAGTATATCGATCGAAGATGACAATATAACTGATGTTAACGTCTGTGTTTTGACACAAAAACTTGAGCCATTCCAGATTTAGGTTTTATTTCTAGATTTGCAAAAGACCAAGTTTTTAAGATGATATTTTCATATTCTTTTATATGCATGACAAAGGACTTTAATTGTAATCATCTGGATGAGTAATAAGATATTTTATTTGCCAGTTGAGAGATCATATTGTGGTTTATTTATTTATTTGGAATTATTTTTCAAAACTCATAATTTTACTTATTACATGCATAAAACACCAAAAAATTAGAATACACAGAAAAGCAATTCAAAATATCATGTTTCAGAATTCAAGGGAAATAGGGGATATTACAGTGGTATCAGAGCTTTTGTCTTACCATCCTGTTGGGTAGATTGGTCATTGAATCAGTGAATTAATCATGATTACTTCAAGTAATTAGAAATAATGGGACAAGACTATGGAGAAGCTTAAACAAGGTTTGAACCAGTTGGTTGAAAACCAGAGGAGGATGAATGAATTTCTTTCAGACCCCACAATCAAAGACAAATTAGCACGGTGTATGACATCCATTTTTAAATGGGCCACATCACAAAACAAAAGGGAGAAACAAGAGGTCTCTACTGTGGTTTCTACATCTAGAGACATTTTACAATGACATGATATCATTACTATTTTGTTTGAGGACAACAACATGTCCCATGATTCTCATGAGATAGGAGATGGTGATGATGAGATAGTTTCAGTAGTAGCTTCTTCAAAGTTAGATGAGGATGAGTCTAATGCTTGCATTCAGAGTGTGGAGGTGTACTCAGATGTTAGTACACTGAGTGTTGGTGGTCTTGGTGGTGAGTATGTTCCTGTAGTTGTTGCTAAGGAACATGTTGTTGGCGCTGACACACATGTTCAAGATTTGGGAGTACCTAGTCCTGATGAGTTTGGGATACTAGTGGAGTCGAGTCTCTAGATTGATTCTTCTCACATAGATGATAGTGTGGTACAGTTGGTTTTGCCACCTTTATAGAGGGATCAGTTATGGTGTGCGGGGGAGTATGTTGATGCCTCCGCATATAATTTTTACTACACTGAATCATTCATGGAGTATTTTTGGATAGTGAAAGTGTTCATTTGGACTTGCATAAAGTGATAGAAGGTGTTCTCATTTGAGGTACTAGAGCTATTAGCAGATTAGGTGGGGAGATTATAGGGATCCTTTCTACTATGCTACCTCACAGGGATTTTGAGGTGGGGTTTGTTGAACGGATTGCAGAGGGTCCTATCCAGCCTATAGCCACTTGGAGTCAGAGATTGGAGACATCTACAGATTCCCAATTTAGTAATGGTGAGCCAGTAGTAGAGTTTGGGGGTTCCTACTGGAATTATATGGTGGGGTATGCTCATTATTCTTCTTTTGATCCAGAGATCAAAGATTTGATTTCATGTAGGTGTAAATTGGCACCTATTTCTTACCATCTATTATGGAATGGATTGGCACCATCTTTTGCAGATGGAATTGGTAGTTGCAAGTTACACAACATATAGTATCGACACACCCAGTGTAGTTTATCAGAGATTAGATTTGGTGACATGAGGGACATGAGGGACAATTTGACGCCATGGGATGAGAGTTGTGATAGACATGGCATGGTGATAGGTGCTGGGGTTGACAGTTTGGCATTGCATGACTTAGAGCAAGAGTTGATGAGATATGTTGATCACCGTAGAGGTATAGTGTGTGGATTCTCCACACTTGGCATAGTTCCATTTGGGAGTTGTTGTAGAGTTGGATTGTGCCTTTCACATAGCATGGTGGAATGTGTATATGGGATTTGTGATTTTGGAGTTTGGTTGAGTTGCATTCACTGGTTTGATTATGGATTCCTCTTGGTTATATTTCAGAGGATATTGCAGGAGCTTGCATTGATTGACAGCAGTGTAGATCATGACTACATTTGGGATCCAGGTGGATCGAGTGGTTCATTATTCTATGATTGCTTGGGGACAAGCAATTTTAGGAGGGCCAGATTGTCATGTCCCCTTTTTTAGTGGACATCATCAGAGTTGATGGTTAGCTTATTATGCAACCCTCATAGGCTGATAGGATGGATAGAGGGTCTCGATAGAGCTTGGCTTGGCTTTGATTAGCAAAATTTATCCAATTCGCTTTCATTCAAGCTCTTTCAAACACGTTTTCCTGAGCTCCTATTATTTATGGAATGTTGGCACTCAGCAGAGCATCCCTGTTATGGTATGGTCATGTGCGGAATCACTCCTTTGTTCACCAGCTTCAGATGGTTTGAGGATCCGTAATGTATTGAGGGAGATATTAATATTTGATTGATTTAATTAAATATTAATTATTTGGCATATTTTTAATTAAGAAACCCTAATTCTTAATTATGTAACCCTAATTAGGGCAAGCACACCTTTTTGAGGATATAAGGGTTTCTCATTGGGAGGAGAGTCATTATGAAATTATTATGATTATTGATTATTGATTATTGCTAAGAATTCTTCTAAGAAGACTGAGCCAAGGGTTCTAGGTTTCCATTTGCATTGGAGAACATCCACTCTTTAGTGTGTGTGATTTAGAGGTTGTGAGATATCAGTCGATCTATTGCCAGTTTGAGGGATAGCTTCATACAGAAGTTGTCATAGATATTTACAGGTATTTACTCCATTAGGTTTTACTTTCAGTAATTGTCCAAATATAGATTTACCATATTAACACCATATTTCTTGGGATCTGGTATCCAACATAGAGGCCACACTATTTTTTTGCCACTCTACGGGATCCGTACCGTTCTGCACTAGATCGTATAGAGCCGCATGTAGCTCAGAGATCGACTTCGGCAAGCCAGAGATTGACATCCGCTGACTTCACACTGACATTGGCATAGTAGACCAACTGAAGGAGACCGATGTCGACCGTATATCAACCGATGATGGTAATATAACTGATGTTAGCATCTGTGTTTTGACATAGAAACCTGAGCCGTTCTAGATTTAGGTTTTATTTTTAGATTTGCAAAAGACCAGGTTTTTAAGATGGTATTTTCATATTCTTTTGTATGCATGACAAAGGACTTTAATTGTAATCATCTGGATGAGTAATAAGATCTTTGATTTTCCAGTTGAGAGATCATACTATGGTTTATTTATTTATTTGGAATTATTTTGCAAAACTCGCAATTTTACTTATTACGTGCATAAAACACCAAAAAATCAGAATACACTGAAAAGCAATTCAAAATATCCTGTTTCAAAATTCAAGGGAAATAGGGGATATTACACTATACTAATCTCTTTCTATGACAAAGACTTAGAACAATCACCATTTGGGTCATTGCTAGCTAGTTGACTGTATCTACCAATTATTGGGCAAAATAAGAGTATTTTAGGAATGAACCATTTTTGAAATCACTGTAAAATGCCTTTTGGATCCAATATAGGTCTTATAAAATTTCATCCTTATCAAACATTTGTCTCTCTATATATAAACTCTCTTCAAGGATGGAATACAGTTTTGCAGTTAGTTATATGTGGTCTTTTTAGACCAAGACATGCTTGTAGATGTACTTGACCAAATTTGACTTCAAGGTCAAATTTGGACCCTATAGGGAAAAAATTGGTTTTTAATATGTTTCATGGGTATAATAATTTTTCCTAGGGTATGTTATAGTTTGTTTTATGTCATTTAATGCTATATTAACCTTGGTCTTAGTATTTTTAATTTATATGTCACTTTGAGTCATTTAAAAGGCTTTTAGGGGTCATAAATGCAAGTGGTAAGGTTCTCAAGGTGACCAAGTGTAATTATTTCCTATAAAACTTCCAAGAATTTATATTCCCTATCAATAATGTTAGTCTCATTTGAAACTTGTAGTTTATCTAATTGAAGATCAAGTAATCAACTACAAAAGGTTAGTTTGGCACTTGTACGACCCATGAGGGAAGGTGACACATGGGATAAGGTCATAAAACATATATCAATCATCATAAAGTTAATTTACATGATTTAAATGATCTTAAAGTGTCATTTTTGATCTAGAACCATTCTACTCTTTCTTTGCCTTTCTAGACACATAGAAGTGGTTAGTATGTTTGTGTTTGGTACAGATAGCTGAAGAGGTTTTAGGTAAAAATATTTTGTGAGGTATTATTAAAATAAAATATATTAATTTACATAATAAGAGTGAAATTATTTATCAATAATTATTTGTGAACCATCTCTAACAAGTTGACTATGCTTTTATGCTCACTATTTGTTGCACCTTATAGGCTTTGCTCCATTTTGGACAAGTCCATATAATGTAGTTGGTGATGTTGAATCTAGATGATTTTTTATATCTCCATATATTCTCTCCATTCTTAGTTTCATGTTTCATGGTGTTTTGATGAGCAAATTATCTCATGTTATAGGAATGTGTCATCATTGTGAAGCTTCAGCTAGGTTCTTCCTTGTTGCAAAATGTTGGTCTCCTATATAGGTCTCATGTGAATATAATATGGTGTTTCATAGGTATTAAATCCATATTATCACCTCCTTCCATTTTTTTTTCATCAAGTCATGATTTTTCCAACTCTTTACTCAATCTCATTTGCAGTCACATGTATGGAGCTTGTTTAGCTTGTTCATGAAATGGTAATCAAGGTGTATCATTTTGTTCAAGTAATTAAGAGATGGAGAGATTTAATTTTTATTTTTAATAAGTGTGATGTTGTTTTCAATATTATTCATCACACTAAACCAATCATTAGACACCCCTAAATGCTCTATTCTAGATGTTTTCAAGAGATTTTCACATTGGAATAAATGTTATAGATCTTATCTTAGGATCTACAAAATGAAAATAGTTAATTTGAATTATTTAAAATTATTTAAAATTGTTCTTGAGACCATTCATCCACATACGTTGTTCCATTCCATGCTTACTGCGTGCATACATCTCATATGCACCTACATGAGCCTTCATTGATGATGTCATGCTGAGAGGTGGAAAGTTGGATAGGTGTTTCAATATTTTAATATTAAAAAAATTTAATTGAGACATTTTATGAAATCATGTAAGTGATCATAAACTTATACATATTACACATTACCCAAAATTTCATGCTCACTACTTGTGTATGTAAATGCCCACCTACAGGTGGCACCTAAGAGCTAACAAGGTATTTGAATGGGAAATTTGGAGCATGGTAAGTTTATTTTTCAAATACTATCATGTGGTGAAATAATAACATACCCATGTAAGGTGATAGGGTGGTAATAAATTGTAAAAAACCTTTCCAAGGATGATCACTCTAGTTTTAGAGACCAAATCCCTAAACTATGAAAATAGAGATCCAAAGCTTTTTGTTGGAGGTCATATAACATGTTTGAAATGACTTTTGAAACATCCATCTAGGTAAAAATTGCATCCTATTTCATGTATAAGATCTATGCTAAATATGGAGGTCATAAAGTTAGTTGAAGATATAAGTTGAAGGCCTTAAAGATGCCTAAATCCTGCATTCATATATACAGGTTTTGAGTTTTGAATGACCTTTGATATCCTAAAGAGAAAATAAAACACACTATCATGTTGTAATTTTAGTATCTATTAAATTATATACAAAATATCATGAAGTTAATTTATTTTATGTTTATGTGTGGTATTTAAATCTTCATGGACACTTACAGGTGTTCTTCTAGAGGAAAATAAACACCTACAACTGAGTACGTAGACAATAGTCTGGAATTGGTGTGTAGTTGGTGTTTTAGGGAATATAAGGTGAATAAATGTATAAGAAAATGTTAGGTGACTTTCAAGATCCAAGGAGTGTCTTAAAACATGATTAACAAAGCCCAATTAAGTAAATATACACCTACAAGAATCAAAGAGTAGGGTATCACAGTCAAGGGAGAGAATACTTCATTTGGTGATTTCAAAGTGAAGGTAAAGGTTAAGGGAGAGTTAAAATGATTAAATATCCTATAATAATATTATTTAGGACCATTATTACCTCCATAATCCCTTCATAATGTGAAATAATCCTGTATTGACCTCTTAAGGCCCTATATGCATTTATAGCTGAGCGTGCAGTCTTGATAAAGGTAAGAAGTGAAAATGTTTAGGAGGAGGGAGAGGGTTTTAAGAAAAATTGAATTTTTTTAATGATATATTAATAAAGTGTTTCCAAATAATCTATGACTCCTTTCAATTTGACCACCTACTCTTCCTACTAGCCCAAAGGTAGCAATCCGTACAGTTGCACTAGGAGACCCATGTTGCTCAATGGGTAAGGATAAAGAATATAAGGGATAAGATTGGTTTTGGGTGAATTAAAATATTATTTATAATGAATTTAATTTATATAATTTTTTTAATAAACCTAATCACATTCTTTTTATGACTTGAGAGGTCATTCTTAGGTGGAAGTGAAAAATGCAAGAAAATAATCCTTTTGGAAGGCTTTTTTGGACAAATTGAGTTGGTTAGGTGCCTAAATGGATGAATATAGATTATAAATTTATTAAAAATATTAATTAGGACATAATAAAATAAATATAACATTAAATTTTCCTTTAAATGGAGGGATATATGTCACTATTTTATTTCAAAGGTTAGTTAGTCAGGAAAATCAGGTTTTTTATAAAATAAACAAATGAAGCCAAAAAGGGTAAGGAACTTGATGAAAGGATTGGTAAACATAAATAAACATATTTTGAGTTTTATGGAATGTTAATAAGTTCCAATAATCACTAAATTAATCTTATACCTCTCAAAATGACCAAAACACCCTTGCACATAGTTCAACTAGACAAGCTCCAAATAGGCCTAGTTGGTGAATGAGAGGAAAAAATGAAAAGGAGTTATTGGAATGTTTTGTTATTAATTTGTGATATTTTATTTATTATAAAAATCATGAGACACTAGACTAGCCATGAGATATCAGTCCAAATAACAAAGACTAGCAGGATGCATGCTAAGCCTATCAGGCCTTAAAGTGACCTAGAGCTAATTGGGGGTCCAACATCACTTTTATATTTTGGTGAGTGTTTTATCTAGTTGAAACATGTTTATGACATATATTTATACATTTATGAGCTTATGGTATGTAGATAAACCCATAGGAAAGCTAATTTTAGCTAAGAGACAGTCCAAACATGCAAGAATTATGAAAATAAGCTCGATAAGGTGATTTCAAATGCTCACATATTTAACGAGGATTTACATGGAGGTCAAAGAAGTTTATAGGATTTAAAATGTGTCCTATAATATTATATAATAATATTTTTTTAAACTTCAATGTCAAGTCTTTTTGAATAAATCTTAAGAGTGGAAACTACCTAAAACCCTTGTGAACCCTTAGTCAAAACTCAATGAAGGAAATGAAGTTAGAAAGATAATAAAATGGAACAGTTTCCATATAATTATGATTTAAGGATGTATAGCACTTATTCAAGATCCATAACACTAGTATTACTTATACATAATTGTATGGATGATGTGTAAAATAGGGTATTTTTGATATTTTGTGCATTATGTAGGTTCTAAGAGAATTCAAGAGATGAAATAAAGTTTGGCATTAAGATATATAATTTTAATAACTAAATATGGTAATTTAATTCCATATAAAAATTCATAATTTTTAAAATAATAGATCTCATCTTATCTAGTCAAAACTGGCATAGTGAACATGATGGTGAGAAGTGTGAAAACTTCAAATGGATGTACTTTTAAGGTGTGCATAATGAATATGATGACATGGAGGGTATTAAGAAGTGTCATACACTAAATTTTAATAATTTTCATGGTAAATGTATGCATTTTGGAATCCAAGTGTGCAATGTGTATGGAAGAGGAGTTTTTCTTAGACTGTAGATGGTGATGGCTCATTTCCAAGAGTTTCTAGATGATTAGGTCTAAAACCAATGCATGGAGAGGCATATATAAAATCAATTAATTTAATTTAAATTATTAAACCTATCCATATTAAGTTGTGGGATGTTCAAATAGGGTTAAATCATGAAGGCAGGTTTTTGAGCCAACACAAGGAATTTCATGCCACTTTTCATGAGTTTCATGACTTGTGTCGACACTTGTACTTCATAACATTAAATTATTCATTGAAAATATATGTCTCAGGAATATTTAACCTATTTTATCAGCTTGATAAATGTCCAAGTCACCTTTGGACTTCCCTTGTCTTGTCCCTCTCCCAAATGCTATAAGTAGTGACAATTTTGGCTCTTTTGAACACCCTCCATTGGTTAATGGTGAAACCTTGGATAATTTTTTATTTTAATGAATATAAAAGAAATAAAACAATGAATTTTCCTAATTACATGATGCATAATTGATTTTAGTTCAAAATCTTATTGATCTTATCTAGTAAAAGATAGTCTTTTCTAGCATGTTATCTTTGATTATCCACCAAGTAAGCAGAAGAGAAATTGTTTCTAGTATTTTTTAGTGTTCTTTATTAGTATATAATATTTATAAAATATTTTTATGAATTTATTCTCCAAAGGATCATTCATTATCCCTCCTAAGCATATATATACCTCTTGAACCTAGCATATGCAACATTGATGTAAAAATTTGTCTTGAGTTGTGAGTTATGTGGGAAAGGAGATTTGATTTTATCTAAGTAGTATAAGTTCAATCAATAAGATGAAATTAAGTATTGGTGCATCACCTTTTAGTTTTATAATTTTATCTTCTTCATAATTTTCATAAAAAGGATCAGATAAATGAAATAGTGTTTCAAAGAGTACATCAAGGGAACTAGCCCTTCTAGAGATTCATCTCACCAAATTGATCACCCAAAACAAGTGAGATGTTTCTATTTTCCCACTTAAATGAGAAGAGCTAAGACATATCCTCAATGGGTGAAAATCCAAGTGACAATGGTACTTACTAAGTCAAAAGACCTAGTTTTCCAACTCAAGCTTGACATTTCTTAGAATCAAATTACTTATCAACTCAAAAAGACTACTAAATATTAAAGTATGGTTCCATCTCCAATATCATACTATGTACTTGTAGCAACTTTACAACTAGATGTAGGTCAACTTCTTAGGCAAGAGAAGCCTATAGGTAAGGTACCTATAGGTATATATGGGAAGCAAAATATAGTATATCATCCTTTTTGAAGATTTTTGTTCTCATTTGTATGTCCTATCTCTTGAATAGATAGTCCAACCATGAATACATATCCAATTTACAATTGACGATGCTAGAGTCACCTTAAAACTTCAAAAATTTGTAGATGCCACTGTCATAATTTAGTGGTCAAAGGGGCAATTTTGAGCCTTCCTAGTAAGAAAACCATAAGACCAAATCACCTTCTTCCTTTTACAAGTTGAAACTTTATGGTGAAGTTTTAGAATGAGTGTAGATGGGATTATTCAAGCTCAACATAACATTTTTATAAGGTATCTCTAGAAATCCTAGGTGCTCTATTTTGCATGTTAAGGGATTTGATCCCTGAATACAATCATTTGAATATTTGAACATGGTTTTCAACCTCCCTTTGTCAATCAAACTTTAAAATAGGTATTATCATGTAAAAAACACTATAATACTTTAATTATGGTGTCACCACTTGTCTAACCTATCTATATAATTACCTTTATATCTTTACCAATGCCAACTAGAGGTGGTCAATGTAACATATAGGTAGAGAATGCAAAATGGGATAATATGCAAGGTATGTAAGTTCTAATGATGTTTTGTCCTTTTACAAAGGTTTAAAATAGAATTTATTCACTATAAAGATATATTACTTAGGTTAGACACTCCTCTCAACATGATATTATTCATGAGGACACTTGTAGGTGTATGTGAGTTGTAGGTAGGAAGTGAGAATAATTGAAAACATATGTATAGTGAATGGTCCCATGAATAGGCCCTAGCTCTTCAAAAATTATTAAAATGGATGTTATCATTATCAAGGTTTTGAAACAAGTCTCAAAACCTCTATTCCAACATGATACACATCAAAGAGATCCCTGTAGACATACATTCATGGCTACCTATCTGTATATGTTGTATATGACTGTAATTTCATAAAGATTTACCTCAAAAAAATATATTTAAAGGATAATGGAATAAATATAACACTGATTAAATTGAAATGAGACTATCAAAACCCTATGGAACCATTATCAAAATAGGAAGATCCTAGAAATGGTGCAAAACTACGTGTTAGCTTCAAAGAGACCAATCTATAAACCTGAGATGATTTGCTCATCCAAAAACCTTATGGAGAACATTATGTGAATATTTTAATTTATTTTGGAGTCCATTCCAATATTTTTATTATATATAATCATCCAAACAAGAGCAAAACCTGTAGGGTGCACAAATTGGCAAGTAGAAACATATAGTCAACTTGTTAGAGATGGTTCATAATACACAATTAACCAATATTCAAAATATTTTTATGGAAATTAATATCTTTGAGTTTAATACCACCTCCCAAAATCATTTGACCTGAAAACCATTGCACTACCGATACCAAACACAAACCTACTATCCACTTTTGTGTGTCTAGAAGGGCAAAAATGGAGTAGAATGGTTTTATCTCAAAAATGACACTTCCAAAGTATAAAAATAATATAAATGAGTCTTGAGAAGATGAATAGTCACCTAAAAACCTTTATCCATGTGTCACACTCCCTCTTAGGCCGTACAGGTGCCAAACTCTTCCTTTTTTATTTGATTTCTTAATTCTTAGTTAGATAACCTACAATTTTTAGATGAGACTAGCATTCTTGATAGTCAATATGAGATATTATATGTTTAGAATGGAAATAGGATACTTGGACACCTTGAAAACCATGCCACTTACATTTATGACCCTTAAATGCTTATTAAATGACTCAAAATGACAAACTGACTAATTAGACCATGACCAAATCTATAAGGCATGAAATGACATCAATAAACATATAATACACATTATTACATAACATTAAAGCCATGAAAATCTCTAAAGTCATGTTTTGAGCTATAGGGGTCCCAATTTGACCTGCAGGGTCAAATTTAGTCAACATAACCAAATAGTGGACTCTTGTAAAAGTTAAAATAACCTTTCAAAATTTTGCATTTTGCAATTTCACACACCCATAGTTTGTTTATTTATTTGACTATGTGACTCAATTTTTTGATGATGCAAGATTATAAATTTACTTGAGATGTTGCTATATTATTTTCATACTAAAAACCAATCAATTTTTTAATCTTGGTAAGGAAAATAGTTGTTGAGAATCTCAAAATGATAATACCATATAATTATATATTACATGGGTCTCTGTCTGTTATAATTTACTCCTCAAAATTTAACTTTATATAAATATAAGGATGAGATTTTGTAGTTCACTATATAAAAAATCATGGTCTTATAATCTTTTTAGATTTTGTTACGTGAAAATGTTCTTTATAGAATAATAAATTCAGTTAAAAGGTAAAATAAATTGTGATATATAGTCATTTACGTTTTAGGGGAGAGATTCTCTTATTTGAAGAGTTTAATAAATATATATTCTCCATTGTACATAATTAATTAATTAATTTTATTCACATTCATTTCCTTTCTATTGAAATGATTATATATCAATAATATTGATACAATTAAAGATGAATAATTATTAATATATGTCATGTATAGACTTGAAAATGGATGGTTTTTAACATGATTTTTAATTTTTAATTATATGACCATTAAAAATTTCTCCAAAGTGTAAATTATCATAGGTTACAACATTTACAGTGTAAATTTTTCTAATATATATTATTTAAATATATAAAAAAATAGAAATCTTAAATGAAGGTTATAATATGGACCTACCTCAATAGTTTCATAAATGACTTGCTATTTGTGAACCCCAAAATCGTACTATATATAAGATTTATAAACCTATAAGAATGATAGAAACTCCCCTCACATTTTTACCCTATATACATGTGAAGAGTAAATTACCTAAGTTATAGGATCACAAGATAATTGAGTTGGTCCCTATACACAAAACCATAGTAACATTATTATAGCAAGACATGATGATCATGTGCAGCCCTAGAACCATTTAATAGCATTTAATAATATACCAAGAATATTTTCAGTTGACATCTAATTTTTTGGAAATAATGTGCATCAACCATTTTCCCCACTTCTCAACATGTAAACATATTACTTCATTATGTGTTCATAATTTACTATACATTTAAAAAATTATTGAAGAGGCCCTTATACACACACCCATAGTAAATATGATTATATCCTCATGTCAAGTAAGCCACAAAAGAGTCTTATCATACATGCAACATATATCCAATTGATTTTAGACTTTAGCAAAAAGGAGATGGTGTTGTTTGGTAATAATCTACATTAGACAAGAGATATGGAGTTATTTATATTAGGTGATTATTCTTATATTATTTCTTACAATAATAAACAAAGAATTTACACGTGTATTGTTTCTACAATGATATTTTTATGTAAATTTATTTCTATTTTAATTTATATCACCTTTTAAAGCCTCTGTATTTTTAGGCTTTGTGATTCTTGCATCACTACAATTTTAAATAAGAATTTGTTTTAAGGATTACATGAAAACCTTCACACTAAGGCAACCAAGGGTTTGAAACCCTCCTTTTTATGAATCCTCCACTCCATGCACAATAACACTTGTCTGATATTTAGGATTCTTTTTCTATGCCCTTGTCTCTACAATGGTTACTTATACACATTATGCACCTTTTTGCATTTACACTAGCTCATGTGGAATGATATAAACCTTGCCTTCACCCAATGTGTTCCAATGCAGTAGGTTTTCACCTTGGATTTACTTTTTTTTGCCTGTATGCCATAACATTATTCATCAATACTACTTTCACAACATTATCCTCAACATCTTCTCTCATGGACATTCTATATTGACTGTAAACCTTTATATGGGCTACTTTTGGCCTCAATGTTAATTCAATTATGACTCCTTTTATGCATAGCCCTTCATGGCAACCCTTTCTTATTTATATTGGGATTTTAAACTTCTCTCCTATAACATTTGAGCCAAATCCACCATTCAAGTTTAGCTTTTATGTTACACTACTTAGTTTAGTAGTTTAGAAACCATATTTTTCCAACTTTGTACCCTCTTCTTTCCTTTCTTTGTCACTCTCTCTTTGAAAATCCTCGAGCCTTTTAATACATTGTCACATATACTTATTTGTGCATATCCCACATTCATGGAGTCCTCTACACCCATTCATGTTTGAAATGGCACTTGACATCCAACACCCACTCCATATTTTTTTAGGGCCTTATTTTCCAAAGAAATTTTATACTTTAGTTTCATGATGATTTACTGCATGCCTCAAAACTTAGATGTGGGTTCCTGATTTCTGTGTCTCACCTTAATTCCTTGTGGGATAATTATTCCTAACATATTTTATTTCTTCTTGCATTATATTCTCCTGCAACACTTGTAACATAGAATATATATTTTTTATATTCCTCAAGATTTATTACTTTTAAGTCACATCTCATCCAAGCTTCTCCCTGAGCCATCCTTTGTACTCCTCCTTGTATAGTCATCTATGTTTGAAGGAGAATTTGTTTTGGCACATTATACCTAATGCACTAATTGGAATATGCTCTTGAAATTGATTGCCTCATGTTCAACAATATATTATCACCTTCACAAAATACTCTTATAGGTTGCTTGAAACCTCATAAAGTATCTCACCACATACTATCACACTATTTGTCACAATCCTACATATGCATGATAGAATCAAGAACCACTATCTCAAAGTTCAATTACATAATCCTATACATCTATTCTATACCAAGTGTTCTCTTATATTTTCTTCATCATGTTCACTCTATTCCCACTTTCTTCTTGATGGATAATGATGCTCTACTAGATGCCTGACATTCAACAATATAATAGAATTCCTTCTCATAGATCATATATCACTTTCAATTTCATATTTTCTTCCTATATATATCAGGGTTCGTGACATTTCTATGATACCAAATGATACACCAGGGTGATGGGTTCATGTGAAGGGAAGCTTTAACCATGAAAACCTCATAGTTTATCACATCAAATTATGATACTAAAAAATTATTTTTATTTATTTTTGGGTGTTAAACAATATTATAAGCTTCAAAAATTTACATTGAGCTCTTAGATCTAATTATTCTTGTCTATAGATATGGATCGATCTCCCTTTACCATGTCATCCTCATACTACCATTCACTTAAGGTTGTATTCCTTTTTTTATCCTACCAAGCTCTCTTCCCTCTATAGGATCACTCTTTGAAAATATTATCATTTGATTTTGAGCATTAAAAATGCCTGGTCCATGACCATATTTATAGTTACATGTGACATAGTCACTTAAATGAATTAATGCATAATTGGATAGTTTAATTTAATATAGTCCTTAGCAAGTATTTAGGTGCTATTAAAATCTACAAACTATTTCACCCTATAATTATGTCTAAGGTAATCTTATCAATAACCCTAGATTTTATTAAAGGGGTATATATAAATGAAATGGCACAAGGTTTATAATCAAATCTATAGTAGGCCAGTCAGATGTTAAACTCATATATAAGTATACACTAAATTCATTATGTTGATATAGTCTAAATGTGTAAACTATAATTATGTTAAGTATAAAAATAACACATAAATAGTGTACTTATCTTGCTTTGATGTTGACATAGTATTGGATATAGAACATGTAGGAATCAAGATAAAAGATAGTTCTAGAATAGTCATAAGATTCTGGATCGAACACTTTTGGATCTCTAGACACTAACATCATCATGGGATAGTTGTGTTGATGCTAGTATCTAGGTTTGATGCGAGTGTCATGTATGGAATACCTATTGGAAACATATGCGACCACCTAGATGCTTCTAGGTTTTGCTTCATCTTCAATATATTATATTCAGATATGGGTCATGGACTATTAGTCCTTTCAAAATGTAAAAACCCTAGTTTTTCATCTCCATAGTGACCTTAGGGGAAAATGGGTTAGTGGACACATGGTGTCAAGATGAACCCAAATACTTTGTTATCAGTGGGAACTACAGACATAGCCAATACTCTAGAAGAGTGCCTTAGATTCATGTAGTTCTCCCCTACATGTTGTCTTGTGTGTGAATCATACAATATGTGCTAAGCAAGTACAAAAATGACTTAGCTTATAACTTGTAAAATCAGTATCTTAGGATAATCCTTTATTACTTAATACCCATATATGTGTTATACCTATGACTAGTATGAAAATTGAAAAAAATTGTTTAATTGAGTGTACATTGAATTGTATCTGGTAAGAATACTTAGTATTATTCCTATGTTGATAGTTGAATAATGAATAATAGATGATAAGTTATTTATATCAATCCCTTTGGATAGATAATTCACATTAAAGTACTTAGGCCGACCATGAATATACGTTTCATTTGCAAATTGGATGACTTTAGGACACTAAACACTTGCATTGGGTCAGGACACTAATATTGATGTTAGTGTCTCTTCCAAATGTTGGTGTTTAGGGATGAGGAAAGTAGGTACATGTTTAACACTTAAAAAATGGAAGATAAGTACATTTTAATCATATTGGGAAAGATAGAAGACTATGGTCATTAACATAAGATTGGTCAGACTAAGATATATAGGATAAGGGGCACAAAGATAAATCATATGTGAAACTTACGAAAGTGGAATAGGTATAAAACTAAGAGGAATAATCAAGGTCTGAGTTTACCAAGTTGTGAGATTGAGGTCATATATAAACATAGTATATCATCTACATACCAACCACCCTCATTAATCTAGTAATATAATTACTAGTTAAAGGAAAGTAATGCATACCTAGGTGTGTATGCACACCTTATCTTTGTGTGTGCATAACTTAAGTACTTGGATAGTGACTAACCTGTAACCAAGAGCATGTTATAGTATAAAATCAATGCATATAATTTAGGATTAAAATTAATTGAAACAAATTGAATCTAAAAGAGTAAGTTTAAGGATTACACTTGTGCATTGATGTAACTATCATACGTATTGGCAAGTTGATTTTAAAAATATGTATCATTTAAAGTCTTTGAAACTAAGATTATGATAAATATAAATAAATGTTTAAAATGCATATATCCAAGGATATATATATATATATATATATATATATATATATATATATATATATATATATATATATATATATATATATATATATATATATAGGCCTGTGCTTGCAACCTTGGATAAAAAATGAGTTACCATATGGAAGTTGAGATTATCTCAACCATGCAACTCAATGATATTTATATCCTAATGAAACTCGATGATAAAATCATGTCCAACCTGAAAACATGGAAAGATTAAATGATTTGATCAATTCAACCATAGTAAAAGGTGAATTAACTACTATATTAGAATGGATCAAAAAAGTACATAAGAGTTTGTGTGTTATCAATACCAAAAATCCTATGATGTGGTTGCAGTCTATAAAAGTTTTTTAGAATTTGAAACTGATTTAGATTTTGTAATATTATGCACATATTGAGTAACATATACACCTTAGATATGTCTCATGATAAAATTGTGTATAATAATAGTACCATTGTATATTATTCTATCACAACTATGAATCTAAATCATTTAACTATGTGTTTTGGCCAATTCAAAAAACTGTGGAAGTGTGGAGAACATGCTTCCAAATCATGACCCTACTAGATATGGAGAAATATGAAAATTGATATAGGTGCGAATGTGGAGAAATATAGGTACCAATAGGTGTGGATATTATGCTTCCAAAGCAAGCCCCTACTGAATCTAAAAATAAATATAGGTACCATATACTGAATGAGTGTTGATAACATGATTACGAATCATGCCGCCACTAATTGTAAAAAATGTTCCAAGTGAGGAGAACATTATTCTATGGGATTCCCCACTAATATGACTCATAAGAACTTGTAGTTACCTCACCTTAAAATGATAAGACAACTATATAATCTATGAATGTAACCATGTATCATATAGAAGTAACATGTCTAGGTAGACATAGCATTGAAATTCATAGAATTCTAATGTGATAATAATCATGCCTAATATACATGATAAATATCATGGCAATGTCTTGAGAGTACCACTACAAGATCAACAAGCAAAAAATCACACAAACAATAGAACTCAAAGTCAAGTCAAAAGGCAATGGTCCAATGAGATCACAAATAAGGGGCATGTTCAAATACCACACAATCAAAGGGACATGACTTTGTCAAATGTCCATAAAGGCAAGTATGACATATTCAAATGTCCATACAACAAATCATGACATATGCAAATGTCAAATAAAGCATACATAGGACAAGGGGCCGTAAGCAAAGGAGCATATTCAAATTCTCGAGTAAGGAATACAATAGCATGGAAAGACACTCAAGGAAGTGAAGAAAAGTAAATCATAAGAAACCAACATAAACATGTCATAATAGCCCATGGACCTAATGTGTTAGATAAATTTCAAGTTAGTTAACATATCAAGTACCCTGCATAAGATATAATAATAGACAAATGCTATTGTAATTACATATGTAAGCTCAAGCATGATAATTTATAGTGATCATAAAATAATATAATATGTGTTATCAAGATCAAAGAAGTAGATGCCCCCAATGTCCATGTGACATGAGTAGAGGGAGAGCCCAACATCCAAAAATAGGAATAGATCATGTATCTATGTATGTATATATCACACTCAATTTAAAGTGTGACACATATGTGTACATGTAAGATTAATTGAGTATGCCATCCATTTGGACATGTAGGCACTAGGAATGTTTTTTGATTTTTGAATGGTTATATGTATGTATGTATATTTGGAATATTTTAAGAGGAAAGATAATCCTATGATTCCATCCAATGGATGGTCATACATGTCTCTGCATGGTGAACCTAATGCAATACCTAGTTTATGATATTGAGGAACATGTTTAGGTGTAATATGTGTCACTATGGTATCAATGGTGCTCTACTTATATAAAAAAGGACTTTGTGGTCGTGAAGCAATAGTAGGAATAATAGGAGCAAAAAAATTTAGAACCCATCGTTGAGTGCTCATTTATTTCTTTAGTATATGAATTGAAGGTGCTCTAGATATCTGAAAATGGTGTGTAGTATAAGAGGGGGATTCCATGGAATCCACTATATGTCTCTAATGTAATGGTCTCTCAAGTATTTACCACCTAGTAAAGAGGCTTACTTGTTGCTTACTTTTTTACATTTAATTAACCATAGTAGGCTTGATAAAAATTTGTCTAGGTAAAAATTTCCCCTCTTCAAGATGATGCTCAAATGAAATTCTAGAAACTATAATTACCTGATTGACATGAATGTATTTTACACAACTATACACTATATACAACACTACTCAAAGAGTATGTATCGAAAGTCTTCCAAATAATATATCAAAGATGCATTTGGAAGGGATAATTGAAAAGTTGGTAACTACATGTGTGGGATCGACCTATAAAGGTAATTCAATATCTCCACGAACTTAATGGGAGGTCCTATGAAATGCTCTAACTAATCTAGTATATGTAAATCATGATTAGTATAACCCCAACATGTAAGTAATGCCATGGTAAAAATGCTATCACTTATACCATTATCAATCAAAACACTCCATATATGGTGTTTATCAAGGCCTGCTCAAATGAATAAAGAATGAAGAGCATAGTCATCAACCTTAATCTCATTTTCATCAAAAGAAATAGAGGATCTTTGAATCATAGGAGTTATATCTACATTTAATTACCAATCATCCCAATTAGTGGGTGTCATAATGTGATGGAGGAAGATGTGCATTATGTTTCATTTACACTTTTAGTTTCTTCTTAGAATGGTCTTATAAAGGATTGTTAAATATTTTTCTATTTATGTTGATTACTAGATTATGACCCTGATTCCTTTGGGGGTTCCTCAAATATAGGTTTTTGGTCATCGATAAGATCTTGGGTCTTGTGATTCAAGGTAAAACTTATATTTTAATAATGTCTTGGTCCTTTATGATAGTCACAATAAACATTCACATCATATTCTTTAGGTAAAGGTCGACTCATACCCACCTATATGGGATGAGGGAGAGATATAAGTTGACACTCTAGTAAATTTAGGAGAAATTAAGTTGGGAACTCAGGCGAAAGGGATAACTATCTCCCTAGTGTATTAGATAAGACAAGTCAATCAGGCTACTATGAAACTGTGTTAACCATGGTGGTTGTTAACTTTTAGGTTTAAGAGGTTTTACCTTATAACTTGGTTTGATTGTAAACTTGGTACTAGATGTAGATGCAACTGGTGTGATTGATACATACTTGAGCTTATTCAATGGCATAAGCTTCATTTCACATTCTTGTACAACATATCATAAGTCATCAAAATATTTGAACTTCTTCAAAATAATGGGTTCATGTAAAGGAACAAATAACTTTTCTTGAATATGTATTTCAACTCTTTGTCTACCATAAGGTCATTTTGGCTAGCATTATCTTATATCTCAAGACATATTCACTAATAGGTTCATTGGTTTATTGTTTGATATTGATACTTTGAGCTTAGAAAACCTTTTTGGAAATATTGATATAAAAGTGTGCTAAAAATGGTTTGTAAGAATTTTTAATGCTTTCGTGGATTGGAGAGGTAAATCATAAAACCAACTCAAATCATAGTCCTTAATACTTCTTGTAAATAATTTAGTCAAAATTTTATCATTGGAGACATAGTTAAGGCATGCTGCATAAAAAGGTTTGAAAATATTGCTTAGGATCACCCTTTGCATCATAAAATGTGAACTTAGATGAACAAATCTAGATGGCAAAAGGTGCAAAGAGATTTCAAGTGTAAGAGGGTTATGTAATACATCTTGTGAATCTATAACATGAAGGAATTTTAAAGCATTGTGGGCAAGATAGAAGACTTGGGTCATCAACATAAGACTAGTCAGACTAAGATATATATGCCAAAGCACACAAAGATAGAACATATTCAATGATTTATAGAAGCATGAAAGGTATAGAATTGAGACCAATAACCAAGGTCTAAGTTTGCCAAGTGTATAAGACTGAGGTGATTTATAGTTATAAAATATCATCTACACAAACCTACCCTAGAAGTAGTATAGCCTTTTACATACATCAAGATGCATAAATCTAAATATTGTTAGGTCAAATCTAGACATAGTATATCTCATCAGTTTTCCCTCTATGTTGTTGCATCACCTACAATACCAACCTAACATAAGGAAAGGTTAAGTGCAGGTCCTCATAGTTGACTAATCATCTGGTTGTTTTCTACTTCCTTGGGTTCTACATTAAATGTTTTGTGCCTAATTTTCTTAGGAACCTTAGATTGGATTCTTATTCCTTACACACATCATCTTCATAATTCATTATGTAACATTAACCTTAGATTTCCTTCATTATTTGATGATGCTCTATTTATTATTGACACGCTCTTTAACTATCTTTGCACACTATTTTGATGTGCTTCTGTGACATGCTCAATTATTTACGCCTAAGTCATTAAAGTCCATTCTTAACTTTATTTTTAACTCTTCTTATTCTTGTGCAACACAACATCAATTAAAAACTCTTATGACATTTTCTTTTGTGCTTTGCAAGCCCCAATCCATTCACCACTGTCACATGAGTATTTACTTTGGCACCTTACTTCTTTTCCCTAATGCATCCTGATGTGCTTTACAATTCTTTGTATGTGTTTCTTGACTCAACCAAAACTTATAACTCTTTCTTATTCTCCAACTCCCTACACAACTCCAACATTCCTTTTTTCTATGCAAGTGGACTCTTGTACAAATTGGAATAACATTTGAAAAGAATGGACAGTGCAACTTTACACACATAATTTGTTAATTCATTTTTTGGGCGATGTAAATTTACCATTATATCTGGAATGCTCCTACATCATTTTCATACTAAAAATCAATCAATTTTTGATCTTCATAAAAAAAAATAGTAATTGAATCTCTAAATAATAAAAAAATATAATTATATATTACAAGTCTATGTTTATTATAATTATACTCATATAAATTTAATTCTATATAAACATAAGTATGAGAGCTCTAAATTTACCATATAAACAACGTGATCTTATTATATTTAACTATGTTTTGTTAAACAAAAATGATCTTTGAGCTCTAAATTTATCATATAAAAAACGTGATCTTATAATATTTAACTTTTTTTATTAAACAAAAATGTTCTTTATAAAACATTAAATTCTATTAAAAGGTAAAAGACATTGTAATATGACCATTTACATTTTAAGGCCACGAATACCTTAATTATAGCCACTAAGTACCATAAATATGAAGTCATTAATATCCATCATCTAATTTAAATTAATTATTACAGTCCGCTAGAGGCCGAGATTTGGACAATGGGACGAAAAAGATGGTACATGAAAATTAGCAGTAAGTGGGCCAAATGACTGGTGCAGATTATTCTGAAATGATGCAGTGAACAGTTGCCCAATAATGGAGCCTGCCAACATGACACAGAAAAGCAAACTTTTCTTCGGCCGCACGCGCTTTGCTGCAGCTTATTTGACCATATTGAAACAATTTTTTTCTTTTTAAATGATTTCATTGTTATAAAAAAAACAGCATAAATTAATTTTATTATACTTTATAATCATAAATCGTTTAAAAATAACACTTAAAACAATCAGGACAAGTATTAGGTGCGAGTCTATGAAAACTATTGGAAAAACGTTTTGCAATACAATTGTTTTGATATAAAAAATATAATAATTATTTCAAGACATATATTTAAAGATATGATAAAACATGAATTAAGAGAATGATAATACGGGTGGTGATTTATCTTGGTAATGAAAAAATATATAAACATAGTTTGCTAGATGGTGATTAAGTTGTATTTTTAATTAAATTAGTGTGTTTTTCATTAAATAATAAAAAATGTTAGTATATTTTATTTTGTTTTGTTTGTAATTTAAAATAATACATAAAGACAACTTGTATTATTTAGAAAATACTTAAGGACAACATGTGATAAGATATGCTATTTAATAAATTAATATTATTTTAATAGGGTTTTATGTTATTCACAACATGAAATCTTAATAAAATTGTGTTATGATATTTATATATATATATAGCATATTTACTTGACATTTTAAATGTTGATTTATGTTTTAATATCACCTTTTACTTTACAAATTGTAACAACTCAACCACACCAACAAGACATTAGCCAAATCAAACAAAAAGAAATACTAGATTTTTAAAAAATATTTTTAGAGGTAAAAATAATCATTATGCACTTGACAAAAAAAATGCACATTAAGTAACATAATTTTTTTATGACATTATCTAATACTAAGAATTAGAAAAATATAATCCATAAATGCCAATTATAATTGGTGATTTAAATGTCTATATAAGCATAATGCTATATACAAATACATATGCACACAATATATGAAAATGCTTATACAGTTGTATATAGTTCCCTCAATACCACTCAAATTTGAGGAAAAGATGGAGAGGGAGAGAATATTTGAAAATGAAGATTGGATAGAAAACCACTGTGAAGGTTTAGCTTAATATGAGCTACATATTGGTAGTTAAAGAGTGATAGAAAGTAGATTGAATACTTGTGTGGGTAGAATGGAAGACAGAAAATTTGGGGGCAGATCAACCACTTGTGAATGGTAGAATGATATACATAAAGATGTTGGAGATAGACCAGCCAACTACGAGTGGAATATTGGTAGGTAAATAATGAGCGGCGACAAAATACTGACAAAAATAGAAAAAAAGGTGATTTAGTTCATCTTTAATGATTTTGAAGGAAAATGTGCTTATCTAACATAGCCACAAATTATTTGGATATCTAATTAATGTAAAATTAAAATGTAAGATCACAAAAGGAAGGATATTGTTGCAATAATACCATGGAAAATGTACAGTATACAAGAACGTGAAATAGAATGCTAGTAAATAAAGGATTCTTTTGTTTATGGATATTAGTAAATTTACCTATTTGCAATGTCAAAAGAAGGTTCTTTCAAGATCATATATCATAATAGAGGTCAAAATAAAGTGCTTTCATTGTCAGGTATTACATCTGAGGTTGAAAGCAAGTTATTTTAGTGTTAGATTTAGATCCAAAGTTGAATGAAGATTACTTTAGTGTCAAAAGTTCATAAATTTATCAAAGTTCACTAGAACAAATTTTTTGAAATCCTAAATGGTTAGAACCTTAAATAACTTAGGATTTATCAATGTTCAAATAAAAAAATAGGTTTACCAATATGTTTTTATCAGAATAGGAGTTAATGTGGCAATGAACCCTAAAAAAAAAAAGTTGAGTAGAATAATTTAGAATGTTGTAGACAACCCTTTTGAAAATAACACTGAAAGTAAATGACTAAAATAAATGATATGCAAATTATTGAAATAAGATTATATATACAAATAAAATACAAAGTTAATCATTTCTACCATAGATTTAACTATGATGAATGATAGAATGTAGAAACAGTAAAATATGAACACCCAAAAAAAACTCCAAAAGCTAGAACCAAACTTGAACATAAATAAGATCACCAAACAAAGGACATTATTGACTCCCACTACTATCCTACTTGGTCGATCATGTCTTTTGTTGAAAAATAGGAAATTATGACATAATCATGTGCAATAGATGAAAATAGGTCAAAATATGTAGATTTAACATTTATAAGTCTAAAATATAAATAAAAATAGCTTAAGAAATGTTGAAACCTTAGTAAGGGTAGAAATTACTAAGACACCTACAAATATAAAAATTTGGAGTGTACTTGAATGAGTTGACTCAATTATCCCCACTATGGTTGAACACTGAGTATCTATCTATTACTCCAAGGAGGGAATAAAATCCACATAGTGTTCCCACTTATAACACTTTGTAAAATTGTGTTTCATTGACTACATGTATGCATATAGAACCATCTTTAATACTTGATAATGCTTCTCTTAGGGTTGAATGAAACATGTTTCCCAATTAGCTAAGGAATGTTTTTAGTGATTGGAATTAGAATTGAGATGAATAGGGAATTTGTTCTCAATGTGCATTTATGTAAACAAGCCTTTGTATTGAAATTGCCAAGTGAAGTAATAAGTGGTTTGAGAGTGCCTTTATAACAATTCAAAAGGAGAAATCACATGCTAGGAAACCTAAAAATACAAAAGACAAACTAACGGAGGTTTTATTTTTAAAAAGTGACTATTGGAGGGCTTAAATATGAACGTCACATAGGGATAGGAATGCCTCCCACTACTATCACCATTGGGTTTTATTGTCCTCTAGGGAAAATTACTAAGTTTTATATTTAGATTTGTTCAAACGGATTCATAAGGGCATTTTTAGCAATCAGAATATTTATGTCATATATAAATAATATATTGAAAAATAAATAGGGATTCACTAATACTTTGGATAAGATGAAGTGGTAAAATAGGTCCACATATTAAGTGCACCAGTTAATTAAAATTAAAAATAAGTAAAAATGGCATAATTAAGTATTCATTACTAGATTTAAGTTACTATAAAAGGTAATTAAATATTAATACTTTTTGTATGGTTTGAGGATGAAGAAAACTTATATGGATCATGTTGCAATAAAAAAATGAAGTGTTCCCATTTTTATTTAGATATTGTAAGTAGTAAATAAAATATATAGGTAACCAATACAAATAAACTAGTGTCTATAGTCTCTTGATTGTTCTATTTCTTTAAAATATTATTTTCTACAGTTTTTATTGCCTTTTCTAATTATTTAGAATATTATTTTCTACATTCTACATTAATTTTATGTAATTTTCAAAAAAAATTATTCAATTTAAAATTACTTTTTATTTCTAATAATTAAAAAATTACTTTTTATGGTATTTAAAAAGAGTTTCTTTTTATTTTTTCCCTTCTAAATTTAAAAAAGAAAAATACGCTTATGGTCCAAAAAGAACTGAACTATAATTATACTATTGTTAGGCCCAAAAATAAGTAAAATAATTTATAAAAATAATCTGATGCCCTAATTAAACCTTTTACGATATCCTAATATTATGATTCTTAAAGTATTTTCTTCACTTTTAAATAGTGACTCCCGATAAATTTTTGGGAACGATTTGGATTGAAGGAGTTTCATAAATCATTAAAAATTGAGTGTATAAAATTAATATACGTAGCTAATTAATATTATGCAAAAGACCATCGCCATCGTACCTTTATAAATATATTTATTTCCAAATCTGAGCGAATCCTAATCTATCTTCAGTCTATTTTTATTTCCAAATCTAAGTGACTCCTGATCTGCCTTTAGTCCTCACTGTCACTTACATAGTCTTAGACGTGTACAGATCCTCAAAAGAAAATAAAAAATAAAATAAAATTACATTAATACTTTTGATCAATTTTATTTATATAAAAGTATAATAAATTTGTTATACTCTGCTTTCATATTTAGATATATTTTAATTTAAACATATCTTCAACAATCATAATATTCTTAAGTTTTTATCAATTTTTATTTATTTTAATTTGTTATACTCTGCTTTCATATCTAGACTATTAAATTAAAAATAAAATATACTTTTTTCAAATCATGAAGGTACTGAGAGTAATTTGAATCCTTGAGAATCATATTTAAGTATCTTTCTTGCACTGCAAAATATAACTCTACAATATGTCTTTTTGACAATATTTCTCTTATTCGCTAAGAATCATGATTTGGAGTTAACAAATAAATTGTTAAGCAAATTTCAAATATTTTCATTATAAGAACACAATCTTGTAGTGTCTATAAAAAATATTTTAGAATCTCCATGTTAAACCCTGTAAAATTTTATACTAAATGACATCCAACCTAAATTATGGAATATGACAACTATATACAAGTTATTTTCGAGGACAGTATGGTCATAAGGTTCTACTATAATCACGTCACCTCTCAGTATGTTCTCCTTCATTCTATTAGCAACCTAAACCTCAAATTTCATGGTTCATGGTCCTCTTATTACAGTTTGAAAGCATATTATTTCTTTAGAAAATATATTAATTGATTTTTGGTGATAGGGATGGGAGAATGGTTTATGGCATGGGATTTAATACACCATGTCATCAATATATGTATTTATTGATTATTTTCTAATTATATATATTAATTAAAAAATATTAAATATTGATATAACAACAATATTTAAAGGTTATGAAATTTAATGTTGGTTTTTAGAATAATTCTATTAATATTAGCATTTCAAATAATTATAACTTTTAAATTTTATGAAATTTAATATTTATTATTACAATAATTTTATTAATAGTAATATTTCAAATAATTATAATTTTAAAAATTTATGAAATTTAATTTCAATTAATTCTAACATTTAAATTTATAAAAATTAATAATTCCTACTACATTAATTTTATTGATACTATTCAAGAGAGAAGCACATTTAATGTAAACCCTAAGTTATAATCTTCAATAAAAGGATATTGCTATATAAAATTATATTGTGAAATTTAAAAGTATGAATACTCAGATATATCTCTACACATATATGTATAAATTAATGAGTAAAATCAGAAAGATTGTATCCAATTTTAATTGGATTCGAAAGGTACATAAAAATCTCACATTTTTTCTGTAATATTTGATTGAAATATAAGATACTTATTTTCTCCCAATTTGTACCCCATATATTGTTTGCAATCTAATAATTATTATCACTAGATCCAAAACTCACCAATGTCAATCAATAGTCAAGCTTATATTTACATGCATTTATGAACAAGCACTATTTGAAAAAGAATTATTTAATTTAAAATCTACTAAAATTATTTGTTTCAAATAAAAATATTTTTTATATCAATCAAATGAAAATTTACAAGTTGATAAAGTTGGAAATCTTTTTTTTTTGAAATTTTAATAACTACACCAATTTATTGTATATCTATCAATTGTTATTATATTTTTTTGGATAATTTTTTTTAACAAAACAAAACATCAAAGTATAATCTCTTTATATACAAATATTTGTTAGTGATATTTTGAAGGTTAAGATTACTTTATTAACATAAAATATTTGAAAGTTTTCTTCAAAGTTTTGAGAAAGTATTGTTGCTAAATAATATTTAAAAAAATTGGGTTTGATTTTCATTAAATCATTTAATTACAAAATATTTCAAAAAATTATCAATAATATCGATAAATAATTCTTATTCCAAAGAAAAACATGATCTTATAATACATCCAAAAAAATTTAAACAAGGTCAACCAAATAAAATCTTAAACTGATTAAAACAAACAATACAAATTTGTTGAACTTTATAAGAATAATTAATCTTTGTATCAATACCACCATCAAACACAATAAATTATAATGAACATCTTTAAAATCTTCATCAATACCATTTTTCACATTTAAAAAAAAATCATATTTAACTCTTACTTAGACAAAGAAATCAATTGCCCAATCACATTCCAATTAACTCCAATAGTTGCTTCATAATCTTCTTTCACGTTTCCATTTATTAAAAAAAATTTAAAAAATCAATCATTTTTTATTTTAAAATTCAGATATGTTTTAATTTAATTATATTTTAAACATTCTGAATATTCTAAATATATATTAATATTAGATCACTATTTGAATAAGATAAAAACATGCTTAGGCCATGATAAAGGTAACAACAGTCTTTTCGATCCTTTAAAATCAAATTCAAGTGTTTCTCTAGCATTGAAAAATATAGCTTTTGTTTTCGCTGTCATATATCTTTTTGGCCATCTTTTTCCTGTTGCTGGCAATCTTGTCGTGTAGCTAACAATTTCTCTTTTAAGAAAACTACCAATCCTTTCACTATAAGAACACAATATTGTATTTTCTGTGCAAAGTATTTAACACTATCCACGTCAAAACCTATTAATGTCATCGAACCTAAATTCTGGAATATAGCAACTAACGCTCTAAATTTCTCACTTCACAGTACTCTTATGGCAATTTGAAAGCACATTATTTCTTTGGAGAATAGAGAATTTGAGTTTTGGTGATAGGAACAACGGAATGGTATATGGCATGTTATAAAACTACTCACTAAATAGATTTATATAGATTTTAATACCAATAAATAAATTCTCGGTACAAATCACGAGTTCTAAAATATTTCTTCTCCAAATTCACTTATGAAAACTCTGATTAATAAATATAGATTTAAATGTCACTAACATGAAAATGAAAATGAAAAAGATGATGTTTATTTTTTCTTTGTAATAAGTGATTTTTAATTTTATTTTTCCTTTGAAGGGTGTCTATATTCTTTAAAAATTAAAGTTATGGGATTTTTTATTTCTTTAAAATAAAATACATTCATTCATTAATTAAATCAACCCCTTTCACCTTTTAACTATTAAAGATTTGTTTGAATGTTAATATTATTTTAATTTGATTTTAAAAAATAAATAAACATATACATATTGTAATTTATTTAAACATAAAAATAATTTAAATATATTCTCTTATTTAATAAAATTAAAGATAATTTAAATATTTCAAATATATTATATTATTTAATAAAGTATCCAAATAAAATTTAAATATAAATTTTGATGACTAGTATGAGGATAACACAATCATTAAAATGGTTGCATCTTTCTTTAAAAATTTTGAAGAGCATTTGTTCAATCTAAAGATCATTCAAAGAGTACATTACTCTTTAAAAAAAATATTAAGTAGACATTAATTTTTTAAGGAAACTATGTTTCAAATTATAATATGTCAATTCTCAATTTTATTTTTATATTTTTTTTAATATTCAAAATACAATATAAATTTATTATATTTAAAATATATATCTAAATTTTAGATATCACTTCTTCTTTAATTATAAAATTCATTAAATAAATTATTATATATATATATATATATATATATATATATATATATATATATATATATAAATATACCTAATAAATATTTATAAACACTTTAAATACAATTTAATCAAAATATATTTATTCATATTATAATTATATATAAAAAATAGCAATG
This sequence comes from Torreya grandis, assembly GCA_037957365.1. Taxonomy (NCBI): domain Eukaryota; kingdom Viridiplantae; phylum Streptophyta; class Pinopsida; order Cupressales; family Taxaceae; genus Torreya; species Torreya grandis. The sequence goes on along the minus strand of JARHVA010008883.1, from coordinate 4,377 downwards.
ATAATTTAATCGTTTGTCTATGTAAACCATTAAAAAAATATTAAATGCCAATACTAATGCATTGTATCTATAAGCTTTTGCAGTATAAAAAGAGTTTTAAGAGAAAACAATACGTTTTTTTAAATTTTAAAATCAATAATTACACTAAGACAAGTTTACAACTCTTTCACTTAAATCTTCCAAGTACCATACACAACTAGAATTTACAAATAATAGTTACATTTTAATTAATAAATATATAAAATGTTTATAAAACTTAGTATTCAGTAATACAATGTATTATTGATTCCATTTTAGAGAGAATCATACTTAATCTAAGTCTCCTATTTCAATCCTCATTAAAAAACATCGGAGAGAATATATATATAAAGTTATATTAGCATTAAAAAGATTACCATTCCAATATATTCTTATACAAATATATCTAAGCAAGCACCTTTTGTTTATCACAAAGGCTATAATAGATAATAATGATAAAAACACCATTATTATACCTTATTTATAGCTTATTAAAAGTTTTATTCTATTTACTAAACATTAACATGACCAAGATTAAAATGATTACATCCAATTTTATATGGATATGATGCTTACATGGCAATCCCACATTTACCATATGGACTCCCAGTATTTATAAGAAACCTAACATACCCATTTTTACCCCAAGTTGTACCCCATGAGTTATTTACAATCCGTTAGGCATCACCACTATTTGCATAACCAACTAATGTCACTGCATGGTTGAGTTGCATTCCACATGAACTGGTGTACAACCCTGATCCACAAGAGAATTGTAAAAGAGTTTTTTACAGAAAAAACTATAGGATAATTATTTGTTGAAAATAAATATTTTTTATTTTATAAATTATTGTTAAACAAATCCAATAAAAACTTATAGATTGGTATAACTGAGAATATCTTGCAAAAGCATCAATAATCATATTGATTAGCGAGTTTGTTATGACATATGCTAAAGAGTACAGATCATTGGTAAGTACATTATAGAAACCATCAATTTTTACTACTTTTCTCTGCACAAATTAAAAAAATATTTTTCTATCAAGACCATATAATTATTAATAAAATTTAAACAAAACAAATTAGTAAAGGGTAACCCCTTCATACACAAACATTTGTCAATTTTTTTTAAAGGCTGTATTGACTTTACTAACATGGAATATTTTAAATATTGTATCCAACTTATCCTATCACTTAACTTTAGTACCTACTAGGAAATTTCATACTCCAAAAAAAAAACATGGTGACAAAATCCATCCAAATAAAGTTAAAGAAGGTCAATGGAGTAGAATATTGAGCCATTTAAAACAAAAGATACAAACACAACCTCAAAATCAAAGCAAAATTATTCAAAAAAATAAAATTGAGTGGTTAGTAGCACACCCTATTTCTATATCGATAGCCTTGTTGACCTAAGTAATGGTTAATCATCCTCTGTGTCAATACCATAATTAGTCACAATATATTTAAATGCAACATTGTCCATCTTGCATTACATCCCATGTTAACACCATTGTCACAGTGCACTAGTTCTTGCTCAGACAAACATAATAGCTAACCAATCATAATTTAATTGATTCCTTCAAAAACTGTAACTATTGAAAAGCCCAACAAGATCCTATGAAACATGAAACATAAACCCATTTGACCAAAATAAAGTTTTCATAAAACACATTTTTATTAAAATCTATGGTGGGATGCTTACCACACTGTAATTGGTTCTTAACATTTGTTACATCCCCATACTACCTCCAGTCTACGTAATCTAGGAGGTTGAGGCCCACTTTGTATTGATATTGAGAGAAAATTATCTTTGAATATGAAGTGAGCTTATTTTTGGGCAAGGTCATTTTTATGGTAAACCTTAACATGCTTGGCCAACCATCATTCATAAATTAGGAAGAGTGTCTCATTAGAGGCCAAGTCAGTGATGTCATATCCTATCACACAAAATTCACTCAAAGAGGAGGATCCTCTAATACACATTAGAAACAGTAGTGCACATAAAATTTGAGCAAATTTCAAACTCCCCATACTAAAATCAAATATAAAAAAGTTAATCAAAATCACAACCATTTATTAATGGAAAGTAGACATGAAATTTGATTATTTAATTCTTTTTCAAAACTTAGCTAACAAATTATACTATTATATTAAAAATCAATAAGAACTACATTTTACAACTAGTTAGAATTAAATTTTTAACACATCCAATTCAAAAATTTTAAAGGAATAATTATAATATATAAAACTACAAGAAAATAAGAATTTTAGTATTTATTAAATCTAAAATTCTAATAAAATAGATAGGGTGCATTTTTAAAAAAGATTAGAAAGAAAAGAATTCTAAATTAGCATTCTTTACAATTATTATGAAATTTTTTTATTTTTAAAAACTTTAAAATAGGTTAATCAAAAGAATTCTAAACCTCTCAAAATGATAGAAACAAACATGCATTCTTTACCTAGTATCTAAATCACTAGTTCACTTTTGAACTTTTGAACCTATTACTCCATTCTAGGAATCTTGAGTCCCTTTTATAGGTGGTTCAGTCATTTAAGAAATAATTAAGGTGAGCCCTACATATAATCCCATTGGAAGCATGAATGTATCCTACTATCAAATAAGATAGGAAAGAGTATTATTGACTCGTTCAGAATATAACAATAATCTATGTTATTATCTTCTTTCTTATAATACAATACAATAAGGGGCATGAAGTGCCAAGTCCCTACAGGGAAATATCCTATTGTGTATAGATATTATGTAGGTGGTTTAGTTTTTGATGATTCAAACTTAGCACATCTGTCTCATCACCATGTGAACAAGTATTACAAAAGGATATTTCCTAGAAACATTTGAAAATTTAACATTGGTAAGCATGGTGCCTTAGAGCTGCACATCTCAAACTTGAGATCTCCTAAGAATGCATTGCTCATAAAAAAATATAGGCTATCAGAGAGGAAAACATTGGATAAAATGCCAATTTTGAGCTGTGAAGAAGATGTAACTTTGCATAAAATGTATAAAAGCCTTTTTGTATGGATCTAAGTTTGAGGAATCATGTATCTATGTGGATAAACATAAGTCAAACAAAAAGAAATAAACTAAGGCTTTAACGGGAATATACATATGAAAATGATGATGGTGGTGGTTTTAACGATCATTTATCCTCTCCAAAAGAATTGATTATTTCATTTAATGGCCAAGAATCAAGATGTATCAAATTAAAAAAAAATCTTACAATGACTCATTTCCTTTGGGTCCACATGATTAAATATAGTAAGGAAAATTGAACCATTGGTGTGCGTAATATAAATATTTATAAGAATATTAATATTGGTCTAGATTATGGTTCTTAAAACCAACATTGAAAACCATGAGAACCATGAAAATGTGTTTGTGGTGGTCCTTTATGTAAATTATTAGATCATTATAGGTGAAACTATTTTTATGATGGAATCTATCTTTAATTACAAATCTTCTTCATTATCTTGATTTCTAGTTGTTAGAATTCCCCTATGTTCACTCAACTCAAACAACAGAATCATTTGCATCTTCTCCCTGAAAGCAATCCAAGGTGTGAAAATTCCATTGAATCATTTTGTCAAATAGTGCTACGGGATTTTTATAGGATTCCACATTTGTATGTATATCTATTATGGTATAAATTGCTTATCCAGAGCATGTAGCAAAGGAAGAGTATTGAAGTAAGTAATTTTTCAATAGGGAAGATAGAATTCAATGACTAGTATCCTTCCAATAGGTTTGGGAAAGATGTTCACCATCTGATCTATCTAACTTATTTTGATAGCCTTTAACCTAAAAATGGTGGTTCTAAATTGTGACAGAGCATTAGTAAAATATCTTGCTTCTTCATTAGTGTGTATGAAGCTAGCCATAACATCAAATTCTTTCAGCAAATTAGAATAAATAGATTATTTTATTTTATTTTGTTAGTTAAACATTATGTAACTTAGCTAGGTTAAATATTTACATATTAATAGCATAATAATTTTAAAAAATTGATTGCTACCGGGTAATGGGACTAATAAACATTAAATATAATTGAAGCCTAAAGATATCCCTACAAGACTAATATAATTATATTGATAGGGTTTTTATTTTTATTTAATTTTGAACCTTTCAATTTTTATTTGTTTGATGGCTAATATTTAAAGTTGGAGAATGAATATAATCATATTTCTTTACTATTAATTTGTGGTGGGATTTAGTATGCCACATTACAAGGATTGAGGGTCGTCAGTAGTAATGTGTTGACCTGTCAATAAACAAGTGATAGATATGGAACTTATTTCTACATGTCACTAAATTTAATTAATGACATTTATTGTGAT